>BCLG01000207.1:45405-59949 GCA_001602295.1 Zoysia matrella
TGGGACGAATAAAGGTGTGTAGCACAACACGTACACCACGATTGATGAATGGGGCCGGTGATTGCAAGCGGTCGAGGACGGAGAGGCAGGGGGTCCGTGTATAAATGGGGCCGGCGATTCGATTGGAATGGCCTTTTTGGTTGGCTTGAGGGTGAAGAGCTCTCTCTCTCTCTCTCTCTCTCTCTCTCTCTCTCTCTCTCTCTGGGGTAGTACAAAGTCATGTGGTGTGGAGGGGGTGGCAATTAAGCCCGGGTTAGATGACAATAATGACCATGACTAATGATGCATTATTGTCCTGGTTGTTGTTTTTTTTTTTTTTGAAAAACATTATTGTTATGGTTGTTGATAAAAAGTTTAACTATGTTGGATCCAAAACGGAAATGTGATGCAAAATGGGGAAGAGGTTTAGTAGGTAGTGTCGATCGAGGTGTCTAGCAAAAGGCCGGTCACTATGTGGTTTGTAACTGCTGCTATTGATACACGTGTTAGGCGACGTTCACCTTGTATTCAACCAAATTTGGTTTGTATGCCCAATCTACTTGTCAAACTTTATTGTTCTCTGTTAATGCTAAATGTTAATTACAAAGCATAATGTCAAAGCCTATTTTGGCCGGGGTTTGTGGTAGGAGAAGTATATATTTTGGAACTCGATTGAAATCCAGAACTAACGACACGTAAAAAAGAGTTGGGTGTACTTATTTTACTTAAGAAAAAGTGATAATAGCATGCATGGTCGACAGCAGAACTGAGTTCACTGTTAATGCTAAATGTTACAAAGCATAATGTCAAAGTGTATGTAACATCCCGTAAATTTCAAATTAAATAAAGCAGCGAATTTCTTCGAATTCCATTCCGATTAAATCATCTATCTCAATTTTTGTTTCGTTCAAAAATCAGTTGTTTCGAACTTCGTTCCGTCTAAATTCGAAATCATTTTATCTAAATTGTTCCGGTGCCGAAATAATTTAGTCCTCGTATTTTACGTTAGGGCTAAAATTATTTTCCGGAATCTCTTAATTAATTTTTCAGATCTCTAAATATTTTCTTTAATTATTTTTGTCTTCAACCTTAATTATTTCACGTTTATTAATTAATTTTTCAAATTAATTTCTAACCCTACCTCATTTTTACCCTCCTATAAAAACCACCCTCTCATCCTAATCCCCTTTCCTCTTTTCATTTGTCCAGAACAAATCCTTAACTGCCGTCTCCGTCTCAATCCACACGCCACTCCTCTCCTCTCCTGCTCCACCTCATTTCTGCCGCCGGTAGCGCTGGGTCGCCGCGTGCGCCGTCGACTCCTCTCCTCGATCTGCGCGCCGCGAGACGCCGCCTCACCGCGTCGTCCTCGCTCGCCTCGATTTCCTGCGCCCGCCTCGTCTCTGCGTCTTCACGCCGTCCCGTCGACCTCATCTCCCGCGCGGGATTCTGTCTCGAGCCGCGCGCCCGACCGCGTCGTCGCTCACCTCGTCTCTCGCGTCTTTCTGCCTTGATTTCCAGCGCGTCACCTGAGCCCTTCCCGCGTCGCTGTGTCCCAAGTTCGGAACGCGTGACGCCATGTCATCCATCGCCGTCACGCAGTTGGGACCCACGAGCCGATCCACAGTGCCGCACTCCGTCACCCCGATCGTCTAGAATTTTTTAGGAACTCCGTTTGAACTCTGATTATTCCCAAAATTGTTTGTTAATTTGTCTCGTCGCGTTGTCGTGTAAGGTTGTTCTGGAAAATGTTTTGTGCATGTTTAGCCGAGTAATTTCAATTTAGATTTAATTTTCGGTTTTAATTGTCGCGTAATTAGTGTCTAATTCCCTATTCGTTTTGTGTTTAGCCGATGTTCCAGAGGAGGAGTTCCGCGAGTCAGCTCAGTTTGACGATCCGGATTTCGACTTCGATCCTGATTTGCCAGGTAAGCCGCGTTCCTTGATCACTTTGTACCCAGTATTTTAAAATGTATGTTTTGTTTGCAACTCTAATTTGCATGCTAACTATTTTAAAATGTGCTAGCAATATTTCTAAGCCGTGCCTAAGTACTGTTCCACAAATATCAACCCTAAGATTGCTTTAGAATATTTATTTTATATTGTTATGCTTAGCTATGCTTAGTCGCATTTATTTTTATCTCACACCTATCACTATAAAATGAAATTTGTGTTAAATACTTTTGAACTATGATTCAAATATGTGAATTTTGTAAATAAATGTACATAACTATTTAGTGGGAGCAGGTTAGAGTATGAGGAGCTAGGAGACTTTTGGAAAGTCCCTGTGGGCGTATCTGTTGCGAGTACAATGGGAAGGTCTGGGCTGAGATCTTTCCGTGAGACTTGTTGTTGGCGTTGAGGTTGGAGATGGTGTCTGCTCCGGCAATTAAGGACCGAGTCCTTCGAGCTTTGTATGCTCAGTTGACAACCATGCACATCACGTTACTCTGTATGGACAGTTGGCTTGATCTTAAAGCTTGCTGAGACTGGTTGTTTATTCGTGGGTTGACGATGTTGTGTTAGTGTGGTGTAGAGCTCTGACTCTCCACATGAGATCGAGATATCCCACCTGATCAGTGGTAGGCTTTTCACAGCTCTAGGACCCGATTGTGTAAGCTTTTGAGATCTCTATTCTGGAGGACGGATGACGCTAGTTAAAGCTTGTGGACGAGTCTTGTGTGTTTGTCGGGGCTACGACAGTAGTTCCCGATGACGCTTCTCGTGGGTCCAGGTGCATAATCTCTGCAGAGTTTTAGTTGATGCGCATTACCATGTTCTTTTGTAAGGACACCCTCTGAGTTGTGCTCCTCGTTGAGTAATTTTATTTTTCTTTCTCCTCTCCTTTTTCAAAATGTTTTGAACTCCGACCTTTGAGCTGTGGTCATGTGTGAAGGTTATACCGACATTTAAAATAAACCCCTATTCGAGATAACGAAGATCTCTGCGGGGCAAGATAATAAAATTTGACAAGTTTTAAAATAAAACTTTTTTGCATCCTTTAAGTAAAATAAAATATTTTAAACTTGCATTTAGCACTTAAGCCATCGCTTTACCCTTGAAACCATTTACATGCATACATTGTTGTTAGGTAGTACGCGGTTTGTTGAGTATTCATACTCACGGCTTTCTAATTTGTTGTTTTCAGAGGATACTCTCAGCTTCGATTTCGACTACGTCTCTGACGGTCTATGACGTCCGCTCCTGCACTCGAGCTAGCCTGTATGGAGGAGGTTCGCTACTGCTGCCACGTTGATGCTTCCACTGTCGCTCTTGATGGATTCTCGATAGTGATATATCTGCTCTGAGATGTTTTTGACCTGCGTGCCGATGGACCTTTTTGAAAGATTTATTCTAATAATTTCACTTTGACCTGCTATTTTCTATTCTTGTTTCTTGTTTAATATTTCTGTTATGGTTTCTTGATTGATCGCTTGTGATGTCGTGTTTGTTAAACTTCTAAAATTGGCAAAATCACAGAAGATCGAGACTTATCGAAAGAAAAAAAAAATTCCGGCCGTTACAGTGTATTTTGGCATGGACAAGGGTTTGTGATAGCATTTTGAAACTCCGCAAAGAATTCCAGAACGACACGTAAGAAAGAGTTGGGGTGTACTTATTTTACTTTTCTTTTTTACAATCAGCGTCCTTCTGAAAAATAGTTTGATGTCAGAACGTTGAAAAGCTTAACAACTCCTGTCCATCTTTTCATTATTTTAATACTTGCCAAAAGAAAAGGTGATACTGGACTGTTCAACAGCACGTTTGAGCTCATTGACGCTATTATAATATGCACAGACATTTGTAATGGTTACAAAACATAACGTACAAAAGCATACTCCCTCCGTTTTTAAATTCATGTCGTTGACTTCTAAATTCAATTTTGATCATTCATTTTATTTAAAAAAATTAATAAATTTCATATATTTTGATATAATTTAATTTATCATCACAACTTAAAATTTTACATATTCAAACAAATTTTTTGAATAAAACGAATAGTCAAATATGATTATAAAAATCAACAGCGATATTAATTTAAAAACAGAGAGAGTAGATATTTTGAAACATTTACAACGCAAAAAAGAAATTAAGGCCTGTTTGTTTATTCTCACCATCCGCTACTCGAATTGGTAGAGAACATAAATACCACGTAGATTTTGCTCCCATCCCCACAATCCGCCTCTCAGATTCCCAAAATCCTAGAATCCATCGCTCCAGAGCTATCGGTAGATTTCACATATTGAATCGCTAGTGGAACAAACACGCCCGTAGACCACCGAGAGCTCGCTTTTAGCTAATCTCCATCATGATTATGCCAACTTACCTATCAATTCTCCAAAGCAGCAGCAATTAAATCTCCAAAGAGAAGACTGGGTTAGTGACAAGCGTCCACATGATGATCGAACAGCTGATATATGGTCCTGCATGCATGTAGTAAACTTAATTCTCCGCCGATGTTTCCCCACGAAGAAAAGAATTTTCGATCGAATTGGACATCTTTCGACGAAAGATCTGAAAGGAACGCGCGAACTGAACATGCAACTACTTACCCTGGATCGATGCCTTAGTTTAGTACTCCCTCCGTTTTTCGATTGTTGACTTTTAAATTTAACTTTAACTATTTGTTTTATTTAAAAAAATTTGATAAATTTTATATATTTTGATATAATTTAATTTATTATTAGAGTTATTTGAATCACAACTTAAAACTTTTCGCATACGAGCAAATTTTTTAAATAAGATAATGGTCAAAGTTGATTGTAAAAATTAACAGTGATATCAATTTAAAAACGGAGAGAGTGCGTGTTATTTTAAGACCTTTGGCAAAAGCAGGTCATTTTGCAAAAGGATTAGGCGCCATTACCTTTGCTTTATCGTCGCTTTGTTGTCGGCTCCCGTGGACTGTTTCTCTGTCACAGACCATGAAATAGGAGTCGAAAGAGTAGTTCAGAGAATGTGGGATAGTAGCTAGCTAGCCGGCTGTCCACAAACCACTGTAGGCGAAGGTAGTATATGATATCGCGGTTGGTATAAGTTCATCATCTTTTATATATCTTTTTCTGAAACGTGGATGAATTTTTATTACTATCATATTTAATCCTGTGGAATGTTATATATAAAATGCACCACCATTGAGAGCTAACTGCTGAAAGTATGAGAAAAATTAGTTCACGGATAAAAAGGATATCAGTGATCAAGGAAAGACACAGTGGATTTCAGGCACTCTTCTTACTGTCTTCCTGTGGCACAGAACAGTGCAAGTCACAGGAATGAAACTGACACGATTTGCTTCTATCGAAATTAACGAGCTGAAAACGCTGTTTAATTACAGTTTCAATCGACTAACCTTTCACAAGTCAGCTGGCAGAGTCCAAGTGTATGGCTCGCTTTTCCAATTCACGTCCCTTGTTTACAATGAAAGCTGTAGGGGCAACTGCAGTGTCATTTCCTCTGATGCTTTCATGCAACGATGTCATCAAGTTTATCCAGCTAGATTACACTGCTAACTACACCAGCAAACACGTTAGCATGCAGCTAATCTGTCAATGCGTGCTTATCTGCTTTGCTTGTGAGCTTTGGCTTCTGTGAGATCGGTCTTACCACGAGAAGAGACAGTGCAGTACAGGATGGCACACTATTATCTCGTTTGACAGGATCAAAAAGATGCAAATTTGTCGTGGGTTAGATCGGCTAACTTTACGACGTTGACTACAAGGTGCTACTACTGGTCATTGCATACCTTAGGACGGTCAGGCAGATCCTGATCTGCAACGGCGTGTTGAACAATGTCTGTCGGTTGCTTTCAGTGTGTAAGCGTCTATGGTTTCAAACGCTTGTCTCCGGGAACAAACGCGCAAACAATTTTGGATGTTTAACTGAACTTGTGAAATAACCAAATTAGTCTTTTATAATAAATACTGTTGGCATAGTGATATTTTTTAACGAAAAACTGATACTCATGGCAAAGTGATTTGTCACAAAATTTTATTTTAAAAAAAAGGTCTCTGTAATTGCTCTGTAGTACAGCACTGTTGTCACCAATACTGACATGCATGAGAAGCAATTAGATCGCTTCATCTGGAGTCATCCAACTAAGTTACGTCCAACTGTCTCATCTACGTCCGTCTCCTGTACACGTCTGAAATGTGGAAGGTAAGGGTCCGTTTGAACACAGGAACGTTCTCGGTTACTGTATTTTTCTGTGAAATTGAACCGGTTCATATGACATCTTGTGTTTTAACGTGGTCTAATAGAATTTTTTGGAGACTTTAAAACTTGTGTTAGAACATATCACTCGAACTATTATAAAATTTTAAAAACTTCTTTATCGGAGTGTGTCTTTTCATCTTTCAGTATTACATTGAAATGGTTTTATTACTACATGTTCTTTGACGATATATAGCAAAACTATAAATTTAAGCCTCTACTTCGCCAAACTGCATATTTCGATTCAAATTTATCGCAGCATTAGAAATAAATTTAACCATTGACCCTATCATTGCAAAACCACGGATCATATCACAAGAAACTACAGACACATCTTTTTTCAAACTGTTTTTGGGGGCAAATTAAGATTGAAGACTAGGGCAACTACATTGGCACTTACTGCTAATTAAAGAAGCCAGGTTACAGAAAAATTAACAAACTGTTCACTGTAGTCATATGCTACAAATATTACCTTGCTACTCTAAATACAAATTAGTAAACCATTTAGACCTCCTTTAGAACACATGAATTATACATAAATTTCACAAAAATCAGTTTAATTTTATAAAAAAAACGTAGAAAATGAGAAAAAATCCAGTGCTGGACCGGAGGACCTTAGTGCCATGCATCCCATAGAGCCAACAGGCTAGCCAGACAGCTGCAAGGACCTTGCAGCCGAACCAGACAAGCTAAACCGCGAGATTAATTACAGCAGGGGACTAATAAATCAATCAGTGCGTGATCGAGATCTGATCATCGGTGGTGGTTAGAACGTTCCTGTCCTGGCAGTTCCGGAAAGCCGGCCGGCGACGTGACAAAAGCGATCGAGGCCACCGCGCCTGCGGCGTCGCTGTGCCGTAGAACACGTAGCTGCTCCTAGCTAGCTAGATCAACGCTGGACGCGACGCGTGAGCGTGAGATGCCGTCGAACGAAATCTAGCTAGCTAGCGGAGACGTGGATGCGTGTCGTTACCGTTTCGTGCGGTTTTAAGGCACGGTGTTCGTCATCACTGTCTCCTTTGTTATATTGGTTTTGTGGTTAAGTGAAAGCAGCAATGGTGGAATTGACACGAGAGCAGAAGGTATATAGATCTAACACGGTGGCGGGCCAGCTGTTTCCACATACTATCAGAAAGCATGGCAATATGGCATGACATGAGTCACGGCTCACGAGTATAAGGGGGAAGAAATCAACATTTTCAGTGTTATAGGCTGAATTCTAAGCCGAACAGGTTTCTCCGACGACTAGTCCCCTACTGTCCCACAAGCCAGCAACACAGCCGTCCTTCTAACGCTCGTAAAAAGATCCCATTTCATCCTGAGCTCAGCCCAGGTCTACTTTGAAGCACGAATCTTTGGCTGACAGACTGCCAACGAAGAAATTTTTAAGGAAGGAGCCAGCGCTCGGATCTAACAACAGTGCACTAAGGACACAGCTGCCGTCTGACCGGTTAGCCACGAGAGTGTTGGCACACATCTCTGCAACTATTTCTACATTTTTTCACAAAGATTCAAGGGAGCGCATCGCGCCTCACTGAGCCAACCATGGAACAAGACGAAAAGGCAACTGGAGCTCCATTTTGCATGTCAGTATATTTACAAGGAATAAGTCCAAATTACTCTTTCCAGGTTAGCCCCAAGTTCAAATTCTAAAAAAAAGTTGAGTGTTCACCTTTTAAATGTTATTAAGTGTGTACTCCCTCGATCCGTTTTCCTAAATTATTGTCACCGTTGACTTTTAAAATTAAATTTGACAACTTATCTTATTAAAAAATCGATAAATTGTATATATTTATTATTATTATTTTCTTTATTATTATAGTTATTTAAATTATGAATTACTATTTGTATACATTTGAATTTATTTTTTGAAAAAAAAATGATTGGTCAAAATTGCTATTAGAAGTCGACGACGATAATAATTTAGGAATGAAGAAAATATATCACATGTCGGTGTTGCCGTCAATAAACAGCTTGAGTCCCTGTGTGGATACAAAGTATTTTTGTTGTTTTGAAAGAATACTCCAGTTTTAACAAATACCATGGTTTTTCTAAATAAGTAGGTGTTTGGATGTAGCTAATTTTATGGTTTTGTAAATTACAATATCTTCATCAAAACTTCAGTTTTTTGGAGTTTTGGAAACTCTACATTGTAGTTCTTTTTTCAAAACCGAGCTAATGACGGGCTTCTGTGTGCGTTGGTGAAGAACCTGACGGGCCTCTGCTCCACTTCGTTGCAGACACACATCCGATGGAAAAGTCTCGGGGACCAGCCAGAGCATCAACTCCACACCCTGCGGCTGTGTTACTCGTTAATTGCTCGTGCTGCCTTTCTCACGTTTAATCAAGACTTTTGAACATGCCATTGTTTCATCGAAGTGTTATTTTAAGATGAGCTAAGTAAGCCACATCAAATTTTTTTTTTTTTCATATCTAAGTTCTGCCTATATAATATTCCAACAACTAGTTTGAAAAAAAAACGGCAAAAAATACTTAAGTACCCAAACGTATCAGGTTTATCTCAAAACTACAAAATACTTCAGTTTTGAAATATTACAGTACTTATTGACTTCAGTTTTTAAAACTATAGTTTATCAATACTATGATTTTTAAAAACAACGGCACCCAAACAGGGGCCTTAACTAGATCACGATTAGCGGATGCCTACATGCTCACCAACCGATGTGCCCGTCGTTACATCTTGCTTCCTCGTTGAGTTATTATCGACTGTCTACATGCAACAGGAACCCCGATGCCTGTTTTGAAAAATCTTCACGAAGAATGTTGCCGGTGGTGGGGTCTGGTCCAGCTTCGAGGTCGATGATGCATGCTACCCATGCCTAAGAAGAGAGGTGCGGTTTGTGCTCGTTTATGCTCTTTGAGACGATCTCCGAGCACTTCCAATTAATAAACTCCTTCTGTTCTTAAATTATTATCGCCGTTGACTTCTAACATTATATTTGACTATTTGTTTTATTAAAATTGTATGGTAATTACTATATTTTTTGTAATAATTTTATTTACCATTATAATTACTTGAAACATTGTATTCTAGATGCCACTGTCACAAGTACATATCTAAATGCCACAAAACATGTTAAAATAAGAACAATCATTCCATATCAAAAAAAAGTAATTATCTGTCGAAAACTCTTGGTATTTCACATGTTACGTGATTTACAATTGTTACATTGACTTACACCCATGGCTGTATTTATAATATAATAAACTAACATTGGATGAAAAATAAATGGAAACAAGAAATATTTTCGTAAATATAAAAAACTTTACCTATTTTAAGAATAATAAAATAGTTACCTCATGGTAAAATATATTTATATTTATAAAAATTATTTTGTATTTCCATTAATTTTCATCCCATGTTATTTTATTATATTGTAAATACTCATGGATGTCACAATTGTAAATCATGTAACACGTGAACTACCAGTGATTCAACCGACGAAACTGCTCCCCGTTGATTTTACAAAAACTTCAAAAACCACTAAAATCATCATTTTGCTGATCAAATTTAAAAAATAATTGCACTAAATTTAGAAGAATGTTACAATAGACTGCTTGTTTTCTCGGTTACTAGGAAAATCGGATGGTTTTTTTGCTTACTCATCAGTTTTTACATTTTTATGATTGGTTTTTCAAGTTTTTGAATTATCAAATTTTAAAATAGATTTTGAAAACTAGTGAATCGAAAAAATGAGCTGTTTTCAACGGTTCTATCAACCGTCATATCAAATCTTATGCCTGAATTACAGAAATTGGTATGGCACAAGTACTTGCCGAGCAGCACAAATGCAGCGACATTGGGCTCCATACCTGTTCACTCCAGCCAGGCCGAATACCACTTTAGCCCAACAATTGTTAATCAGCCTAATTTATTGAGCCCATTGTGACGTGTCCCCGGCAACGATCGAATCATATCTCCTCTCTCTCTCTCTCTCTCTCTCTCTCTCTCTCTCTCAATGAAAAGCAATCAGTAAAAAAAAGACAATCAACACACATCACACGCACAGAACGCACTGGAGAGGGATTCGGCATGGCGCGGCGAGCGGCGGCGAAGGGCACCTGGCGGCCAAGGAAGCCCTCGCCCCCGTCTTCCTCAGCGTCCAGCGGCGAAGGCGGCGCCGCCGCGGAAGAGCGCGGCCGCAGGCACCGGCCAAGCGATGCAGCGGCGGGTTCTTCTGCTGCTACCTGCTCCGGTCGCTGTGCCCGCGGCTCAAGGGCCGCACCTACACCGGGTTCACTGTGGACCCGCGGCGACGGATCCGGCAGCACAACGGCGAGATAAGCAGCGGGGCATGGTGGCGGAGCTAGGATTTGAAGTCAGGGTGGGCCGACCAAAGACTTTTCTCACGCCATGAATTATCATAACTATTTGAATTTGATCTTTTTTCACGTTGTTAGATCGCGCTATATTAATATACTAAAATGAACTGAATGAAACTGAGATTAAGAACATAATTAGATTCACTGCACATGATTTGAATAGTCTAAGGATCCATAGCATATTTCACTCCATAAAATATTTGTAAGTTGGTTAGTAGATGGTTAGAAAACCAATTTAGTAGTAACAAATTACGTAGTAGGTTAATTATAACATAATATGTTACAAATACTAAATGTTGCAGGACGCCGACAAAGTTGCTTACAACGCTCGCTAGTTTGGATGCTTACTCCATTGCTTGTTAATTCATGCCTAGCCAATATAGAAACCGCTGTAAAAAAAAGCTCATATAGATACTAGCCAGCCCACCATGAAGGAACCACGAGTGCATGCATGGGTTGAAGCCTGCTAGACGCAGTTGCCGGACCAGCTATCTTTCCTAATAAAAAGTTAATTACAAACTACCACTGCGATTAACAAAACACTCAAAGATTAGTAGCCAAATTTCAGAGTGGGCCGAGGCCCACCCTGTCCACCTGCTGGCTCCGCCAGTGGCGGGGCAGGGCCGACCCGCCGCGGCCGGCCCTGGGAAATGGTGCTCTGTATCCACGGGTTCCCCACCCACGTGGCCGCGCTCCAGGTCCTGTCTCCTCTCGCTTCGTCTTCTTGAATCGATTTAGAGATCGAAAAGATTCGTCTTTGTTGGGTCATGTATGGACGTGCTCTGTTTTTTGATACTTTCATACTGAGGAGCTCTGTTTCTTGGTGGTGTGCAGTTCGAGTGGGCGTGGCAGCATCCGAGAGAGTCGCTGGCAGTGCGCAACGCCGCCACCGTCAACAAGGTCAGGCTCGCGTACGCCATGCTCAACCTCCCATCATGGGAAAAGTAAGCACAACCCCCTTCATTTCTCTTCGACTCTTGTTTGCGCAGTCACGGGTTCTTGCTGATGTGGAGTTCAATGTTTCCGCTTCAACAGCTTGAGCCTGACGGTCAACTTCTCCTCCACAAACACAAAGTTTGCCACTGGCTGTCCGCCACTGCCGAGCCAGATGAAGACTGCCGTCTGCCCATTCGAAGATCTTCAGGGCCACGCTGAAACCGTCATAGAAGAGCATTGCCATTCGTCTCAAGAGGAAGTCATCAATGAGGACCAGGGTTTACAAAACCGCTCAAAACCGGTCGGTTTTTACGGTTTTATCGGACCATCGGTTTTTATTTTAAAAATTTTAGAAAAAATTGAAAAATTGAAAAAATTCGGAATACTGAAAACCGATAAAACCAGTCGATAAACCGATAAAACCGGTGAGCTAACCAATAAAACCGATGGATTTTAAATTTTGAATTTTGAAACCGTAAAAACCGATGAAACCGGCCGGCTTCACCGGCTAACCGGTAGGTTTACTGTAGGAGTTTGTTAAAATTTTGAATTTTTGATTTGAAGCTGTTTTCAATCGACTTTTTTAATTTTTGCGATTTTCGTTAAATCAATCTCAACTAATTTTAGCGGTTTAAACGAAACGGTAAACCCTTGATGAGGACATCCAAGGCCAAAAAGGAACCATCAGAGCAGTCTTGAAAGCCACCGTCCACTGATCAAGTGCAACCAATGGATGCGCAGACAGGAACTGGTGTGGAGGAAGACAATTACTCCAGTGATGAATTTGCAGTAATGGAACAGGATGGAATCCTTGATTTGACAGAACCAGCGAGCATCCTTGACTTGACAGTGCCGGAAGGATCAAAAACATCATCTCAGTGATATTTGAGCTCAGATACAGTGGAGTTGTGGATGAGCTTGGGCAAGTATCTCCTGTGTGGAAGATTTCTGCTGGTTCAGCAGACGGTGGTGATAAGTGGCCTACCTAGAATTTTACCAAGTGTATGCAAAAAAAATTTTGTAGCTGTACAGTTGAAAATAACAGCAAATATGATAGCAGTGTCAGTCACTAAATACTAAAAAGAGAAGAAAAACTAAGTAAACTACAGAGTACTTATCCTTTTCATCCGACATGACCGAAGAACCACCTCATTCTATCAAACTTTAGTCTAGTTTACTAGGTCTAAAAAATATGAGGTTTAAAGAAAGTCTAACTCGTAAATGCATCGTAAGCTCAGACTCGTAATAAAGAGATATTCAAAAAATACCAAATATTCTACATTACAGATCAAAAGTTCTATTCTTTTATCAAATATTTCACCATTCAAAATTAAATATTTCATGTATTTTGCTTGAAGATTTCAACAGAATAAAATGTATTTTGTATCAAAATAACGACGGAGCAACAACATCAGAATAGAAAAGATATTAGGGAAAACGGCTAATAGATAACTAAACCGAGTACATAAACATTAATTTAGATACTTAGATAAAAAATAGCAGTCTAATGTAGATCTATATCAATATGTAAAATTTAATTATTGTCGTCCCTATTAATCTGATACATATATAAGTACATATATAGCAATATTTTTAAATTATCTATGTATATTTACTATTTAAATATCTGTTAAAATTAAAACTTTAATTAACATATACATTATAACTCATTTGAGCTAAAACTTTTAGGTGGCCCACCCGCTGGGTACGCCAGTGGTGGTGATGCGGAGCTATCGACGATGAGCTTGTGCAAACATTCCCTGTGTGGAAGGTTTGTGCTGCTTCAGATGGCGAAGTTGTCGAGGATGTGCTTGGGCAGCTGTTGTCCCCAGCGAGGAAGGTTTGTGCTGGTTCAGAATGTGGAGCTGTCGACTATGAGCACACTACAAGAAATAAGAAATATGTTAATTCGTGATGTATTCAACATGACGAATTTAAAAATCATCATTGATGTGATAGCAGCCCACAAATTAGTGATATTTTATTAAATTTGTCACAATTGAGCCATTAATCAATGACGTTTCACCAAAGTCGTCACAATTTAGCTACTAATCAATGACATTTTATATAATTCATCACAATTTAGCTTCCAAGCCCGTAATTTATGACGGAACCTTCAATTTGTCACGATCTATTGGCATAGAAACAATATGGATTACGTCATGCCTCGTATCTGAGAAAATATATTCTATAACAATATGTTCTTCAATCTACTATTGAAAAAATATTGGGATCTATAAGATTAATGATGTTGCAAATTTGGTAAAAAAGGTACTTGAGTTAGTTAACTAAAAAATACTCTCTTCGTTCTAAAATATAAGCATTTTTAGATTTAGTCAAAATCAAACATTTATCACTTTGACCATTAATAATAAAAAATTAATGATGTTTTATTATATAAAAATTATATTTTTTGAATTCATTTGAAATAAGTTTTCATAAAAACTATATTTTGATATTAAAAATTATGTATATGTTTAGATATTATTAGTAAAAGTTAGAAGAATTTGATTTTATCGAAACTTAGAAATACTTATATTTTAGAATGGATGTAGTAAGAAACATTTTTTTTAGAAAATATAAATAAGTTCCATTTTATGAAACTCCTACAGAACAAAACTATATATTTTGCATTAGCAAAAATATGTTGCTTTTTTACTTGAAAATGGTGTATTTATTTAATTATTTAGAAAAATATTGAATATTAAACAAATATAATATGTGATTCAACCCATTATAACCTAAATCGAACTACGTAATATGTCTCATCCTAGACCGTTGGATTAAATATGACGGCTCTCAACGTCAATAAATTCAAACACCGGAGGAGACACTAACCCACAGTACCCAGTCCGATTCATCCCCTCCACCTCTCTCTGTTAACAGAAAATTCTCTCGTATTGTTAGTAGCCGCAACGGCCACAAGCCCATGCACGTGTCACAGGTGCATGCACGTGCTGTTTCACCAGAGATTCTGTTTCGAGTTTGTTTAGATTAAGTTGCGTGAGTTGTTAGCCATAATCACGCATATTGTTTCTATATTCTGTTTCTCCCAACCTCCGTGTACTCTATATA
>BCLG01000207.1:63358-89065 GCA_001602295.1 Zoysia matrella
ACGACCATATCATGGTTACTCGGGGCAAGCAAGGATTCCGACAACCAAAGAAAATCTTTGATTTGCAAGCCACTTCATTGTCTCCTCTACCAAAAACATATCGCAGTGCACTAGCTGATCCAAATTGGCGTGACGCAATGATTGAAGAATTCACAGCTCTCCAAGCCAACAACACCTGGGATCTTGTGACTCCTCCTCATGATGCCAACATAATCACCGGTAAGTGAGTCTACCGGCATAAAATGCATCCCGATGGCACTCTTGATCGCTATAAGGCACGTTGGGTTCTTCGGGGCTTTACCCAGTGTCCTGGCATTGATTTTGAGGAGACGTTCAGTCCAGTCGTGAAGCCGGCGACCATCCGTACAGTTCTATCTCTTGCACTGTCACGTGATTGGCCCATCAATCAGTTGGATGTGAAGAACGCTTTTTTGCATGGCACATTAAGTGAGACAGTATATTGTGCTCAACCTTCTGGTTTTGTTGATTCAGCCAGACCTGATCATGTCTGTCGTCTCAATAAATCCCTCTATGGTTTGAAGCAAGCACCCCGAGCTTGGTACAACAGGTTTGCCACCTTTATTCAGTCTGTCAGATTTATTGAAGCCAAATCGGATACATCTCTTTTTATTCTTCGTCGCGGGTCTGAGATGGCTTGTTTGCTCCTTTATGTGGATGACATAATTCTCACCGCTTCTTCTAGAGTTCTGCTTTGCAGTATTATCGACTCTCTTACAGTGGAGTTTGCTATGAAAGATCTTGGTAGTCTACACCACTTTCTTGGAATGTTTGTTACCAGAAACTCTGACAGCATGTTCCTATCACAGCGTCACTATATGCTTGAGATTCTTGACCGTGCTGGCATGGCTGACTGCAAACCATGCTCCACACCAGTTGATACTTGTGCTAAACTTCCTACTGATGGCTCACCCGTCAATGATGCCACCCATTACCGAGGTATTGCCGGTGCACTTCAGTATCTTACATTCACACGCCCGGATATTTCATACGCAGTGCAACAGATTTGTCTTCATATGCATGATCCGCGTGAGCCACATCTTAACTTGATAAAGCGGGTCCTTCGCTACATCAAGGGTACTTTGGATTATGGTCTGCAGTTACATCAAGGGGCAAATTCGATCGGAATCAGCGAAAATCATTAAAACAAGAGGACGTCCAGAAACTTGCTGGGTGCTGTGACACTATCTTTTGGCCTTTGAGCCTTGTATCTTTTTTAGACCCATTAGTATTAGGGTTTGCCCCTAAGGTCGATCTAAACTCTATAAATTCTGTAGCCACCGTCATTAGAGATAGGTTTTGATTAGTTTTCTCCTGTTTCCAAACAATTTCGCTGTTGACGGCTTATTGGTTATCCAACTTCGTGATGCAATCCAGATTTCGCAAGTGAGTTGCGTTCTTCCTTATTCTTGCTTGTGTTCTTCGATTCGCAGGCAAAGATTAGCCTTCTTGACGAGGTCAATCGTGTGTGCATGGTTGATAACCAGAGGAGAAGTGGTGCTGCGATTGCGGGGTTCGAATCGTGTTGATTTGAGGCCAGATCGATTGTGTGTGGTATCTTCGCCAAATCGAAAGTTATCACGACCAGACGGAAGATCGAGAACCACGTACCCATCAAGTCGACCCTCACGATCTGACTACAAACGAACAGGTTGTGTTCGCCTTAGCAATCGCAGAACCAACTCCGAAGGGTTATTGACCATCCTGGACAGCAAGATCAACCTGATCACGAAGATCATTTCCTACAAGCAATCGAAGAACAAGCAAGAACAAGATGTGGCAAACCAGAAATCTCTCCCAATATGGGGTTCTCAAAGCTGTCTAACAGGTGGTAGTTGGACACAACTGAAGATCAGAAAGTTTGTACAAGAGCTAAATTATAACAAAAGAAAACCCAAGTCTTTTTGGTGGCGGATGGGACCTTTAAATAGGGTGGAGATGGCCATCGGCCCAAGTTGAGGTGATGCAGCACCTTCTGAATTGGAACGATAATTGCCGCTGACTCGTATGTGATACGAAGGTGAAGCTATATCCATTTGAAAGTAGACTTGATGAGCTTCCCAGAATGTACTTAAACACCAAAATTGGATTCCATATGAAGTTGTGGCTTTTGTTGCAAGTTTGTACTGTTTTGCAGTTCGAATCCTCCATATGTGAATATTTTCATTGACGTCCTCATCAGAGGATATAATATCCACATCATCCTTACTCACTTGAATTAGAGTCGTCCTAGACTCAAGTTCAGAATATAAAAGTGCCACTCCAATATGCCCTCGTAAAATCATAAAGGGTGGAGGCAATGAGGTATGTATATGGTCTCATCATCCTCCCCCACTTGATTTAGAGTTGTCTTCGACTCAAGCACAGATTCAAAACCAGCTATGCCACCGTGCCTTGCAGAAATCTCAAAAGGTGGAGGCCACGTGGGTATGTTTGTGACCTCATCATCCTCCCGCGCTTCTTTTGGAGTCGTCCTCGACTATAGGTCAGATTGGGGAACCGCCACTCCACCGTGCACTCCAAAAATCATAAGAGATGGCGGCCAAGGGGGTATTCTGAAGCGGTCAAGTAGTGCCACAAAGATCTCATCATTCTCCCATTTTTTACAGCTAGCCGTCCTCGGCTTGATCTAGTGGTCGAAATAATTTTTTGCTGTCATGTTGGAACAGGGGATGAGCACGTAGCTTGGCCACAACAGCAACTTCTCCTTCTCTATGAGCTGCTCCTATTGATAGATCACAAAAGTAGAGAAACTTTGCAAAGCATTGTTAGTGTTAGTGCATGCTATTGTTTGATCCTGTTTTTGCAGTTCAAAAGGGTATTTCAGACTAGTGCAAATGACTATTTTAGATACTTAGAAATCTCCAATGCCATCGTATTTGCACCGGCTCAGGCGCCTATTATGAAACTTGTGTTTTCGTGCCAAACATGTCCAATTCACTCCATTACACCCAAAAACAAGTTTGAGTATGTATATCATGTTTTGGCTACCTTCAAAAATCGACGCGAATACCAGCCTGATATGTGCATTAAATCCACTTATTCGGTGACGATTTTGAAATTTGTGTTCTTGCACCAAACGTGTCCAATCCACTCCATTACACACAAAATACCAGTTTGGGTATGTATATCAGGATTTGGTTACCTTCAAAATTTGGCCGAAAACGGGCCCCACAAGTGCGTCAAATGCATCGGTTCCTGCGCCGACTATGAAACATCTGCTTTCGCGCCAAACATGTCCAATCCCCTCCATTACACACAAAAACTAGGTTTGGGTATGTATATCATGTTTTGGTCATCTTTAAAAATCGACGCCACAAGGGTCCCATCCCACTGGTGCATTATGCATCGGTTTGATGTTGATTATGAAACTTGTGTTTTCACGCCAAACATGCCCAATCCACTCCATTACATCCAAAAACTAAATTTGGTTTGTATATCATGTTTTGGTCACCTTCAAAAACCGGCACGGAAACCAGCCCCACAGGTGCATTCTTGATTTGGTGACATTCAAAAATCGGCGCGAAAACTGGCCTCACAGGTGCATTAAATGCACCGGTTCGGTGTCGATTTCGAAACTTGTGTTCTTGCGCCAAACAAGTCCAATCCACTCCATTACACCCAAAATCGTAACTTGTGTTTTCGCGCCAAACATGTCCAATTCACTCCATTATACCCAGAAAACAAGTTTGAGTATGTATATTATGTTTTGGCCACCTTCAAAGATCGGCGCAAAAACCAGCCTCATAGGTGCATTAAATGCACCGGTTTGGTGCCGATTTTGAAACTTGTGTTCTTGTGCCAAACATGTCCAGTCCACTCCATTACACTCAAAACACAAGTTTGGGTATGTATATCAGGTTTGGGTTAACTTCAAAATTCGGCCGAAACGGACCCCGGAGGTGCATTAAATGCATCGGTTCCTGCGTCGATTACGAAAATTCTGCTTTCGCGCCAAACATGTCCAATCCATTCCATTACATCCAAAATCCAAGTTTGGGTATGTATATCTTGTTTTGGTCGCCTTCAAAAATCGGCACGAAAACGGGCCCCACAGGTGCATTAAACACTTCTGTTCGAGCGCCGAGATCATTCTTCTGAGAAGCCATAAAGTGTGTTGTCTTAGAAAAACTTGATAAATATGATATGGCATGACATTTTGTATTTCTATCATCTAGTTTGTCAATTATTTTCATCATGCAAGAGGACATCAAATTGGAGCAAATATAAACTCTATGAACCATAAAGACACCTCTAGAATCATAATTGCCTATGACATAAAAATTTGTTCTAGTAAACAAAGGCAATTCAGGTTTCAAAAATATCATCCTCTCTACTGTAGCAAGGTCATGAAAAGAATTATATTCAATATAACCTAACGTGTTTGGAAAAGATAGCAATTTCAGCTCATCATTTTTACATGTAATAGGCGTGAAATGTTTAATTTCAGCACTAGTGAATGGATAAAAATTAGGAGTTTCAAATTCATTCACTTATTGTTGCATAGGAAGAATAGAAATATCAACACACAACCTTTCCTTGTCACAAGAACTAGTGAGCAAATCAAATAGTGACAAAGATAAATGGATAAAAGGAGATATTAGCGGTTGCTTTACAAAAGTAGGATAGACAAGAAATTTTAGCGCAACAAAATTATTGTCCCCTTTTTTAGATCGATGTTGAATAATTTTCTTCTCATTTTCAGGAATACCTTTTGGCGTGTTATCATCAATCTCATCTTGGGCTATGCATGGAACATTATGTATCTCTTCTTTCTCCTTGTATGTATCACTTTCATCGTCTTGTTGTATCTCAATTTCCTGCAAAATGTTAGATGCAATAGAAGGTACAGTAGAAAACTCCTCCTCCAAAGAATGTTCATCACAACTAGACATAGATTTCAAAGATGTATCAACAAAAATTTTTCTCATAAAAATTTTAGCATCACTCCATGTTAGAGGATATTTTTTTGTTATATAGAAATGTTGCCACAAAGTTCAAGCATGTTCAACTAATGCATGACCAACATTCAAAAGCTTTCTCCTTTCACTCATACGGCATTGTCCAAATAGATTATCCATATCATTTTCTCAAACAATATATTTAGTAGAATCTAAACCATCATATAAAGGAAGAGATGAAAGAATATATTACTCGTGGAAGGACATGATGTAGCAATGGTCTAAAACTTATGCGTCTTTTGATTATGTGCAACATGTCTTTGCAGTAGATTACATCTCGCAAAGTTTGTTGCAATATTATTGTATTCACCTCTTTTTCTTCCTGTCATGGTTAGAAAATAGCATATGAAGAGCAAAAATATTATTCCTGCAACTACAGTGAGTGTGTGGTGAAAATTCCGCAAAAGGAAACGCCTTACCGAGCTCTTGCAAGATTCTTACCAAAGCAAAGCTAAGGATGGTGCAACCAGTGGCAGGAGAATCCAGAGAGTCGTACTTCTAGAATTACAGGGTCAAATACAGTGCTGATCCGAGGTATATATATGGAGCTTGGAGGGCTGAAATAATGATTTGTGAAACACAATTCTATAACAGATAGTAATATTGAATAAGTGTTCTAAGTATTATGTTCTAGTTGCTGGCCCAATCTTATTAAATGTTCTAGATGTTACAAGAATATGAGTGAAGATATCAAATGGCAGCAACAATACAAATTATAAGGCTCCAGAAATCCGCAAACTATTCAGCACTTGAAAAATCAGCGAAGGTTAATTCCCGGCTTCTTGGTCTTCAAATTTTTTTTATTTTTGTTTTATTTTTTGGATATTTTCCCCTGAACCAAAGCATAAAAGATGATACACGACCAAATTTCAGATCAATATGATAAAAGATGTGGCCTGGAGAAAATCTCAAATTTCTGTTAAATAAGTGTTGAAACTTCGGAGCGCGAAAATAGACACTTCTGTTATAAATTTGTTGAATCTAGGATCGTGGGAGCATGGGAAATTTTCTGTAGATATCCTAAAAGTACTTATATGAACAAAAGTTATGACTATTTTAATGATGGATCTCCGAATCACATGTGTTTGAAAGGCTGAAAACAGATTCAGATTTCAAATTAGATGCGAATTTAGCGGACGATTTTTGTGGATGATTGAGCTGCGGATAAATATGGAGATGTGGATATATGAAGCGTGGATGTTGATGTGTACGCGGTTCCCCAATCTTCTGTCAGGTCGTGACAACTCTCGATTTGGCGGAGATGCAACACACAATAGATCCGGCCTCAAATCAACACGATTCGAATCCTGCAATCGCAGCACCACTTCTTCTCTAGTTATCAACCGTGCGCACACGATTGACCTGGCCAAGAAGGCTAATCCTGGCCTGCGAATCGAAGAACACAAGCAAGAACAAGGAAGAACGCAACTCACTTGCGAAATCTAGATTGAATCAGGATGTTGGATAACTAACAAGCCGTCAAACGGTGAAATTATTTGGAAACAGAAGAAAATTAATCAAAACCTATCTCTAATGAGGGCGGCTACTGAATTTATAGAGTTTAGGTCGACCTTAGGGGGAAACCTTAATACTAATGGGCCTAAAAAAGGTACAAGGCCCAAAGGCCAAAAGATAGTGTCACAGCACTCGGGCATTTTCTGGACGTCATCTTGTTTCAATGATTCCTGCTGATTCCCATCGAATTTGGATATGAGACTGGTGCCGTTGGAAAGGTTATCTTGTTAGCTTTTGAACGGTATCTAGAACGTCCAAAACGGAGCTTGTATGAGACTGGGGCATCCGTTGTTGTGTAGACTGCTTTTGGAGCCCGAGTCAGACTCGAACCCTAGTTTTTTTGATCTCCTCTGAGGTCTAACGTGTGGTTCTGATCTTAAGCATCTCCAAGTCCTTTTTCATGCTTTCCTTGACTCTCTCTAATGTTCCTAATCATAACAAAGTTATTAGGTAGCAATCTATTCTCAAAGGAAGGAAAACATGTGTTTTAGAACGAGCTCACCTCTAATCTCAACTGTCGTGCGTAAGTTCCATCAATACTAATTTGAGGACACTTATATGTATCTAATAGAGTGATGTCCTCATCAAGCTCACCTCTAATCTCAACTGTCGTGCGTGAGTTCCATCAATACTAATTTGAGGACTTTTATATGTATCTAAAGAAGTGATGTCCTCATCATGTTTGGCGCAAAAACACAAGTTTCATAATCGGCGCCCGATCCGATGCATTTAATGCACATACGGGACCTGTTATTGCCGATTTTTGAACATGACCAAAATGTGATACACATACCCAAACTTGGTTTTTGGGTGCAATGGAGCGGATTGGACATGTTCGGCGTAAAAACACAAGTTTCATAATCGGCGCCGAACGGGTGCATTTAATGCACTGGTGAGGCTTGTTTTCGCGTCGATTTTTTAAGGTGACCAAAACATGATATACATACCCAAACAATGATTTTGGGTGTAATGGAGTGGATTGGACATGTTTTGCGCAAGAACACAACTTTCGAAATCGGAACTGAACTGGTGCATTTAATGCACCTGTGAGGCCTGTTTTTGCGCCGATTTTTGAAGGTGACCAAAATATGATATACATACCCAAACTTGTTTTTTGAGTGTAATGGAGGGGATTAGACATATTTGGCGTGAAAACACAAGTTTCAAAATAGGCGGCCGATCCGATGCATTTAATGCACCTGTGGGGCTTGTTTTCTTGTCGATTTTTGAAGTGACCAAAACATTACACACGTACCAAATCTTGGTTTTTGTGTGTAATGAAGTGGAATGGACATGTTTGGCGCGAAAACACAAGTTTCATAATCGTCACCCGAACCAGTCCATTTAATGCACCTGAGGCTTGTTTTTGCGTCGATTTTTGAAGGTGACTAAAACATGATATACATACTCAAACTTGATTTTTGGCTGTAATGGAGTGGAGTGGACACGCTTGGCACAAGAACACTAGTTTCAAAGTCGGCTCCGAACCGGTGCATTTAATGCACCTATGAGGCTGGTTTTCGCGCCGATTTTTTAAGGTGACCAAAACATGATATACATACTATAACTTGGTTTTTGGGTGTAATGGATGGATTGGGCATGTTTGGCGCAGAAATACATGTTTAATAATCGGCGCATGAACAGGTGCATTTAAGACACTTATGGGGCCATTTTTTGCGCCGATTTTTGAAGGTGACCCAAACAAGATATACAAACCAAAACTAGGTTTTTGGGTGTAATAGAGTGTGGATTGGACATGTTTGGTGCAAAAACAAAAGTTTCATAGTCGGCGCCGAAACCGGTGCATTTGATGCACCTGTGGGGCCGGTTTCTGCGACGGCTCTTGAAGACGACTAAAATATGATATACATAACCAAACTTGGTTTTTGAATATAATAGAGTGGATTGGACATGTTTGGCGCAAAAACACAAGTTTCATAATCGGCGCCCAATCCGGTGCATTTAATGCACTTGTGGGGCTCGTTTTCGCGTCAATTTTTGAAGGTGAGCAAAACATGATATACAAACCCAAACTTGGTTTTTGGTTGTAATGGAGTGGATTTTACATGTTTGGTGTGAAAACATAAGTTTCATAATCAGAGCACGAACCGATGCATTTAATGCACCTGTGGGGCCCGCTTTCGGCCGATTTTTGAAGGCGACCGAAACCTGATATACAAACCCAAACTTGTATTTTGGGTGTAATGGAGTGGAATGGACACGCTTGGTGCAAGAACACAAGTTTCAAAATTAGCTCCGAACCGGTGCATTTAATGCACCAATGAGGCGTGTTTTCGCGCCGCTTTTTGAAGGTCGCCAAAACTTGATATACATACTTAAACTTGGTTTTTGGGTGTAATGGAGTGGATTGGGTATGTTTGGCGTGAAAACACAAGTTTCATAATCGGCGCACGAACTGGTGCATTTAAGGCACTTATGGGGCCAATTTTTGCGTCGATTTTTTAAGGTTTCCAAAACATGATATACAAACCAAAACTTGGTTTTTTGGTGTAATGGAGTGTGGATTGGATATGTTTGGCTCAAAAACCCAAGTTTCATAATCGACGCACGAACCGGTATATTTAATGCATCCGTGGGGCCCGTTTTCGTGCCATTTTTGAAGGCGACCAAAACATGATATACATACCGAAGCTTGGTTTTTGGATGTAATGAAGTGGATTGGACATGTTTGGCGCAAAAACACAAGTTTCATAATCAGCGTCAGAACCGATCCATTTAATGCACCTGTGAGCCCAGTTTCCGCGACGGCTCTTAAATGTGACTAAAACATGATATACATAACCAAACTTGGTTTTTGAATGTAATGGAGTGGATTGGACATATTTGGCCCAAAAACACAAGTTTCATAATCGGCGCCCGATCCGGTGCATTTAATGCACTTGTGGGGCTTGTTTTTGCATCGATTTTTAAAGGTGACCAGAACATGATATACGTACCCAAACTTGTACTTCGGGTGTAATGGAGTGGATTGGACACGTTTGGCACAATAACACAAGTTTCAAAATCCGGAACAGAACCGGAGCATTTAATGCACCTCTAGGCCCGTTTTCGTGCCGATTTTGAGGGTGACCAAAACATGATATACATACCAAACTTGGTGTTTGGGTGTAATGGAGTGGATTGGACTTGTTTGGTGCGAAAAGACATGTTTCATAATCGGCGCAAAAACTGGTGCATTTAATGCACCTGTGGGGCCTATTTTCGTGCCAATTTTTAAAGGTGACCAAAACATGATATGCATACCCAAATTTGGTTTTTGAGTGTAGTGGAGTGGATTAGACTTGTTTGGCGCAAAAACACAAGTTCATAATCGACACCTAACCGGTGCATTTAATGCACCTGTGGGCCTGTTTTTGCGCCGATTTTTGAAGGTGACAAAAACGTGATATACACACTCAAACTTCGTTTTTGGGTGTAATGGAGAGGATTGGACATGTTTGGCATGAAAGCAGAAGTTTCAAAATCGACGCACGAACCGATGCATTTAAAGCACCTGTGGGGCTCGTTTTCGGCCGATTTTTGAAAGTGACCAAAACCTGATATACATACCCAAACTTGTATTTTGGGTGCAATGAAGTGGAGTGGACATGCTTGGCACAAGAACACTAGTTTCAAAATCGGCTTCAAACCGGTACATTTAATATACCTATAAGGCAGGTTTTCACGCCGCTTTTTGAAAGTGGCCAAAACATGATATACATACTCAAACTTGGTTTTTGGGTGTAATGGAGTGGATTGGGCATGTTTGACGAGAAAACACAAGTTTCATAATCAGCGCACGAACAGGGCATTTATGGCACTTATGGGGCCAATTTTTGCGCCGATTTTTAAAGGTGACCAAAACATGATATACAAACCAAAACTTTGTTTTTGGGTGTAATGAAGTGTGGATTGGACATGTTTGGCGCAAAAAAAAAAGGTTCATAATCGGCGCCCGATCCGGTGCATTTAATGCACTTGTGGGGCTTGTTTTCGGGTCGATTTTTGATGATTACCAAAACATGATATACATACTCAAACTTGGTTTTTGGGTGTAATGTCCTGGAATGGACATGTTTGGCGCGAAAACACAAGTTTCATAATCGGAGCACGAACCGAAGCATTTAATGCAAATGGGACCCTTTTTCGGCTGATTTTTGAAGGTGACCAAAACATGATGTACATACCCAAACTTGTATTTTGTGTGTAATAGAGTGGATTGGACACGTTTGGCGCAAGAACACAAGTTTCAAAATCAGCAACTGAACCGGTGCATTTATTGCACCAACTATTGATTTGGTGGAGTCTACCCTCATGATCCAACAACAAACGAACCGGTCGTGTGCACCTTAGCAATCGCAGAACCAACTCCGTATAGTTATTGACCGTGCTGGACAGCAAGATCAACCTGATCACGAAGATCAATTCCTGCAAGCAATCGAAGAACAAGCAAGAACAAGATGTGGCAAACCAGGAATCTCTCACAATATGGGGTAATCAAAGCAGTCTAACAGGTGGTCGTTGGACACAACTGAAGATTAGAAAGTTTGCATAAGAGCTAAACTATAACAAAAGAAAACTCAAGTCTTTTTGGTGGCGGCTCGGACCTTTAAACAGGGTGGAGGACGACCAGCGGGTGCTCGGGTCATCCTCAAACCCTAGGACGCGCCTCTAATGGGCTCAACTTGATACACGGGCCATCGGCACAAGTTGGGGTGATGCAGCACCTTCTGAATTGAAACGATAATTGCTGCTAACTCGGATGTGATATGAAGGTGAGGCTGGATCCATTCAAAAGTAGACTTGATGAGCTTTCCAGAATGTACTTAAACACCCAAATTGGATTCCATATGAAGTCATGGCTTTTGTTGCAAGTTTGTACTGTTTTGAAGTCCGAATCCTCCATGTGTGAATATTTCCATTGACGTCCTCATCAGAGGATATGATGTCCACATCATCCTTACCCACTTGAATTAGAGTCATCCGTGACTCAAGTCCAAAATGTAAAAGTGCCACTCCATTATGCCCTCGTGAAATCCTAAAGGGTTGAGGCCATGGAGTTATGTATGTGGTCTCATCATCCTCCTCCACTTTATTCGGAGTCGTCCTCGACTCAAGCACAGATTCAAAATCAGCTATGCCATCGTGCCTTGTGCTAATGTCAAAAGGTGGAGGCCACGGGGGTATGTAGTGACCTCATCATCCTCTCCCACTTCTTTTGGAGTCGTCCTCGACTCAAGGTCAGATTGGAGAACCGCCACTCCACCGTGCACTCCAAAAATCATAAGAGGTGGCGGCCATGGGGGGTATTCTGAAGCGGTCAAGTAGTGCCACAAAGATCTCATCATTCTCCCCTTCTTTACAGCTAGCCGTCCTCGGCTTGATCCAGTGGTCGAAATAATTTCTTGCTGTCATGTTGGAACAGAGGATGAGCATGTAGCTTGGCCACAACAGCAACTTCTCCTTCTCCATGAGCTACTCCTATTGATAGGTCACAAAAGTAGAGAAACTTTGCAAAGCATTGTTAGTGTTAGTGCATGCTATTGTTTGATCCTGTTTTTGCATTTCAAAAGGGTATTTCAGATTAGTACAAATGACTATTTTAGATACTAAGAAATCTCCAATGTCATCGTATTTGCCAATAGCATAAAATACACAATTGCTAAAATGTTGCGAATTGCAATTCTGAAATAATCTCTTCTCTAAATAATTCAGATAACAAGCAGCATCAAATTCAATATAACCTAAAGAAGTTAAAGAAGATATGAGCTCTAACTTTGCATCATTCAAATCAGTGCAATAAAAATGCTTATTCTCCACATGTGTGTTCTCAAGAACAACATTTTTTACTCCATACACTAGTTGTGTTTTCGAGATGAACGAAACTTGATCACACAACTTGATGCAATCATAGGACAAATATGTATTACGAAACAAAGCATAAGTCTTGGGAGGCTCAACTAAGCTTTGCAGAACACTAGGATGAACACTGGACAATTGCAGTTCAACACAAGCAGCATGAGAGGATCGAGATGTGGTGAGGGATTCATAGTGTGTTTTATTTTTCTTACTCTCCTGAAATATAGTAGGCAGCACACAAGCATCATTATCTATTATCTCATCAACTAGCATAACGTCTTCTTTAGTCTTTTTCTCACTCTCCTGCACGTTGTTAGGCATAGGACAAGAAACAGAAGAGTGCTCTCTATGTAGTTGTGCTGTTTTAATAAGAGATAAAGTATCACACAACTCTTCTTTATCACATTTCCCTTGTGACAAAGGCACATCAGCAATACATTCCACAATTTTCTGATGGTAATTGTTCATGCTTGTATTTTTCGATGATAAAAGCTGATTTTCAGCAATACAAGCAAGCAAATACAGGTGTGAGTGAGTAGTAAGTTTTAGAGATGAGCAAAATTTAGATTTCAAAATTGAGACCATTCATAAACCTATTGATTTTATCTTCCCGACATTCATCTAAGTCACCTTTTGACACAAACCTTAAAGTCATGAAAGTATTCTTTAACAGTCATACTATTATGCTTCAAGTTGTTTAATTTGGCACTCAAATGATCAGCATAAAATGCTGGAATAAAGACATCTTTAAAATGACATTTGAAGTCTTTCCAAGATTCTAGAACTTTATTGTGCCTACAAATGTATTTCCATTTAAGCAAAGCACTTTCACTGAAAACAGTCGAGGCAATATAAATTTTTTTCTTTTCAGACAAGTCATGTGCATCAAATTTTTTATCTACATTTAGTTCCCAATCAATGTATGCATGAGGATCAAATTTCACTATAAAAGAAGGTATTGACGAACTGATGACTTGCAAAATATCATCCTTTACCTCATGTTGAAGCATTTGAACATCTTGGTGAGGGTGTAAACTACCAGTTTCCTTTTTCTTGATTGTGCCTATCGTGGTTAGTAAATAGCAAAACAAATTGACAACGAGCTAGGTTTTGTCCACCTCGATTTCCCTCAAGCTTGCTCAACCAAGTGCTTACCAAACCAGCAAGGGTGATTTACAATGAATGATGTCAACCTGCAAAGATTGGTGGAGCGATTGCCAGGGACACAAAACACAAAACCTGTTTGCTGTAGTAATCTGTGTAGCTTGGACAGTTTCAATTTGTAGCAAAGATTAGCACAATCAAATAAGCAAATGCAAAGTTGAATAAGTGTTCAACAACGGTATGGTGCTGGTCCTAGGCGAAACCCTGCTAGAGACGCGTGCCTAGACACAATGATAGTCCAACAAATGATACAAAAGGCTCAGGACAGTAGCACCTAAAACACGCAGCACTTCTCACTTTTTTTCAATTCTTTGACTTTCTTTTTCTCCAACTTCTCTCTTTTTTCCTTTTATTTTCTTTTCTTTTCTTTTTCTCTCCTTCTGTTTTTTTATGGAATGAAAATAGAGATGAACAAAAGTGCAGCTAGCAGATAGCAGATAGTATATCGCAGATCTCTTTTGCGATTGCGACACGCTCGGGTGGTATTTTATGGCAAGTGTTGGGACGCAGCACCTTCTGAATTAAAACGACAATTGCTGCTTACTTGGATGTGATATGCAGGTAAGGCTGGATCCATTCGAAAGGAGACTTGATGAGCTTTCCAGAATGTACTTAAACACCCAAATTCGTTTCCATATGAAGTCATGGCTTTTGTTGCAAGTTTATACTGTTTTGCAGTCCGAATCCTCCATGTGTGAATATTTCCTTTGACATCCTCTTCAGAGGATATGATGTCCACATCACCTGTGGGGCCCATTTTCACGCGGATTTTGAAGGTGACCAAAGCATGATATACATACCAAACTTGGTGTTTAGGTGTAGTGAAGTGTATTGGACATGTTTAGCGCGAAAACACAAAATTTCATAATCGACGCCCGCACCGGTGCATTTAATGCACCTGCAGGGCCGGTTACCGCGCCAGTTCTTGAAGCTGGCCAAAACATGATATACATACCCAAACTTGGTATTTGGATGTAGTGGACTGGACTGGACATGTTTGGTGCAAAAACACAAGTTTCATATACGACACCGAACCCGTGCATTTAATGCACCGGTGGGGTCCTTTTTGCGTCGATTTTTTAAGGTGACCAAAATATGATATACACATTCAAACTTGGTTTTTGGGTGTAATGTAGTGGATTGGACATGTTTAGCATAAAAGCAGATGTTTCATCATCGGCGCACGAATCGATGTATTTAGTGCACCTGTGGGGTCCGTTTCCGCCCGATTTTTGAAGGGGACCAAAACTAGATATACATACCCAAACTTGTATTTTGGGTGTAATGGAGTGGAATGGACATGCTTGGTGCAAGAACTCAAGTTTCAAAATCGGTTCCGAACTGGTGCATTTAATGCACCTCTCAGGCTGGTTTTCGCGCTGATATTTGAAGGTGACCAAAACATGATATACCTACTCAAACTTGGTTTTCGGGAATAATAGAGTGGATTGGGCATGTTTGGCGCGAAAACACAAGTTTCATAATCGGACCACGAACAGATGCATTTAATGCACTTATGGGGCCAAATTTTGCGCCGATTTTTGAAGGGGACCAAAACATGATATACAAACCAAAACTTGGTTTTTGTGCGTCATGGAGTGTGGATGGGACAGGTTTCGCACAAAAACACAAGTTTCATAATCAACTCTCGAACCGCTGTATTTAATGCATCTATGGGGCCTTTTTCGTGCCGATTTTTGAAAGCGACCAAAACATGATATACATTCCCAAACTTTTTTTTGGATGTAATGGAGTGGATTGGACATGTTTTGGCACAAAAATTCAAGTTTCATAATCGACAAGGAACCGGTGCATTAATGCACCGGTGGGGCCCTTTTTGTGCCGCTTTTTAAAGGGGACCAAAACATGATATACATACCCAAACCTGGTTTTTGGGTGTAATAGAGAGGATTGGACATGTTTGCTGAAAAAGCAAAAGTTTCATAATCGGCGCACGAACCGATGCATTTAATGCACTCGTGGGGCCGGTTTTCAGCATATTTTCGAAGGGGACCAAAACCTGATATACATACCCAAACTTGTATTTTGGGTGTAATGGAATGGAATGGACACGCTTGGTGCAAGAGCTCAAGTTTCAAAATCGGCTTCGAACCGGTGCATTTAATGCACCTATGAGGCTGGTTTTCGCGCCGATTTTTGAAGGTGACCAAAACATGATATACATACTCAAACTTGGTTTTTGGGTGTAATGGGGTGGATTGGGCATGTTTGGTGCGAAAACACAAGTTTCATAATCGGCGCACGAACCGGAGTATTTAATGCACCATTGAGGCCTGTTGTTGCGTCGATTTTTGAAGGTGACAAAAACAGGATATACATACTCAAATTTGGTTTTTTGCTGCAATGAAGTGGATTGGACATGTTTGACGCGAAAACACAAATTTCATAATCGGTGCACGAACCGGTGCATTTAATGCACCTATGGGGCCTGTTTTCGGGTCGATATTTTAAGGTGACCAAAACACGATATACATAACAAAACTTGGTTTTTGGGTGTAATGGAGTGGATTGGACATGTTTGGTGCGAAAACACAAGTTTTATAATCGACGCACAAATCGGTGCATTTAACGCACCTGTGGGGCCCGTTTTCATGCCGGTTTTTGAAGGTGACCAAAACGTGACATACATACCCAAATTTGGTTATTGAGTGTAATGAAGTGGATTGGACATGTTTGGCGCAAAAACACAAGTTTTAAAATCGGCACTGAACCGGTGCATTTAATGCCCCTATGAGGCCTGTTTTCGCGTCGATTTTTGAAGGTGGCCAAAACATGATATGACTCAAACTTGGTTTTTGGGTTTAATGAAGTGGATTGGATATGTTTGGTACGAAAACACAATTTTCAAAATCAGCGCCCGAATCGGTGCATTTAATGAACATGTGGGCCTGTTTTCGCTCATTTTTGAACGTCACCAAAACATGATATACATACCCAAACTTGCTTTTTTAGTGCAATGGAGTGGATTGGACATGTTTGGCACGAAAAGACAAGTTTCGAAATCGGCGCCGAACCAATGCATCTAATGCACCGGTGGGGCTCGATTTCACGTCGATTTTTGAAGGTGATCAAAACATGATATACATACCCAGACATGGTTTTTCGATGTAATGGAGGGGATTGGACAAGTTTGACGTGAAAAGACAAGTTTCATAATCGGCGCCGAACCGGTGCATTTAATGCACCTGTGGGCCCCGTTTTCCTGCCGCTTTTTGCACATGACCAAAACAAGATAGACATACCCAAACATGGTTCTTGGATGTAATGGAGCGGAATGGACGTGTTTGGCATGAAAGCACAACTGTCATAATCGGCGCCCGAATCGATGCATTTATTGCACCTGCGGGGCCCCTTTTTGGGCCGATTCTTGAAGGTGACCTACCCTAGAGTGGCCCCGTTTTCTCACAGGTTTTTGAACATGACGAAAACATGATACACATACCTAAACTTGGTTTTTGGGTGTAATGGAGTGGATTGGACATGTTTGGCCCGCAAAGACAAGTTTTATAATCGGTGCCGAAACTGGTGCATTTAATGCACCAGTGGGGGCGATTGTCGCGCTGATTTTTCAAGGTTACCAAAAGATGATATACATACCAAAACTTGGTTTTTTGGTGTAATAGAGCGGAATGGATATGTTGGGCGCGAAAACACAAGTTTCATAATCGACGCCCGAACCTGTGGATTTAATGCACCTGTGGGGCTCGTTTTAGCGTTGATTTTTGAAGGTGATCAAAACATGATATTCATACCCAAACTTGGTTTTTAGACGTAATGTAGTGGATTGGACGTGCTTGGCACTAAAACACAAGTTTCATAATCGGCGCCGAACTTGTGCATTTATGCAGCTATGGGCTTGTTTTCCTGCCGGTGTGAAGATGACCAAAACATGATACACATACTAACACATGGTTTTTTGGTCTAATGGAGTGGATTGGACATGTTTCGCACGAAAACAAAAGTTTCATAATCGGCGCCCGCACTGCTGCTAAAATGCACCCGTGGGACCAGTTTTCGCGTCGATTTTTGAAGGTGATCAAAACATGATAAGCATACCCAAACTTGGTTTTCAGGTGTAACGGAGCGGATTGGACAAGTTTCACGAAAACACAAGTTTCACAATCGGTGCCCGAACCGAAGCATTTAATGCACCTATGGGGTCCGTTTTGGCGTCGGTTTTTGAAGGTGACCAAAACATGATACACATATCCAAACATGGTTTTTGGGTGTAATAGAGTGAATTGGACATGTTTGACGCAAAAGCACAAGTTTCATAATCGGCGCCCGAACCGGTGTATTTAATGCACCGGTGGGGCCGATTTTCGCGCCGATTTTTGAAGGTGATCAAAACATGATATACATACCCAAACTTTGTTTTTGGGTGTAATGGAGTGGATTGAAAGAGTTTGGTGCGAAAACACAAGTTTCATAATCGACGCACGAACCGGAGCATTTATTGCACCTGTGGGGCCCGTTTTCATGTCGATTTTTGAAGGTGGCCAAAACAAGATATATATACCCAAATTTGGTTTTTGAGTCTAATGGAGTGGATTGGACATGTTTGGCGCAGTAACACAAGTTTCGTAATCGGAGCCCGAACCGGTGCAATTAATGCACCTGTGGGGCCGATTTTCGGGTCGATTTTTGACGTGGCCAAAACATGATATGGTTTCTGGGTGTAACAGTGTGGATTGGACTTGTTTCACGCGAAAACACACGTTTCATAATCGATGCACCAACCGGTGCATTTAATGCACCTGTGGGGCCCGTTTTCATGCCGGTTTTAAGGGGACCAAAACATGAGAAACATACCCAAACTTGGTTTTTGAGTGTAATGGAGTGGATTGGACATGTTTGGCGCAAAAACACAAGTTTCATAATCGGCGCCCGATCAGGTGCATTTAATGCACCTCTGGGCCCGGTATCGGTGCCGGTTTTTGAAGGTGACCAAGACAAGATATAATGCCCAAACATAGTTTTTGGTTCTAAAGGAGTGCGTTGGACTAGTTTGTCGCAAAAACACGACTTTCATAAGCGACACCGAACCGATGCATTTAATGCACATGTGGGGCCCTTTTTGCGCCGATTTTTAAAGTTGACCAAAACATGATATACATACCCAAACCTGGTTTTTGGGTGTAATGGAGTGGAATGGATATGTTTGGCGCAAAAACACAAGTTTCATAATCGACGCTGACCCGTTGCATTTAACGCATATGTGGGGCCTGTTTTCGCGTCGGTTTTTGAACGTGACCAAAACATGATATACATACGCAATCTTCGATTTTGGGTGGAATGGAGTGGATTGGATATGTTTGGCAGCAGAACACAAGTTTCAAAATCGGCACCGAACCGGTGCATATAATGCACCTGTGAGGCTTGTTTTCGCACCGATTTTTGAAGGTAACCAAAACGTGATATACATACCCAAACTTCGATTTTGGGTGTAATGCAGTGGATTGAACATGTTTGGTGTTTGGGTGTAATGGAGTGGAATGGACATTTTTGACGCAAAAACACAAGTTTCATAATCAGCGCTTAAACCGGCGCATTTATTGCACCTGTGGGGCCCATTTTCGTGCCAATTTTTGACGGCGACCAAAATATGATATACATACCCAAACTTGGTTTTTGGGTGTAATACAGTAGATTGGACATGCTTGGCGCAAAAACTCAAGTTTCGTAATCGGCGCCTGATCGGGTGCATAGAATGCACCTGTGGGGCATGTTTCCGTGTCGATTTTTGAAGGTGACAAAAACATGATATACATACCTAAACCTAGTTTTTGGGTGTAATGGAGTGGAACGGACAAGTTTGCCATAAAAACACACGTTCATAATCGGCGCACGAACCGAGGCATTTAATGCACTGGTGGGGCCCGTTTTCGCGCCGATTTTTTAATATGACCAAAACATGATATACATACCCAAACATAGTTTTTGGGTGGAATGGAGTCGATTGGAGAAGTTTGATGCGAAAATACAAGTTTCATAATCGACGCACGGACCGGTGCATTTAAAGCACGTGTGGGGTCCGTTTTCGTGCCGATTTTTTAATGTGACGAAAAAATGATATACATACCCAAACATAGTTTTTAGGTGTAATGGAGTGTGTTGGACGTGTTTGGCGCAAAAACACAAGTTTCATAATCGGCAGCTAAACCGGAGCATTTAATGCACCTGTGCGGCCCGTTTTTGCGCCAAGTTTTGACGGCGACCAAAACATGATATACATACCGAAACTTGGTTTTTGGGTGTAATGGAGTGGATTGGTCATGTTTCGCGCGAAAACACAAGTTTTGTAATCGACACGCAAACCGATGCAATTAATGCACCTGTGGGGCCGATTTCCGTGCCGGTTCTTAAAGGTGACTAAAACATGATATACATACCCAAACTTGCTTTTTGAGTGTACTAGAGTGTGTTGGACGTGGCGCAAAAACACAAGTTTCATAATCGGCAACGAACCGGTGCATTTAATACACCGTGGGTCCCTTTTTGCGCCGATTTTTGAAGGTGACCAAAACATGACATACATACCTAAGTCTGGTTTTTAGGTGTAATGGACGGGATTGGACATGTTAGCGCAAAAGCACGAACCGGTGCATTTAATGCACCCGTGGGGCCCGTTTTCGGCCGAATTTTGAAGGTGACAAAAATCTGATATACGTACGCAAACTTGGTGTTTGGGTGTAATGGAGTGGATTGGACATGTTTGCCATAAGAACACAAGTTTCAAAATCGGTATCGGACTGGTGCATTTAATGTACGTGTGAGGTCTGTTTTCGCGCCGATTTTTGAACTTAACCAAATCATGATATACATACACAAACTTCGATTTTGGGTGAATGGAGTGGATTGGACATATTTGGCGCAAGGACACAAGTTTTATAATCGGTGCCCGATCGGGTGCATTTAATGCACCTATGGGGCCGGTTTTCGTGTCGGTTTTTGAAGGTGGCCAGGACATGATATACATACACAAACTTAGTTTTTGGTTGTAATGGAGTGGAATAGACGTGTTTGGTGAGCAAAGACATGTTTCATAATCGGCGCACGAACCGGTGCATTTATTGCACTTGTAGGGCCCGTTTTCGCGCCGATTTTTTAATGTGACCAAAACATGATACACATACCCAAACATAGTTTTTGGGTGTAATGGAGTCGATTGGACATGTTTGGTGCGAAAATACAAGTTTTATAATCGACGCACGAACCGATGCATTTAATGTACCTGTGGGGTGTTTTTTCATACCGGTTTTTGAATGTGACCAAAACATGATATACATACCTAAACTTGGTTTTTGAGTGTAATGGAGTAGATTGGACATGTTTGCCGCAAAAACATAGGTTTCATAATCGACATCCAATCAGGAGCAGTTAATGCACCTGTGCGGTCGGTTTTCATGTCGATTTTTGAAGGTGACCAAGACATGATATACATACCCAAACTTAGTTTTTGGCTGTAATGGAGTGGATTGGACATGTTTGGCGCAAAAACACGAGTTTTCTAATCGGCGCCAGATCGATTGCATTTAATGCACCTGTGGGGCCGGTTTTTGAAGTTGACCAAGACATGATATACGTACCCAAATTTCGTTTTTGGATGTAATAGAGTGCATTGGACATGTTTTGCGCAAAAACACGAGTTTCATAATGGACACCGAACCGATCCATTTAATGCACCTGTGGGGCCCTTTTTGTGCCGATTTTTGAAGTTGCCCAAAACATGAATACATACCCAAACCTGGTTTTTGGAAGTAATGGAGTGGAATGGACATGTTTGCCGTGAAAACACTAGTTTCATAATCGACTCCGAGCCGGTGCATTTAATGCATATGTGGGGCTTGTTTTCGCGCCGATTTTTCAACGTGACCAAAACAAGATATACATACACATACTTCGATTTTGGGTGTAATGGAGTGGATTGGACATGTTTGGCGCCAGAACGCATGTTTCGAAATCGGCACCGAACCGTTGCATTTAATGCACCTATGAAGCCTATTTTCGCGCCGATTTTTGAAGGTAACCAAGACATGATATACATACCCAAACTTCGATTTTGGGTGTAATGCAATGGAATGAACATGTTTGCTGCAAGAACACAAGTTTCGAAATCGACGCCCGAAGCGGTGCATTTAATGCACCTGTGGGGCCCGTTTTCTTGCCGGTTTTTTAATGTGACCAAAACAAGATATACATACCCAAATTTGGTTCTTGGGTGTAATGGAGGGTATTGGACATGTTTGGCGTGAAAGCAGAAGTTTAATAATCGAAGCACGAATCGATGCATTTAATGCACGTGCGGGGCCCGTTTTCGACCGATTTTTGATGGTGACCAAAACCTGATATACATACCCAAACTTGATTTTTGGGTGTAATGGAGTGGAGTAGACATGTTTGGCGCGAAGACAAAAATTTTACAATCGACGCCAGAGCCGGTGGATTACATGCACCTGCGGGGCCTGTTTTCGCGCAAATTTTTGATGGGGACCACAACATGATATACATACCCAAATTTGGTTTTTGGGTGTAATGGTGTGGATTAGACATGTTTGTTGCAAAACCATGAGTTTCATAATCGACATCGAAACGATGCATTTAATGCACCTGTGGGGCCCGTTTTCCGCCAAATTTTGAAGGTGACCAAAACCTAATATACATACCCAAACTTGTATTTTGGGTGTAATGGAGTTGATTGGCCATGTTTGGCGCAAGAACACAAGTTTCAAAATCAGCAACTGAACCGGTGCATTAAATGCACCTGTGGGGCCCATTTTAGCGTCGATTTATGATGGCAACCAAAACATGATATACATACCCAAACTTTGTTTTTGGGCGTAATGGAGTGGATTAGACACGTTTGGCGCAAAAAACACAAGTCTCATAATCGACGCCCGAACAGGTGCATTTAATGCACCTGTGGGGTCTGTTATCGCTGATTTTTGAACGTGACCAAAACGTGATATACATACCCAAACTTGGTTTTTAGGTGCAATGGAGGGGATTGGACATATTTGGTGTGAAAACACAAGTTTCATAATCGACGCACAAATCGGTGCATTTAATTCACATGTGGGGCCCGTTTTCATGTCGGTTTTTGAAGGTGACCAAAAAATGATATACATACCCAAATTTGGTTTTCGAGTGTAATGGAGTGTGTTGGACGTGTTTGGCGCAAAAACACAAGTTTTATAATCGGCGCCTGATCCGTTGCATTTAATGCACCTGTGGGGCCGGTTTGCGTTCTGGTTCTTGAAGGTGACTAAATCCTGATATACATACCCAAACTTTGTTTTTGGATGTAAGGGAGTGGCTTGGACATGTTTGGCGCAAAAACACAAGTTTCATAATCGACATTGAATCGGTGCATTTAATGGACCTGTGGGGCCCGTTTTCTTGTCGATTTTTGACGGCGACCAAAACATGATATACATACTCTAACTTGATTTTTGGGTGCAATGGAGTGGATTGGACATGTTTAGCGCAAAAAAAGTTTCATAATCGGCAGCGCACCAGTGCATTTAATGCAATTGTGGGGCTCGTTTTTGCGCCAATTTTTGAAGGTGATCAAAACCTGATATACATACCCAAACTTGTACTTTGGGTGTAATGGAGTGGATTGGAAACGATTGTTGCAAGAACACAAATTTCAAAATCGGCAACGAACCAGTGCATTTGATGCACCTATGAGGCTGATTTTCGCACTGATCTCTGAAGGTGGCCAAAACATGATATACATACTCAAATTTGTTTTTTGGCTGTATTGTAGTGGATTGGACATGTTTGGCACGAAAACATAAGTTTCATAATCCGCGCTCGAACCGGTGCATTTAATGCACCTGTGGAGCCTGTTATCGCCGATTTTTAAACATGACCAAAACGTGATATACATACCCAAACTTGGTTTTTTGGTGCAATGGAGCAGATTGGACATGATTGATGTGAAAACACAAGTTTCATAATCGACAACGAACCGGTGCATTTAATGCACCTGTGGGGCCCTTTTGCGTCGATTTTTGAAGGTCACCAAAACATGATATACATACCCAAACCTGGTTTTTGGGTGTAATGGAGGGGATTGGACATGTTTGGCACAAAAGGAGAAGTTTCATAATCGACGCACGAACCGATGCATTTAATGCATCCGTGGGGCTCGTTTTCGACCGAATTTTGAAGGTGACAAAAACCAGATATACATAACAAAACTTGTATTTTGGGTGTAATTGAGTGGATTGGACATGTTTGGCGCAGGAACACAAGTTTCAAAATCGGCACCGAACCGATGCATTTAATGCACCTATGAGGCTGGTTTTCGCGTCAATTTTTGAAGATGGTCAAAACATGATATACATACCCAAACTTGATTTTTGGGTGTAATGGAGTGGAATGGACATGTTTGACGCGAAAGCACAAGTTTCACAATCGGCAGCGAACCGGTGCATTTAATGCACCTGTGGAGCCGGTTTTTGCGCCGATTTTTTAAGGTGACCAAAACATGAAATACATACCCAAAATTGGGTTGTGGCGCAAAAATACAAGTTGCATAATCGGCGTCCGACCCGGTTAATTTAATGCACCAATGGGGCCGATTTTGGAAGGTGACCAAAATATGATATACATATCCAAAATTTGTCTCGTAATCAACGCAGGAACCGGTGTGTATGAGGCCGGTTTTCGCGCCGATATTTGAATGTAATGAAAACATGATATACATACCAAAACATGGTTTTTGGGTGTAATGGAGTGGATTGGACATTTTTAGCGCCAAAACACAAGTTTCATATTCAACGCTCGAACAGGTGTATTTAATGCACTTGTGGCGCCCATTTTTGTGCCCGCTTTTGAAAGCGACTAAAACATGATATACATACCCAAACTTGGTTTTTGATGTAATGGAGGGGATTGGACATGTTTGGCGTGAAAACATAAGTTTAATAATCGGCACCGAACCGATGCATTTAATACATCTGTGGGACCTGTTTTGTGCCAATTTTTAAAGGTGACCAGAACATGATATACATACGCAAACCTGGTTTTTGGTGTAATGGAGCATATTGGACACGTTTGGCGCGAAAACACAAGTTTCATAATCTGCGCCCGAACCGGTGCATTTAATGCACCATTTGGGCCTGTTTTTGCGCCAATTTTGAAGGTGCCAAAACATGATATACATACCCAAAATTGGATTGCAGTATAATGGAGTAGATTGGACATGTTTAGCACGAAAACACAAGTTTCATAATCAGCGGCCGAACCATTCATTTGATGCACCTTTGGGGCCCGTTTTCGCGCCGATTTTTGAACGGGACCAATACAAGATATGATGCGTACGTGGTTCCTGATCTTCCGTGAGGTCGTGATAACTCTCGATTTGGCGGAGATGCGACACACAATCTATCAGGCCTCAAATGAATACGATTGGACCCCGGAATAGCAGATGTTCTCATCATCATCCCCTTCTTGTTTTGGAGTCGTCCTTGACTTAAGTTTATTGTCTAGACCTCAACTCCACCATGCCATGAAACCTGCGTGAAAAGGTGGAGGCCACGGAGGTATTTGAACGCAATCATTTGGTGGCTCAAAGATCCTTATAATCTCATTATTCTCCCCTTCTTGATGGAAAGCCGTCCTCGGCTTTCTCTCTTGGGTTTCATGATACTTCTTCAAATAATTAGTAACAGGAGCACACAAATAGCTAGAAAGATCACAAGATGCAAACATGACATCTTTGCACACTAAGGCATCACATAAAGTATTTTTATCACAAAAATCAGCAAGATCATTTTTCTGAGATGGCATAAAGTGTATTGTCTTAGAAAAACTAGATAAATATGACATGGCACGACATTTTGTATTTCCATCATCTAGTTTGTCATTTATTTCATCATGCAAGAGGACTTCAAATTTGAGCAAATATAAAATTCTATGCACCATAAAGGCACCTCTAGAATCATAATTGCCTATAACATAAAAATTGGTTCTAGTAAGCAATGGCAATTCAGGTTTCGAAAATATCATCCTCTCTACCGTAGAAAGGTCATGAAAAGAATAATATTCAATATAACCCACAGTGTTTGGAAAAGATAGCAATTTCAGCTCATCATTTTTACATGTAATGGGTGTCAAATGTTTAATTTCAGCACCAGTGAATAGATAAAAATTAGGA
>BCLG01000207.1:89204-140553 GCA_001602295.1 Zoysia matrella
AAAAGCTTTTTCTTATTTTCATCAATACCTTTTGGCATGTTTTCATACGCCTCATATTGGGCTATGCATGAAACATTGTGTATCTCTTCTTTCTCTATGTATGTATCACTTTCATCTTCTTGTCTGATCTTAATTTCCTACAAAATGTTAGATGCAATAGGTGGTACAGTAGAAAGCTCCTCCTCCAAAGAGTGTTCATCACAACTAGACATAGATTTCAAAGATGTATCAACAAAAAAATTTCTCATAAAAATTTTAGCATCACTCCATGTCAGAGGATTTTTTTTTGTTATATAGAAATGTTGTCACAAAGTTAAAGCATGATCAACTAATGCATGACCAACATTCAAAAGCTTTCTCCTTTCACTCATACGGCATTGTCCAAATAGATTATCCATATCATTTTCCCAAACAATATATTTAGTAGAATCGAAACCATCATATAAAAGAAGAGATGAAAGAATACAGTTACTCGTGGAAGGACATGATGTAGCAATGGTCTGAAACTTATATGTCTTTTGATTATGTGCAACATCTCTTTACGGTAGATTACATCTCGCAAAGTTTGTCGTAATATTATTGTATTCACCTCCTTTCCTGTTATGGTTAAAAAATAGCATATGGACAACATAAATATTATTCCTGCAACTACAGTGAGTGGGTGGTGAAAATGCCGCAAAAGAAAACGCCTTACCGAGCTCTTGCAACATTCTTACCAAAGCAAACCAAAGGAAGGTGCAACCAGTGGCAGGAGAAACCAGGGAGTCGTAGTTCCACAATTGCAGGGTCAAATGCAGTTCTGATCCGAGGTGGATATGTGGAGCTTGGAGGGCTGAAATAATGGTTAGGAGCACACAATTCTATGACAGATAGCAATGCTGAATAAGTGTTCTAAGTATTATGTTCTAGTTGCTGGCCCAATCTTATAAAAAGTTCTAAATGTTACAAGAATATGAGTGAAGATATCAAAGGGCAGCAACAATACAAATGATAAGGCTCCAGAAGTCAGCAAACTATTCAGCACTTGATAAATCAGCGAAGGTAATTCCTGACTTCTTGGTCTTCAATTTTTTTTATTTTTATTTTACTTTTTGGATATTTTTTCTCTGAACCAGAAGCACAAAAGACGATACACGACAAAATTTCAGATCAATATGATAAAAGATGTGGCCTGGAGAAAATCTCGAATTTTTGTTAAATTTGTGCTGAAAATTCGGAGTGCGAAAACAAAAACTTCTGTTATGATTTTGTTGAATCTAGGATCGTGGCAGGATGTGGAATTTTCTGTAGATATCTAAAAACTACTTATATGTCTAATTTGGAGTGCAAAAACAAAATTTATGACTATTTTAATGATGGATCTCCGAATCAGATTTGTTTGAGAGTCTGAAAACAGATTCAGATATCAAATTGGATGTGAATTTTGTGGACGTTTTTGTGGATGATTGAGCAGCGGATAAATATGGAGAAGTGGATATATGAAGCGTGGATGTGATTGTGATCGAAATATGGGTTGGTGGGCGGGATAAATTTTTAATGCAAAAGAAACAATTAACAGATGTGACACGATAACAGATCTAATTTTCAATGCAAAAGAAATAATTAACATATGTGACACGATAAGAGATCTGCACACGATGTGGATGAACGATGAAGGATACAAAAAGATCACGAAATCCAGCAACCAAAACACAAACTAAAGACACAAACACAACACTACGGACTCTGAAATAAAATCATGCAAAGGCTAAACACGGCTTGGACAGGGGAACACCTAGCGATCTACTAATTTTTTTTTGTGTTGCGGCTTTTCTGTGGACGATAGGATGAATGCCAAATAAACAAGGATAGATGTGAACCTGACGGTATACCTGAGTCAGACTCGAACCCGAGTTGTTTGGATCTCCTCCGGGTTCGAATGTGCGGTTCTGATCTTGAGCATCTTCAAGTCCTTCTTCATGCTTTGTTTGACTCTCTCCAACATTTCTAATCATAATAAAGTTATTAGGTAGCAATCTATTCTCAAAGGATAGAAGACATGTGTTTTGGAACGAGCTCACCTCTAATCTCAACTGTCGTTGGTAGCAATCTATTCTCAAAGGACTCTTATGTGTATCTAAACGAGTGATGTCCTCATCAAGATATACATACCGAAACTTTGTTTTTGGGTGTAATGGAGTGGATTGGACATGTTTGGCGCGAAAACACAAGTTTCATAATCGACGCCCGAACCGGTTCGGTTAATGCAGCTGTGGGGCCCGTTTTCGCGCCGATTTTTGAACGTGACCAAAACATGATATACATCCCCAAACTTTTGTTTTTGGGTGTATTGGAGTGGATTGGACATGTTTTGCGGAAAAACACAAGTTTTATAATCGGCACCCAAACCAGTGCATTTAATGCACCTGTGGAGCCCGTTTTCGTGCCGATTTTTCAAGGTGACCAAGACACGATATACATACCCAAACATGGTTTTTGAGTGTAATGAAGAGGATTGGACTTGTTTGCACGAAAACAGAAGTTTCATAATCAACGCACGAACCGATGCATTTAATACTCCAGTGGGGCCCGTTTTCGGCCAATTTTTGAAGGTGACCAAATCCTGATATACATAGGTAAACTTGGATTTTGGGTGTAATGGAGTGGATTGGACACATTTGGTGCCAGAACACAAGTTTGAAAATCGGCACCGAACCGATGCATTTAATGCACCATTGAGGCCGGTTTTCGCGGTGATTTTTGAAGTTGACCAAAACATGATATACATTACAACTTGGTTTTTGGGTGTAATGGAGTGGATTAGATATGTTTTTCGGAAAAACACAAGTTTAATAATCGACGCTCCATCCAGTGTATACGTGTGGGGCCTGTTTTCGTGCCCATTTCTGTGGGCAACCAAAACATGATATACATACCCAAACCTGGTTTTTGGATGTAATGGAATGGATTGTACATGTTTGTCGGGAAAACACAAGTTTTAAACTCGACAGCGAACCGGTGCATTTAATACACCTATGGAGCCGGTTTTTGCGCCGATTTTTGATGGTGACCAAAACATGATATTCATACCCAAAATTCATTTTTGGGTGTAACGGAGTGGATTGGATATGTTTGGCGCAAAAACACAAGTTTCATAATCGACGCTCGAACCGGTGTATTTAATGCACCTGTGGTGCCCATTTTTTGGGCCGATTTTTGAAGGCGACCAAAACATGATATCCATAGCCAAACTTGGTTTTTGGATGTAATGGAACGGATTGGACATGTTTGGCACGAAAACACAAGTTTCAAAATCGACACCGAACTAGTGCATTTAATGCATCTGTGGGGCCGGTTTTACGCCAATTTTTGAAGGTGACCAGAACATTATACGTACGCAAATCTTGTTTTTGGTTGTAATCGAGCAGATTGGACATGTTTGGCGCGAAAACACAAGTTTCATAATCGGCGCACATACCGGTGTATTTAATGCACATTGTGGGGCCCGTTTTCGCATCGATTTTTGAACGTGACCAAAACAAGATGTACATACCCAAACTTTGTTTTTGAGTGTAATGGAGTGGATTTGACATGTTTGGCGCGAAAACACAAGTTTCATAATCGACACCCGAACCGGTTCGTGTAATACACCTGTGGGGACCGTTTACGCGCTGATTGTTTAACGTGACCAAAACATGATATACTTACCCAAACTTTGTTTTTGGGTGTAATGTAGTGGATTGGACATGTTTGGCGTAATAACACAAGTTTCATAATCGACGCTCGAACCGGTATATTTAATGCACGTGTGGGGCCTGTTTTCATGCCCATTTTTGAAGGCGAACAAAACATGATATACATAACTTGGTTTTTGGAAGGAATGGAGTGGATTGGACTTGTTTGGCCCGAAAACACAAGTTTCAAAATCGACACCGAACGGTGCATGTAATGCACCCGTGGGGCCGGTTTTCGCGCCAATTTTTGAAGGTGACCAAAACATGATATACATGCCCAAAATTGGTTTTTCGGTGTAATGAAGAGGATTGGACATGTTTGGCGCAAAAACACAAGTTTCATAATCGGCGCACGAACCGGTGCATTTAATGCGCTTATGGGGCCCGTTTTCGCACCAATTTTCGAAGCTGACCAAAACATGATATACATAACAAAACTTGGTTTATGGGTGTAATGGAGTGGATTGGTCATGTTTGGCGTGAAACCACACGTTTCATAACAGGCGCACGAACCAATGCATTTAATGCACCTGTGAGGCCTGTTTTCACGCCGATTTTTGAAGGTAACCAAAACATGATATACATATCCAAACTTCGATTTTGGGTATAATCCAGTGGAATGAACATGTTTGGCGCAAGAACATAAGTTTCGAAATCGGCGCTCGAAGAACATTTTTAATGCACCTGTGGGGCCCGTTTTCAAGACGGTTTTTGAAGGTGACAAAAAACAAGATATACATAACCAAATATGGTTTTTGGGTGTAACGGAGGGGATTGGACAAGTTTGGCGCGAGAGCAGAAGTTTCATAATCGAATCACGAATCGATGCATTTAATGCACGTGTGGGGCCCGTTTTAAACCGACTTTTAAAGGTGACCAAAACCTGATATACATTCCCAAACTTGTATTTTGGGTGTAGTGGAGTGGATTGGATACGTTTGGTGCAAGAACACAAGTTTCAAAATCAGCAACTGGACCAGTGCATTTTATGCACTTGTGGGGCCCATTTCCGTGCCGATTTTGAAGGTGATCAAAACGTGATATACAAACCAAACTTGGTGTTTGGGTGTAATGGAGTGGATTAGACATGTTTGACACGAAAACACAAGTTTCATAATGCGCGCCTAAGCCGACGCATTTATTGCACCTGTGGGGCCCATTTTCGCGCCAATTTTTGACGGCGACCAAAAGATGATATACATACCCAAACTTGGTTTTTGGGTGTAATGCAGTGGATTGGACATGTTTGGCGCAAAAACACAAGTTTCATAATCGACACCGAACCGATGCATTTAATGCACCTGTCGGGCCCTTTTTGCGCCGATTTTTAAGTGACCAAAACATGATATACATACCCAAACCTCGTTTTTGGGTATAATGGAGTGAAATGGACATGTTTGGCATGAAAAAACACGTTTCGTAATCGGCGCATGAACCGGTGCATTTAATGTACTCGTGGGTCCTGTTTTCGCGCCGATTTTTTAATGTGACCAAAACATAATATACATACCCAAACATAGTTTTTGGGTGTAATGGAGAGTATTGGACAAGTTTGGCGTGAAAACACAATTTTCATAATCGACACACGAACCTGTGCATTTAATGCACCTGTGGGGCCCGTTTTGAAGCCGGTTTTTGAATGTGACCAAAACATGATATACATACCCAAATTTGGTTTTTGACTGTAATGGAGCGGATTGGACATGTTCGGGTGCATTTAATGCACTTGTGGGGCCGGTTTTTGATGGTGACCAAGACATGACATACATAACCAAACTTAGTTTTTGGATTAATAGAGTGCATTGGACATGTTTGGCGCAAAAACATGAGTTTCATAATCGACACCTAACCGACGCATTTAATATACCTGTGGAGCTCTTTTTGCGCCGACTTTTGAAGGTGACCAAAACATGATATACATACCCAAATCTGGTTTTTGAGTGTAATGGAGTGGAATGGACATGTTTGTCGTGAAAACACACGTTTCATAATCAGCGCACGAACCGATGCATTTAATGCAGTTGCGGGGCCCGTTTGCGCGCCGATTTTTAATGTGACCAAAAGATAATATACATACCCAAACTTAGTTTTTGGGTGTAACGGAGTGGATTGGACAAGTTTGGTGCGAAAAGACACGTTTCATAATCGACGCACAAACCGGTGCATTTAATGCACCTGTGGGGCTCGTTTTCATGCCGGTTTTTGAAGGTGACCAAAAACGTGATATACATACCCAAACTGGTTTTTGAGTGTAATGGAGTGGATTCGACATGTTCGGCGCAAAAACACAAGTTTCATAATCGACATCCGGGTGCATTTAATGCACCTGTGAGGCCTGTTTTCGCGCTGATTCTTGAAGGTAACCAAAACATGATATACATATCCAAACTTCGATTTTGGGTGTATTGTAGTGGATTGGACCTGTTTGGCGCAAGAACACAAGTTTCGAAATCAGCGCCCAAACCGGTGCATTTTATGCACCTGTGGGGCCCATTTTCGTGCCGATTTTGAAGCTGACCAAAACATGATATACATACCAAACTTGGTGTTTGGGTGTAATGGAGTGGATTGGACAAGTTTAACGCGAAAACACAAGTTTTATAATCGGTGCATATACCGACGCATTTATTGCACCTGTGGGGCCCATTTTGGCGCCAATTTTTTACGGCGACCAAAACATGATATACATACCCAAACTTGGTTTTTGGGTGTAATGTAGTGTATTGGACATGTTTGGCGCAAAAACACAAGTTTCATAATCCGCGGTCGATCGGGTGCAATTAATGCACCTGTGGGGCCGGTTTCCGTGTTGATTCTTGAAGGTGACTAAAACATGATATATATACCCAAACTTGGTTTTTGGATGTAATGGAGTGGATTGGACGTATTTGACGCAAAAACACAAGTTTCATAATCGACACCGAACCGATGCATTTAATGCACCTGTCGGGCCCTTTTTGTGCCAATTTTTAAGGTGACCAAAACATGATATGCATACCCAAACCCTGTTTTTGGGTGTAATGGAGTGGAATGGACATGTTTGGCAAGAAAACACATATTTCATAATCGGCGCACGGACGAGTGCATTTAATGCACGTGTGGGGCCTGTTTTCGCGCCGATTTTTTAATATGATCAAAACATGATATACATACCCAAACATAGTTTTTGGGTGTAATGGGGTGGATTGGACAGGTTTGGTGCGAAAATACAAGTTTCATAATCGACACACGAACCGGTGCATTTATGTGGGGCCCGTTTTCATGCCGGTTCTTGAATGTGACGAAAACTTGATATACAAACCCAAATTTGGTTTTTTATTGTATTGGAGTGGATTGAACATGTTTGGCGCCAAAACACAAGTTTCATAATCGAAGCCTGCATCGGTGCAATTAATTCACCTGTGGGGCCGAATTTCGCGTCGATTTTCGACGTGGGCATAACATTATATGGTTTTTGGATGTAACAGAGTGGATTGGACATGTTTCGCGCAAAAACAGACGTTTCATAATCGACGCACAAACCAGTGCATTTAATGCACCTGTGGGGCTCGTTTTCATGCCGGTTTTTGAAGGTGACCCAAGCATGATATACATACCCAAACTTTTTTTTTGAGTGTAATGGAGTGGATTGGACATGTTTGGCGCAAAGACACAAGTTTCATAATCGACACCCGATCAGGTGCATTTAATGTACCTGTGGGGCCGGTTTCTGTGCCGATTTTTGAAGGGGACCAAGACAAGATATACATACCCGAACTTAGTTTTTGGCTGTAATGGAGTGCATTGGACATGTTTGGCGCAAAAACACGAGTTTTATAATCGGCGCCAGATCAGTTGCATTTAGTGCACCTGTGGGGCCCGATTCTGTGCCGGTTTTTGAAGTTGACCAAGACATGATATACATACCGAAACTTAGTTTTTGGATGTAATGGAGTGCATTGGACATGTTTAGCGCAAAAACACGAATTTCATAATGGACACCAAACCGATCCATTTAATGCACCTGTGGGGCCCTTTTTGTGCCGATTTTTGAAGTGGACCAAAACATGAATACAAACCCAAACCTGGTTTTTGGGTGTAATGGAGTGGAATGGACATGTTTGGCGCGAAAACAAAAGTTTCATAATCGACGCCGAGCCGGTGCATTTAATGCATATGTGGGGCCTGTTTTCGCGCTAATTTTTGAACGTGACCAAAACATGATATACATAAGCAAATTTTGATTTTGGGTGTAACGGAGTGGATTGGACATGTTTGGCACCAGAACAAATGTTTCGAAATCGGCACCGAACCGGTGCATTTGATGCACCTGTGAAGCCTGTTTTCGCGCCGATTTTTGAAGATAACCAAAACATGATATACATACTCAAACTTCAATTTTGGGTGTAACGCAGTGGAATGAACATGTTTGGCGCAAGAACACAAGTTTTGAAATCGACGCCCGAACCGATGCATTTAATGCACCTGTGGGGCCCATTTTCATACTGGTTTTTGAATGTGACCAAAACAAGATATACATACCCAAATTTGGTTTTTGGGTGTAACGGAGGGGATTGGACATGTTTGGCGTGAAAGCAGAACTTTCATAATCGAAGCATGAACCGATGCATTTAATGCACGTGCGGGGCCCGTTTTCGACCGATTTTTGAAGGTGACCAAAACCTGATCTACATACCCAAACTTGTATTTTGGGTGTAATGGAGTGGATTGGACATGTTTGGCACGAAAACACAAGTTTCATAATCGACGCCCGAACTGGTGCATTTAATGCACCTGTGGGGCCCGTTATCGCCGATTTTTGAACGTGACCAAAACGTGATATACATACCCAAACTTGATTTTTGGGTGCAATGGAGCGGATTGGACATGTTTGTTGCGAAAACACGAGTTTCATAATCGACAACGAACCGGTGCATTTAATGCACCTGTGGGGCCCTTTTTGCGTCGATTTTTGAAGGTGACCAAAACATGATATACATACCCAAATCTGGTTTTTGGGTCTAATGAAGGGGATTGGACATGTTTGGCACAAAAGGAGAAGTTTCATAATCGACGCACGAACCGATGCATTTAATGCACCCGTGGGGCTCGTTTTCGACCGAATTTTGAAGGTGACAAAAACCAGATATACATGCCCAAACTTGTATTTTAGGTGTAATTGAGTGGATTGGACATGTTCGGTGCAGGAACACATGTTTCAAAATCGGCACCGAACCAGTGCATTTAATGCACCTATGAGGCTGGTTTTCACGTCGATTTTTGAAGATGGCCAAAACATGATACACGTACCCAAACTTAGTTTTTGGGTGTAATGGAGTGGAATGGACATGTTTGACGAGAAAACACAAGTTTCACAATCGGCAGCGAACCGGTGCATTTAATGGACCTGTGGAGCCGGTTTTTGCGCCGATTTTTTAAGGTGACCAAAACATGAAATACATACCCAAAATTGGGTTGTGGCGCAAAAATACAAGTTGCATAATCGGCGCCCGAACCGGTTAATTTAATGCACCTATCGGGCCGATTTTGGAAGGTGACCAAAACATGATATACATATCTGTCAGGTCTTGATAACTCTCGATTTGGCGGAGATGCGACACACAATCAACTAGGCCTCAAATGAACACGATTCGAACCCAGAATCGCAGCACCACTTTTCCTCTGGTTATCAACCGTGCGCACACGATTGACCTCGCTAAGAAGGCTAATCCCTGCCTGTGATTCGAAGAACCCAAGCAAGAACAAGGAAGAACGCAACTCACTTGCGAAATCTGGATTGAATCACGAAGTTGGATAACCAACAAGCCGTCAAACGGCGAAACTGTTTGGAAACAGGAGAAAACTAATCAAAACCTTTTCTCTAATGACGGCGGCTACTGAATTTATAGAGTTTAGGTTGACCTTAGGGGCAAACCCTAATACAAATGGGTCTAGAAAAGATACAAGGCCCAAAGGCCAAAAGATAGTGTCGCAACACCCGGGCGTCAAATTGTTTTAATGATTCCTACTAATTCCGGTCAAATTTGGAGATGAAGCTAGTTCTATTGGAAAGGTTATCTTGTTAGCTTTCCAACCGTATCTAAAACGTCCAAAACGAAGCTCGTATGAGACCGGGGCATCCGTTTTAGTGTAGGCTGCTCCAGGAGCCCGAGTCAGACTCGAACCCGAGTTGTTTGGATCTCCTCCGGGGTCAAACGTGCGGTTCTGATCTTGAGCATCTTCAAGTCCTTCTTCATGCTTTGTTTGACTCTCTTCAATATTCCTAATCATAATAAAGTTATTAGGTAGCAACCTATTTTCAAAGGATGGAAAATATGTGTTTTGGAATGAGCTCACCTCTAATCTCAACTGTCGTGGGTGAGTTTCATTAATACTACTTAGAGGACTCTTATGTGTATATAAGGAGTGATGTTCTCATCATCCTTCCCTTCTTGTTTTGGAGTCGTCCTTGACTCAAGTTCAATGTCTGGACCTCGACTCCACCATGCCCTGGAGCCTGCATGAAAAGGTAGAGGCCACGGAGGTATTTGAACACAATCATTTGGTGGTTCAAAGATCCTTCTAATCTCATCATTCTCCCCTTCTTGATGGAAAGCCGTCCTCGGCTTTCTCTCTTGGGTTTAATGATACTTCTGCAAATAATTAGTAACAGGAGCACATAAATAGCTAGAAAGATCACAAGATGCAAACATGGCATCTTTGCACACTAAAGCATCACATAAAGTATTTTTATCACAAAAATCAGCAAGATGATTCTTTTAAGAAGCCATAAAGTGTGTTGTCTTAGCAAAACTAGATAAATATGACATGACATGACATTTTGTATTTCCATCATCTAGTTTATCATTTATTTTCATCGTGCAAGAGGACTTTAAATTTGAGCAAATATAAAACTCTATGCATCATAAAGACACCTCTAGAATCATAACTGCCTATAACAAAGAAATTGGTTCTAGTAAACAAAGGCAATTCAGGTTTCGAAAATATCATCCTCTCTACTGTAGTAAGGTCACGAAAAGTATAATATTCAATATAACCCACAATTTTCGGAAAAGATAGCAATTTCAGCTCATTATTTTTACATGTAATGGGTGTGAAATGTTTAATTTCAGCACCAGTGAACGGATAAAAATTAGGAGTTTCAAATTCATTCACTTTTTGTTGCATAGAAAGAATATAAATATCAGCACAAAACCTTTCCTTACCGCAAGAACTAGTGGGCAAATCAAACAGTGAAAAAGATAAATGAATAAAAAGTGATATTAGCGGTTGCTTTACAAAAATAGGATAGACAAAAAATTTCAGCGCAAGAAAAATATTCACACCTTTTGTAGATCGATGTTCAATAAGTTTTTTCTCATTTTCATTAACACCTTTTGGCGTGTTTTCATACGCCTCATATTGGGCTATGCATGAAACATTGTGTATCTCTTCTTTCTCTATGTATGTATCACTTTCATCTTCTTTTTTGATCTTAATTTTCTAGGAAATGTTAGATGCAATAGGTGGTGCAGTAGAAAGCTCCTCCTCCAAAGAGTGTTCATCACAACTAGACATAGATTTCAAAGATGTATCAACAAAAAATTTTCTCATAAAAATTTTAGCATCACTCCATGTCAGAGGATTTTTTTTTGTTATATAGAAATTTTGCCACAAAGTTAAAGCAAGATCAACTAATGCATGACCAACATTCAAAAGCTTTCTCCTTTCACTCATACGGCATTGTCTAAATAGATTATCCATATCATTTTTCCAAACAATATATTTAGTAGAATCGAAACCATCATATAAAGGAAGAGATGAAAGAATATAGTTACTCTTGGAAGGACATGATGTTGCAATGGTCTCAAACTTATATGTCTTTTGATTATGTGCAACATCTCTTTGCGGTAGATTACATCTCGCAAAGTTTGTCGCAATATTATTGTATTCACCTCCTTTCCTGTCATGGTTAAAAAATAGCATATGGAAAGCAAAAATATTATTCCTTCAACTACAGTGAGTGGGTGGTGAAAATTCCGCAAAAGAAAACACCTTACCGAGCTCTTGCAAGATTCTTATCAAAGCAAAGCAAAGGATGGTGCTACCAGTGGCAAGGGAAACCAGGGAGTCATAGTTCCACAATTGTAGGGTCAAATGCAGTTCTGATCCGAGGTGGATATGTGGAGCTTGGAGGGCTGAAATAATGGATAGTGGCACACAATTCTCTGACAGATAGCAATGCTGAATAAGTGTTCTAAGTATTATGTTCTAGTTGCTGGCCCAATCTTATAAAAAGTTCTAGATGTTACAAGAATATGAGTGAAGATATCAAAGGGCAGCAACAATACAAATGATAAGGCTCCAGAAATCAGCAAACTATTCAGCACTTGATAAATCAGCGAAGGTTAATTCTTGACTTCTTGGTCTTCAATTTTTTTTATTTTTATTTTACTTTTCGGATATTTTTTCTCTGAACCAGAAGCACAAAAGACGATACACGACAAAATTTCAGATCAATATGATAAAATATGTGGCCTGGAGAAAATCTCGAATTTTTGTTAAATTTGTGCTGAAAATTCGGAGTGCGAAAACAAAAACTTCTGTTATGATTTTGTTGAATCTAGGATCGTGGGAGGATGTGGAATTTTCTGTAGATATCTAAAAAGTACTTATATGTCTAATTTGGAGTGCAAAAACAAAATTTATGACTATTTTAATGATGGATCTCCGAATCAGATTTGTTTGAGAGTCTGAAAACAGATTCAGATTTCAAATTGGATGTGAATTTTGTGGACGTTTTTGTGGATGATTGAGCAGCGGATAAATATGGAGAAGTGGATATATGAAGTCTGGATGTGATTGTGATCGAAATATGGGTGGGTGGGCGGGATAAATTTTCAATGCAAAAGAAACAATTAACAGATGTGACACGATAACAGATCTAATTTTCAATGCAAAAGAAATAATTAACATATGTGACACGATAAGAGATCTGCACACGATGTGGATTGGATATGTTTGACGAAAAAACACAAGTTTAATAATCGACGCTCCATCCAATGTATACGTGTGGGGCCTAATTTTGTGCCCGTTTCTGGGGGCAACCAAAACATGATATACAAACCCAAACTTGGTTTTTGGATGTAATGGAATGGATTGGACATGTTTGTTGTGAAAACACAAGTTTCACACTCGACAGCGAACCGGTGCATTTAATGCACCTGTGGAGCCGGTTTTTGCGCCGATTTTTTATGGTGACCAAATCATGATATACATACCTAAAATTCGTTTTTGGGTGTAACGGAGTGGATTGGACATGTTTGACGCAAAAACACAAGTTTCATAATCGACGCTCGAACCGGTGTATTTAATGCACCTATGGCGCCAATTTTTGGGGCCGATTTTTTAGGGCGACCAAAACATGATATACATAGCCAAACTTCGTTTTTGGATGTAATGGAACGGATTGGACATGTTTGGCACGAAAACACAAGTTTCGAAATCGGCACCGAATCGGTGCATTTAATGCATCTGTGGGGCCGGTTTTTACGCCAATTTTTGAAGGTGACCAGAACATTATATACATACTCAAATCTTGTTTTTGGGTGTAATAGAGCAGATTGGACACGTTTGGCGCGAAAACACAAGTTTCATAATCGACTCTCGAACTGGTGTATTTAATGCACGGGTGGGGCCCATTTTCCAGCCCATTTTTGAAGGCGACCAAAACATGATATACATACTCAAACTTGTTTTTGGATGGAATGGAGTGGATTGGACTTGTTTGGCCCGAAAAGACAAGAGTCAAAAGCGGCACCGAACAGTGCATTTAATGCACCCGTGGGGCCGGTTTTCGCGCCAAATTTTGAAGGTGACCAGAACATGATATACATACCCAAAATTGGTTTTTCGGTGTTATGGAGTGGATTGGACATGTTTGGCGCAAAAACATAAGTTTTATAATCGGCGAACGAACCGGTGCATTTAATGCTTTTGCGGGGCCCGTTTTCGCACCAATTTTTGAAGCTGACCAAAACATGGTATAAATACAGAAACATGGTTTATGGGTGTAATGCAGTGGACTGGACCTGTTTGGCGCGAAAACACACGTTTCATAATAGGCGCACGAATCAATGCATTTAATGCACCTGTGGGGCCCATTTTTGCACCGATTTTTGAAGGTCCCAAAACATGATATACATACCCAAACTTGATTTTTGGATGTAATGGAGGGGATGGACTTGTTTGGCGCGAAAACAGAAGTTTCATAATCAGCGCACGAACCGATGCATTTAATGCACCTGTGGGTCCTGTTTTCGGTCGATTTTGAAGATGATCAAATCCTGATATATATACGCAAACTTGGATTTTGGGTGTAGTGGAGTGGATTGGACACGTTTGGCGCTGGAACACAAGTTTCAAAATCGGCACCGAACCGGTGCATTTAATGCACCTATGACGCCGGTTTTCGCGGCGATGTTTTAAGGTGAACAACATAAGATATACATAATAAAACTTCGTTTTTGGGTGTTATGGAGTGGATTTGACATGTTTGACGCAAAAACACAAGTTTCATAATCGACGCTCGAACCGGTGTATTTAATGCACATGTGGGGCCTGTTTTCGTGCCCATTTTTGATGGCAACCAAAACATGATATACATACCCAAACTTGGTTTTTGGATGTAATAGAGCGGAATGGTCATGTTTGGCGCGAAAACACATGTTTCAAAATCGGCACCAAACCGGTGCATTTAATGCAACTATGGGGCTGGTTTTCGCGCCAATTTTTGAAGGTGACCAGAACATAATATACATACGCAAAGCTTGTTTTTCTGTGTAATGGAGTAGATTGGACATGTGTGACGCGGAAACACAAGTTTCATAATCGACGCACGAATTGGTGCATTTAATGCACCTGTGGGGCCCATTTTCATGTCAGTTCTTTAAGGTGACCAAAAGATGATATAAATACCAAATCTTGGTTTTTGAGTGTAATTGAGTAGATTGGACATGTTTGGCGCAAAAACATAAGTTTTATAATCGGCGCCCGAACCAATGCCTTTAATGCACCTATGGGGCCGATTTTTGAAAGTGGCCAAAATATGATATACATACCCAAACTTTGTTTTTGAGTGCAATGGTGTGGATTGGACATGTTTGGAGCGAAAACACACATTTCATTACCGGCGCACAAACCGAGCATTTAATGCACTTGTTGCCTGTTTTCGCGTTGATTTTAGACGGTGACCAAAACATGATACACATACCCAAACTTGGTTTTTGGGTGTAATAGAGTGGATTGGACATGTTTGGCGCGAAAACACAAGTTTCATAACTGGCGCTTGAACTGGTGCATTTAATGCACCTGTGGGGCCTGTTTTCGCATCGATTTTTGAAGGCGACCAAAACATGATATACATACCCAAACTTGGTTTTTGGGTGTAATGGAGTGGATTGGACATGTTTGTCGCGAAAACACAAGTTTCACAATCGACAGCGAACCGGTGCATTTAATGCACTGTGGAGCTGGTTTTTGTGCCGATTTTTGAAGGGGACCAAAACATGATATACATGCCCAAAATTCGTTTTTAGGTGTAATGGCGTGGATTGGACACGTTTGACACAAGAACACAAGTTTCAAAATCAGCACCGAACCGATGCATTTAAGACACCTATGAGGCTGGTTTTCGTGCCAAATTTAGGAGGTGGCCAAAACATGATATACATACTCAAACTTAGTTTTTTGGTGTAATGGAGTGGATTGGACATGTTTAGTGTGAAAACGCAAGTTTCACAATCGGTGCACGAACAGGTGCACTTAATGCACTTATGGGGCCAATTTTCACATCGATTTTTGAAGGTGACCAAAACATGATATACAAACCAAAACATAGTTTTGGGGTGCAATAGAGTGGATTGGACATGTTTGGCGCAAAAACACAAGTTTCATAAACGACGCTCGAACCGGTGTATTTAATCCACGTGTGGGGCGCGTTTTCGTTCCCATTTTTGAAGGCGACCAAAACATGATATACATACCCAAACTTGGTTTTTGGATGTAATGGAATGGATTGGACATGTTGGCCGCGAAAACACAAGTTTCAAAATCGGCACCAAACCGGTGCATTTAATGCATCTGTGGGGCTTGTTTTCGCGCCAATTTTTGAGGGGGACGAGAACATGATATACATACGCAAACTTGATTTTTGGGTGTAATGGAGCAAATTGGACATGGCGCGAAAACACAAGTTTTATAATCGGCGCACGAACCGGTGTATTTAATGCACCAGTGGGGTCCATTTTCATGCCAGTTTTATAAGGTTGCCAAAACATGATATACATACCAAAACTTTGTTTTTGGCTCTAATGGAGTGATTGGACATGTTTGGTGCGAAAACACAAATTTCATAATCGACGCACGAATCAGTCATTTTAATGCACCTGTGGGGCCCATTTTCATGCAGTTTTTATAAGGTGGCCAAAACATGATATACATAACCAAACTTAGTTTTTTAGTGTGACGAACTGGATTGGACATGTTTGACGCAAAAACACAATTTTTATAAACGACGCCCGAACCGATGCATTTAATAATGCACTTGTGGGGCTGGTTTCCGCGCTGGTTCTTGAAGGTGACGAAAACAGGATATACATATCCAAACTTGGTTTTTGGATGTAATGGAGTGGATTGGATATGTTTGGTGCAAAAACACAAGTTTCATAATCAACGCTCGAACCGGTGCATTTAATGCACCTATGGGGCCTGTTTTTGCGCCGATTTTTGAAGGTGACCAAAACATGATATACATGTCCAAACATGGTTTTTGAGTATAGTGGTGTGGATTGGACATGTTTGGCCGGAACACAGAAGTTTTATAATCGACGCTCGAGCCGATGCATTTAATGCACCTGTGGGGCCCGTTTTTGCGCCGATTTTTGAAGATTACCAAAACATAATATACATAACCAAACTTTGTTTTTTGGGTGTAATGAAGTGGATTGGACATATATGGCATGAACACACAAATTTCATAATCGTCGCGTGAACTGGTGCATTTAATGCCCCTGTTATGCCGATTTTCGTGCTGATTTTTGAAGGTGGCCAAAACATAATATACATATCCAAGTTTGGTTTTTTGCTGTAATATAGTGGATTGGACATGTTTGGCGTGAAAACATAAGTTTCATAATCGGCGCCTGAACTGGTGCATTTAATGCACCGGTGGGGCCCGTTTTCGATTTTTGAAGGTGTCCAAAACATGATATACATACCAAAATTAGTTTTTTGGGTGGATTAGAGTGTATTGGCTATGTTTGGCGCGAAAACACGGGTTTTATAATCTGCGCATGAACCGGTGCATTTAATGCACGTGTGGGGCCTGTTTTCGCGCTGATTTTTGAAGGCGACCAAAATATGATATACATACTCAAACATGGTTTCGGGTGTAATGGAGTGGATTGGATATGTTTGGCGCGAAAACACAGGTTTCATAATCGGCGCTTGAACTGGTGCATTTAATGCACCTGTGGGGCCTATTTTCGCGCCGATTTTTAAAGGCGACTAAAACATGATATACATACCCAAACTTGGTTTTGGGTGTAATGAAGTGGATTGGACATTTTTGGCGCGGAAACACAGGTTTCATAATCGATGCTTGAACCGGTGCATTTAATGCACCTGTGGGCCCGTATTTGCGCCAATTTTTGAAGGCGACCAAAACGTGATATACATACCCAAACATGGTTTTCGGGTGTAATGGAGTGGATTGGACATGTTTGGCACGAAAACAGAAGTTTCATAATCGACGCGCGAACCGGTGTATTTAAGGCATCTATGAAGCCGATTTTTGGGTCGGTTCTTGAAGGTGACTAAAACATGATATACGTACCCAGACATGGTTTTTGGATGTAATAAAGTGGATTGGAAATGTTTGGCGCAAAAACACAACTTTTATAATCGACACCGAACCGGTGCATTTAAGGCATCTGTGAAGCCGGTTTCTGCGCCGGTTCTTGAAGGCGACTAAAACATGATATACGTACACAAACTTGGTTTTTGGATGTAATGGAGTGGATTGAACATGTTTGGCGCAAAAACACATGTTTCGTAATTAGCGCCCGAACCGGCGTATCGAAGGCATCTATGAAGCCGGTATCCGCGTCGGTTCTTGAAGGTGTCTAAAACGTGATATACGTACCCAAACTTGGTTTTTGGATGTAATGAAGTGGATTGCAAATGTTTGGCGCGAAAACACAAGTTTCTCAATCGGCAGCGAACCATTGCTTTTAATGCACCTGTGGGGCCGGTTTTTCGCCGATTTTTCATGTGACGAAAATGTGATATACACACTCAAACTTGGTTTCTGAGTGTAGTGGAGTGGATTGCACATGTTTGGTGCGAAAACACAAGTTTCATAATCGGCGCACGAACCGGTGCATTTAATGCACCTGTGAGGACGGTTTTCATGTCGATTTTTGAACGTGACCAAAATATAATATACATACTCAAACTTTGTTTTGAGTTTAGTGGAGTGGATTGCATATGTTTGGCGCGAAAACACAATTTTCATAATCGGCTCTCGAACCAGTGCATTTAATGCACATGTGGGGCCGATTTCTCCCTGATTTTTGAAGGCGAGCAAAACATGATATAAATACCCAAACTTGGTTTTTGTGTGTAATGGAGTGGATTGGACATGTTTGGCGTGAAAACACAAGTTTCATAATCGGCGCTCGAACCAGTGCATTTAATGCACACGTGTTGCCGATTTCGCGCCGATTTTTGAAGGCGAGCAAAACATGATATAAATATCCAAACTTGGTTTTTGGGTGTAATGGAGTGGATTGGACATGTTTGGCGCGAAAACACAAGTTTCATAATCGGCGCTCGAACCGTTGTATTTAGTGCACTTGTGAGGCCCGTTTTCGCGCCGATTTTTGAAGGCGACCAAAACATGATATACATACCCAAACTTGTTTTTTGAGTGTCGTGGAGTGGATTGAATATGTTTGGTGCGAAAACACAAGTTTTATAATTGGCGCTCGAACCCGTGCATTTAATGCACCAGTGGGGCCGGTTGTTGCGCCGATTTTTTATGTGACCAAAACATGATATACATACCGCAAACTTGGTTTTTAGGTGTAATCGAGTGGATTGGACATGTTTGGCGTGAAAACACAAGTTCATGATCGACGCATTGACCGGTGCATTTAATGCACCTGTGGGGCCCGTTTTTTATTCCGGTTTTTAAAGGCGACCGAAACATGATATACATTTCCAAACTTGGTTTTTGGGTGTAGTGGAGTGGATTTGACATGTTTGGCGCGAAAACACAAGTTTCATAATCGGCAGCGAACCGGTGCATTAAATGCACCTGTGGGGCCCGTTTTTTATGCCGGATTTTGAAGGGGTCCAAAATATGATATACGTACTCAAACTTGGTTTTTGAGTGTAGTGGAGTGGATTGCATATGTTTGGCGCGAAAACACAAGTTTCATAATCGGCGTCGAACCAGTGCATTTAATGCACATGTGGGGCCTGTTTTCGCGCCGATTTTTTGAAGGCGGCCAAAACATGATAAACATACCCAAACTTGGTTTTTCGGTGTAATGGAGTGGATTGGACATGTTCGGTGCGAAAACACATGTTTCATAATCGACACACAAACCGGTGCCTTTAATGCACCTATGGGGCTCGTTTTCATTCCGGTTTTTTGAAGGTGGGCAAAACTTGATATACCAACCCAAACATGGTTTTTGTGTGTAATGGAGTGGATTGAACTTGTTTGGCGCAAAAACACAAGTTTCGTAATCGGCACTCGAACCGGTGTATTTAAGGCATCTATGAAGCCGGTTTCTGCGCCCATTCTTGAAGGCGACTAAAACATGATATACGTACACAAACTTGGTTTTTGTGTGTAATGGAGTGGATTGAACATGTTTGGCGCAAAAACACATGTTTCGTAATCAGCGCCCAAACCGGCGTATCGAAGGCATCTATGAAGCCGGTATCCGCGTCGGTTCTTGAAGGCGACCAAAACATGATGTACATACCCAAACTTGGTTTTTCGGTGTAATAGAGTGGATTGGACATGTTTGTTCCGAAAACACAAGTTTCATAATCGACGCACGAACCGGTGCCTTTAATGCACCTATGGGGCTTGTTTTCATTTCGGTTTTTTGATGGTGGCCAAAACAAGATATACCAACCCAAACTTGTTTTTTGAGTGTAATGGAGTGGATTGAACACGTTTTGATGAAATCTTATATGTTCCTGCTGCGCCACTTCACCGCATCAGAATACCCCCAGAAGTCCTCATCAGAGGATATGATGTACACATCATCCTCACCCACATGAATTAGGGTCGTCCTCGACTCAATTTCAGATTGCAAAAGCGCCACTCCAATATGCCCTCCTGAAATTATGAAAGGTGGAGGCTACGGGGGTATGTATGTGATCTCATCATCCTCTCCCACTTGATTTGGAGTCGTCCTCGAGTCAAACACAGTTTTAAAACCAGCCATGCAACTGTGCCCTTTAGAAATTTCAAAAGGTGGAGGCCAACCCCGGATATGATGTCCAAATCATGTTTGGCGCAAAAACACAAGTTTCGTAATCGGCGCTCGAACCGGTGTATTTAACGCATCTATGAAGCCGGTTTCCGCGCCGGTTCTTGAAGGTGACTAAAACAAGATGTGTACCCAAACTTGCTTTGTGGATGTAATGAAGTGGACTGCAAATGTTTGGCGCGAAAACACAAGTTTTTCAATCGGCAGCGAACCGGTGCTTTTAATGCACCTGTGGGGCTGGTTTTTCGTCGATTTTTTGTGTGACCAAAACATGATATACATACTCAAACTTGGTTTTTGAGTGTTGTGGAGTGGATTGGGCATGTTTGGCGGGAAAACACAAGTTTCGTAATCGGCGCCCGAACCGGTGTATTTAAGGCATCTATGAAGCCGGTTTCCGCGCCGATTCTTGAAGGTGACTAAAACATGATATACGTACCCAAACTTCGTTTCTGAATGTAATGAAGTGGATTGGAAATGTTTGGCGTAAAAACACGAGTTTCATAATCGACACCGAACCGGTGCATTTATTGCACCTTGGGGCCGGTTTTCGCGCCGATTTTTAAAGGCGACCAAAACATGTTTTACATACCCAAACTTGATTTTGCGGTGTACTGTAGTGGATTGGACATGTTCTGTGCGAAAACACAAGTTTTATAATCGACGCGCGAACCGGTGCCTTTAGTGCACCTATGGGGCTCGTTTTCATTCCAGTTTTTTGAGGGTGGCCAAACTTGGTTTTTGTGTGTAATGGAGTGGATTGAACATGTTTGGCGCAAAAACACAAGTTTCGTAATCGGCGCTCGAACCGGTGTATTTAAGGCATCTATGAAGCCGGTTTCCGCGTCGGTTCTTGAAGGTGACTAAAACATGATATACGTACCCAAACTTTGTTTTTGGATGTAATGAAGTGAATTGCAAACGTTGGGCGCGAAAACAGAAGTTTCACTATCGGCAGCGAACCGGTGTTTTATGGGGCCGGTTTTTCGCCGATTTTTTATGTGACCAAAACATGATATACATACTCAAACTTGGTTTTTGAGTGTAGAGGAGTGGAATGGACATGTTCGGCGCGAAAACACAAGTTTCATAATCGGCGCTCGAGCCGGTGCATTTATTGCAACTGTGGGGATGGTTTTCGTGTCGATTTTTGAGCGTGACCAAAATATGATACACATACGGGGATGGTTTTCGTGTCGATTTTTGAACGTGACCAAAATATGATATACATACTCAAGCTTGGTTTTTGAGTGTAGTGGAGTGTATTGAAATGTTTGGCGCGAAAACACAAGTTTCATAATCGGCACTCGAACCAATGCATTTAATGCACATGTGGGGCCGATTTCGCGTCGATTTTTGAAGGCGACCAAAACATGATATACGTACCTAAACTTGGTTTTTCAATGTAATGGAGTGGATTGGACATGTTCGGTGCGAAAACAGAAGTTTCATAATCGGCAACGAACCGGTGCATTTAATCGGTGCACTTAATGCACCTGTGGGGCCCATCTTCGCTCCGATTTTTGAAGGCGACCAAAACATGATATACATACAAAAACTTGGTATTTCGATGTAATAGAGTGTATTGGACATGTTTGCCATGAAAACACAAGTTTTATAATCGATGCTCGAACCCGTGTATTTAAGGTGCGGTGGGGCCTGTTTTCGCACCAATTTTTGAAGGCAACCAAAACATGATATATGTTCCCAAACACGGTTTTTGGGTGTTATGGAGTGGATTGAACATGTTTGACGTGAAAACACTAGTTTCATAATCGGGGCATGAATCGATGCAATTAATGCACTAGTGGGGCCCATTTTCGCGTCGATTTTTGAAGATGACCAAAACATGATATACATACGAAAACTTGGTATTTCGATGTAATATTGTGGATTAGACATGTTTACCGCTAAAATACAAGTTACATAATCGATGCTCGAACCCGTGCATTTAATGCACCAGTGGGGCCGTTCTCGCATCGATTCTTGAAGGCGACCCAAACATGATATACGTATCCAAACTCGGTTTTTGAGTGTTACGGAGTGGATTGGATATTTTGGCGCGAAAGCACAAGTTTCATATTCGGCGCCCGAACCAGTGTATTTAAGGTACCTGTGGACCCGTTTTCACGTCGATTTTTGAAGGCGACCAAAACATGATATACATCCACAAACATGGTTTTTTTTGTGTAATGGAGTGGATTGGACAAGTTTGGCACAAAAACTCAAGTTTCACAATCGGCGGCTGAGCTGTTCTCGCGTCGATTCTTGAAGGTGACCAAAACATGATATACGTACCCAAACTTGGTTTTCGGGTGTTATTGTGTGGATTGGACATGTTTCTCGCGAAAACACAAGTTTCATAATCGACGCCTGAACCGATGCATTTAAGGCACCTGTGGGCCCATTTTCGCGCCGATTATTGAAGGGGACGAAAACATGATATACATACCCAAACTTGGTTTTTGGCTGTAAGGGAGTGGATCGGACATGTTTGCCGCAAAAACATAAGTTCCATAATCGACAACGAGCCGGTGCACTTAATGCACCTGTGGGGCGGTTGTTTACGTCGATTCTTGAAGGTGATCAAAACATCATATACATACTCAAACTTGGTTTTTGCGTGTAATAGAGTGGACTGGACATGTTTGACGCGAAAAGACTAGTTTCATAATTGGTGCATGAATCGATGCAATTATTGCACTAGTGGGGCCCATTTTCGCGCTGATTTTTGAAGGTGACCAAAACATGATATACATACAAAAACTTTGTAGTTCGATGTAATAGAGTGGATTGGACATGCTTGTCACGAAAACACAAGTTTTATAATCGATGCTCGAACCCGTGTATTTAAGGCGCGGTGGGGTCTGTTTTCGTGCCAATTTTTGAAGGCGACCAAAACATGATATAAGTTCCCAAATTTTTGAACCCGTGTATTTGGGTGCTATGAAGTGAATTGTACGTGTTTGACGTGAAAACAAAAGTTTCATAATCGGCGCTTGAACCGGTGCATTTAAGGCACATGTGGGCCTAGTTTCGCGCCGATTTTTGAAGGCGATCAAAACATGATATACGTACCCGAACATGGTTTTTGGGTGTAATGGAGTAGATTGGATATGTTTGGCGCGAAAACAAAAGTTTCATAATCAGCGTTTGAACCGGGGCTTTTAATGCACCTGTGGGGCCTGTTTTCAAGCCGGTTTTTGAAGTGACCAAAACAAGATAGACACACCCAAACATGGTTTTTGTGTGTAATAGAGTGGATTGGACATGTTTGGCACAAAACACACAAGTTTCACAATCGGCTCGAATCGGTGCATTTAATGCACATGTGAGGCCCTTTTTCACACCGGTTGTTTAAGGGGACCAAAACATGGTATACGTACCCAAACTTGGTTTTGGTGTGTAATGGAGCGGATTGGATATGTTTGGCGTGAAAACAAAAGTTTCATAATCGACGGCTGAACCGGTGCATTTAATGCACCTGTGGTGCCTGTTTTCATGCCGGTTTTTGAAGTGGCGAAGACATGACAGACATACCCAAACTTGGTTTCGGGTGTAATGGAGTGGATTGTACATGTTTTGCACAAAAACACATGTTTCAGAATCGGCGCTCGAACTGGTGCATTTGATGCACCTGTGAGGCACCTTACCGCGCCGGTTATTGAAGGGGACCAAAACATGGTATACACATCCAAACATGGTTTTTGTCTGTAAGGGAGTGGATCGGACATTTTGGCGCAAAAAAAAAGTTTCATAATCGACACCGAGCCGGTGCACTTATTGCACCAGTGGGGCGGGTGTTCGCGTCAATTTTTGAAGGTAACCAAAACATGATATACATACTCAAACTTGGTTTTTGGGTGTAATGGAGTGGACTGGACATGTTTGGCACGAAAACACTAGTTTCATAATCGGCACACGAATCGATGCAATTAATGCCATAGTGGGGCCCATTTTCACGCCGATTTTTGAAGATGACCAAAACATGATATACATACGAAAACTTGGTATTTCGATGTGATAGAGTGGATTGGACATGTTTGCCGTGAGAACACAAGTTTCATAATCGATGCTCGAACCCGTGCATTAAATGCACCGGTGGGGACGTTCTCGCATCGATTCTTGAAGCTGACCAATACATGATATACGTACCCAAACTTGGTTTTTGGGTGTAATGGATTGGATTCGACATGTTCGGCACGAAAACACAAGTTTCGTAATCGGCGCCTGAACCGGTGCATTTAATGCACCTATGGAGCCTGTTTTTATGCCGGTTTTTTATGGGGGCAAAACATGATATACATACCAAAATCAGGTTTTTAGGTGTAATGGAGTGGATTGGACAAGTTTGGCAGAAAAACACAAGTTTCACAGTCGGCGCTCGAACCGGTGCATTTCATGCACCTGTGAGGCCATTTTCCGCGCCGGTTATTGAAGGGGACCAGAGCATGATATACATACCCAAACTTGGTTTTTGGCTGTATGGGAGTGGATCGGACATGTTTGGCGCAAAAATACAAGTTTCATAATCGACACCGAGCCGGTGCGCATAATGCACCTGTGGGGCGGGTGTTCGCGTCGATTCTTGAAGGTGACCAAAACATGATATGCATACTTAAACTTGGTTTTTGTGTCTAATAGAGTGGACTGGACAAGTTTGGCGCAAAAACACTAGTTTCATAATCGGTGCACGAATCGATGCAATTAATGCACTAGTGGGGCCCATTTTCGTGCTGGTTCTTGAAGGTGACTAAAGCATGGTATACGTTTCCAAACTCGGTTTTTGGGTGTTATGGAGTGGATTGGACATGTTTGACGCGAAAACATAAGTTTCATAATCGGCGCCTGAACCGGTGCATTTAAGGCACCTGTGGGCCCGTTTTCGCGACGATTTTTGAAGGAGACGAAAACATGACATACATACCCAGACTTGGTTTTGGGGTGTAATGGATTGGATTGGATATGTTTGGCGCGAAAACAAAAGTTTCATAATCGGCGCCTGAACCGTTGCATTTAATGCACCTGTGGGGCCTATTTTCCTGCCAGTTTTTGAAGTGGCCAAAACATGATATACATATCCAAACTTGGTTTTTGAGTGTAATAGAGTGGATTGGACATGTTTGACACAAAAATAAAAGTTTCACAATCGGCGCTCGAACCGGTGCATTTCATGCACCTGTGAGGCCCTTTTTCGCGCTGGTTATTGAAGGGGACCAAAAAATGATATACAAACCCAAACTTGGTTTTTGGCTGTAAGGGAGTGGATCAGACAAGTTTGGCGCAAAAACAAAAGTTTCATAATCAACACCGAGCTGGTGCACTTAATGATCCTGTGGGGCCAGAGTTTGCGTCAGTTCTTGAAGGTGACCAAAACATGATATACATACTCAAACATGGTTCTTGGGTGTAATGGAGTAAACTGGACATCTTTGGCGCAAAAACACTAGTTTCATAATCGACGCACGAATCGATGCAATTAATGCACTAGTGGGGCCCATTTTCGCGCCGGTTTTTGAAGGTGACCAAGACATAACACATACAAAAACTTGGTATTTCGATGTAGTAGATTGCATTGGACATGTTTGGCGCGATAACACTAGTTTCATAATCAGTGCACGAATTGATGCGATTAATGCACTAGTGGGGTCTATTTTCGCGCCGATTTTTTATGGCGACCAAAACATGATATATATACAAAAACTTGGTATTTCGATGTACTAGAGTGGATTGGACATGTTTTCTGCGAAAACACATGTTTCATAAATCGATGCTCGAACCCGTGCATTTGATGCACCGGTGGGGCCGTTCTCGCGTACCCGAACTCGTTTTTTGGGTGTTATGGAGTGGATTGGACGTGTTTGGCGCGAAAACCCAAGTTTCATAATCTGCCAGTGATCCGGTGCATTTAAGGCACCTGTGGGCCCGTTTTCGCGCAAATTTTTGAAGGCGATAAAAATATGATATATATCCCCAAACTTGGTTTTTGAGTGTAATGGAGTGGATTGGTCATGTTTGGCGCGAAAACAAAAGTTTCATAATCGACGCCTGAACCGAAGCATTTAATGTACCTATTGGGCGTGTTTTCCTGCCGGTTTTTGAAGTGGCCAAAACATGATATACATAGCCAAACTTGGTTTTTGGGTGTAATGGAGTGGATTGGACATGTTTGGCACAAAAACAGAAGTTTCACATTCGGCGCTCGAACCGGTGCATTTGATGCACCTGTGAGGCCCTTTTCCGGGTCGGTTATTGAGGGGGACCAAAACACGATATACATATATCTTGGTTTTTGGATGTAAGGGAGTGGATCGGATATGTTTGGCGCAAAAACACAAGTTCCATAATCGACACCGAGCTGGTGCACTTAATGCACCAGTGGGGCGGGTGTTCGCGTCGATTCTTGAAGGTGACCAAAACATGATATACATACTTAAACTTGGTTTTTGGGTGTAATGGAGTGGACTGGACATGTTTGTCCCGAAAACACTAGTTTCATAATCGACGTACGAATCGATGCAATTAATGCACTAGTGGGGCCCATTTTTGCGCCGGTTTTTGAAGGTGACCAAAACATGATATACGTACAAAAACTTGGTATTTTGATGTAGTAGATTGCATTGGACATGTTTGGCGCGAAAACACTAGTTTCATAATCGGCGCACGAATCGATGCAATTAATGCACTAGTGGGGTCCATTTTCGTGCCAATTTTTGAAGGTTACCAAAACATGATATACATACAAAACACATGGTATTTCGATGTAATAGAGTTGATTGGACATGTTTGCCGCGAAAACAAAAGTTTCATAATCGATGCTCGAACCCATGTATTTAATGCACCGGTGGGGCTGTTCTCGCGTCGATTCTTGAAGGCGACCAAAACATGATATACGTACCCAAACTCGGTTTTTGGGTGTTATGGTGTGGATTGGACATGTTTGGCCCTAAAACACAAGTTTCACAATCGGCGCTCGAACCGGTGCATTTAATGCACCTGTGAGGCCCTTTTCCGCGCCGGTTATTGAAGGGGACCAAAACATGATATACATACCTAAAATTGGTTTTTGGCTGTAAGAGAGTGGATCGGACATGTTTGGCGCAAAAACACAAGTTTCATAATCGACACCGAGCCGATGCACTGGACTGGACATGTTTGGCGCGAAAACACTAGTTTCATAATCAGCGCACGAATCGATGTAATTAATGCACTAGTGGGGCCCATTTTCGTGCCGATTTTTGAAGGTGACCAAAACATGATATACGTACCCAAACTCGGTTTTTGGGTGTTATGGAGTGGATTGGACATGTTTGGCGCGAAAACATAAGTTTCATAATCGGTGCCTGAACCGGTGCATTTGAGGCACCTGTGGGCCTGTTTTCACGCCGATTTTTGAAGGCGACCAAAACATGGTATACGTATCCGAACTTGGTTTTGGGTGTAATGGAATGGATTGGATATGTTTGGCACGAAAACAAAAGTTCCATAATCGACGCCTGAACCGGTGCATTTAATGCACCTGTGGAGCCTGTTTTCATGCCGGTTTTTGATGTGGCCAAAACATGATAGACATACCCAAACTTGATTTTTGGGTGTAATGGAGTCGATTGAACATGTTTGGCACAAAAACACAAGTTTCACAATCGGCGCTCGAATCCGTGCCTTTAATGCACCTGTGAGGCCCTTTTTCGCGCCGGTTATTGAAGGGGACTAAAACATGATATACATACCCAAACTTGGTTTTTGGCTGTAAGGGAGTGGATCGGACATGTTTGACGCAAAAACAAAAGTTTTATCATCGACACCGAGCCGGTGCACTTAATGCACCTGTGAGGCGGGTGTTCGGGTCGATTCTTGAAGGTGACCAAAACATGATATACATACTCAAACTCGGTTTTTGCGTGCAATGGAGTGGACTGGACATGTTTGGCGTGAAAACACTAGTTTCATAATCGACGCACGAATCGATGCAATTAATGCACTAGTGGGGCCCATTTTCGTGCCAATTTTTGAAGGTGACCAAAACATGATATACATACAAAAACTTGGTATTTCGATGTAATAGAGTGGATTGGACATGTTTGCCGCGAAAACACAAGTTTTATAATCGGCGCACGAATCGATGCAATTAATGCACTAGTGGGGCCCATTTTCGCGTCGATTTTTGAAGGTGACCAAAACATGATATACGTAACCAAACTCGGTTTTTGGGTGTTATGGAGTGGATTGGACCTGTTTGGCGCGAAAACACAAGTTTCATAATCGGCGCTTGAACCGGTGCATTTAATGCACCTGTAGGGCCTGTTTTCATGCCGGTTTTTGAAATGTCCAAAACATGATATACATACCCAAACTTGGTTTTTGAGTGTAATGGAGTGGATTGGCGTGAAAACACAAGTTTCATATTGGGCGCACGAACCGGTGCATTTCATGCACGTGTGGGGACGGTTTTTGCGCCGATTTTTGAAGGTGGCCAAAAACATTTACATACCCAAACTTGGTTTTGGGTGTAATGTATTGGATTGGACATTTTCGACGCGAAAACACAAGTTTCATAATGGCGCCCGAACCGGTGCATTTAATGCACTTGTGGGGTCCATTTTCGCGTCGATTTTTGAAGGTGACCAAAACGTGATATACATATCTAAACTTGGCATTTGGGTGTAATGGAGTGGATCGTACATGTTTGGTGCGAGAACACAAGTTTTATAATCGGCATCGAACCGATGCATTTAATGCACCAGCGGGCCCGTTTTCGCGCCGATTTTTGTAGGTGACCTAAACATGATAAAAATCCAAACTTGATTTTTTGAGTGTAATGGAGTTGATTGGACTTGTTTGGCGCGAAAACACATGTTTCATAATCGACACCTGAACCAGTGCATTTAATACACTTGTGGGGCTCATTTTAGCGCCGATTTTTTGAGATGACCAAAACACGATATACATATCCAAACTTGATTTTTGAGTGTCATGGAGTGGATTGGAAATATTTGGCGTAAAAACATAAGTTTCATAATCAACGTCGAAACGGTGCATTTAATGCACTTGTGAGGCCGTTTTTGCGCTTTGAAAGTGTCCAAAACATGATTACATGCCCAAAATTAGTTTTTAAGTGTAATGGAGTGGATTGGACATGTTTGGCGCGAGATCAAAAGTTTCATAATCGGCATCGAACCGGTTCATTTAATGCACCTGTGGGGTCCGTTTTCGCGTCGATTTTTGAAGGTGAGCAAAACATGGTATAGATACCAAACTTGGTTTTTGGGTGTAGTAGAGTGGATTGGACATGTTTGGTGCAAAAACACAAGTTTCATAATCGACGCTCGAACCAGTGCATTTAGTGCACCTGTGGGGCCGGTTTTCGCTCCGATTTTTGAAGTTGACTAAAACATGATATACATACTCAAACTTGATTTTTGGGTGTCATAGAGGAGACTGGACATGTTTTGAGCGAAGACACAAGTTTGATAATCGACGCACCAACCAGTGCATTTAAAATATTTTTGGGTCAAAAGTAGTTTATTGGGACGTTCATTATTAAAAAACTGAACACGGGTTGAGAGGAAAGACTGCGATCTAATTTTCTCGGTTGGGTCTTCGTTTTGCACCCGTTTTTCCACCATCGGGACCCATTTTTGCTCCTGTTTTTCTGGTTTTCTCTTGAAAATGGCCAATACACCTGCAAAAAATATTTTTGCGATGAAAAGAGTGGATTGGGATGTTCATTTTGAAAAACCTAAACACAATTTGAGAGGAAGGACTGCTGCCTATGTTTCCCTGTCGGGACCTGTTTTCGCTCCTGTTTTTTTCGGTTATGTCCAAAAAATGTCCGATATACATACCAAAAATATTTTTGGGTCAAAAGGAGTGGATCGGGACATTGATTATTAAAAAACTGAACACGAGCTGAGAGAAAAGTTAGCGACCTGTTTTTTCTCATCGGGACCTATTTTTGCACCCCCTTGTTCCCCATCGGAACCCATTTTTGCACCAGATTTTTCTAGTTTTGTCCAGAAAATAGCCAATATATGTATAAAAAATATTTTTGCGCTGAAAGGAGTGGATTGGGATATTCATTTTGAAAAAAAAACTGAACCCTGGGTTAGAGCAAGAACTGCGGCCTATGTTTCCCTGTCGGGACCTGTTTTCGCACCTGTTTTATCTAGTTTTCTCTAGAAAATGTCCGATATACATATCAAAAATGTTTTTGGGTCAAAAAGAGTGGACTGGGAAACTGAACACAAGTTAAGAGAGAGGATTGTGACCTGTTTTCGCTCTTTTTTTTGTAGTTTTCTCAAAAAATGGTCAATATACCTGCAAACAATATTTTTGGGTCAAAAGCAGTGGATTGGGACGTTCATTTTGAAGAAACTGCGCACATGTTTAGAGGAAAGACTGCCCCTCTCGGGACCCGTTTTCGTGCCCGTTTTTCCTCGGCTTTCTCCAAAAAATGTCCGATATACGTACTAAAAATATTTTTGGGTCATAAGGACTTGATTTGAACGTTCATTATTAAAAAACTGAACACGGGTTGAGAGGAAGAACTGCGGCCTCTTTTTTCCGTATCAGGACCTATTTTTACGATCTTTTTTCTGCAGCTTTCTGTAGAAAATATCTGATATACGCACCAAAAATATTTTTGGTTGAAAAACAGTGGACAAGGGTGTTTATTATTACAAACCTGAACACGGGTTGAGAGGATAGACAGCGGCCTATTTTTCCCCATGGAGACCCGTTTTCGCGCTCATTTTACCTGATTTTCTCCAGAAAATGTTTGATATACGTACAAAAAATATTTTTGGGTCAAAAGGAGTGGATTAGGACATTCATTGTTAAAACACTGAACACGGATTGAGATGAAGGGCTGAGACCTGTTTTTCCCCATAGAGACCTGTTTTTGCACCCGTTATTCCCCCATCGGGACCATTTTCGTTTTTTTCTGGTTTTCTCCAGAAAATGTCCAGCATAGCTGCAAAAATTCTTTATTGGTGAAAGGAGTGGATTAGGTTGTTCATTTTCAAAAAACTGAACATGGGTTGTGAGGAAGTACTGCATCCTATTTTCCCCGTCTGGATCCATTTTCGAGCCTTTTTTTTACGGTTTTCTTTAGAAAATGTCCGATATACGTAAAAAAATATTTTTGGGTCAGAAGGAGTGGATTGGTATGTTCATTATTAAAATGCTGAACACGGATTGAGAGGAAGGACTGCGAAATATTTTTCTATGCCGGGTCCCATTTTCGCGCCTGCTTTTTCTGGGTTTCTTTAAAAAATGTCCCACATACATACCAAAAATATTTTTATGTCAAAAGGAGTGGATTGGGACATTCATTATTAAAGAACTGAACACGGGTTTAGAGGAAGGACTGGGACCCTTTTTTCGCCATTGGGACCTATTTTTGCAACAGTTTTCCCCATCGAACCCATTTTCGCTCCTATTTTTCTTGCTTTCTCCAGAAATTGGCCAATATACTTGAAAAAATATTTTTTGCTGAAAGGAGTGGATTGGGATGTTTATTTTGAAAAATTGAACACAGGTTGAGAGAAAGGCCTGCGGCCTATTTTTCCCCATCGGGACCGTTTTCACGCCCATTTTTTCTCTAAAAAATGTCCGATATAGGTACCAAAAACATTTTTTGGTTAAAAAGAGTGGATTAGGACATTCATTATTAAAAAACTGAACATGAGTTGAGAGGAAGGACTGCGACTTATTTTTCCCCATCGAGACCTATTTTTGCGCCCATTTTTCCCATTGGGAACTATTTTCGCTCCTGTTTTTGTGGTTTTCTCCGGAAAATGGCGAATACACTTGCAAAAAATATTTTTCGCTGAAAAGAGTGGATTGGAATGTTCATTTTGAAAAAACTGAACACGAGTTGCAGAAAAGACTGCGACTTATTTTTTCAGGTATATTGGCCATTTTCTGAAGAAAACCGAAAAACAGGAGCGTAAATGGGTCCTGATGGGGAAAAATGGGCGAAGAAATACGTCCCGATGGGCAAAACTTGGTTGCAGTCTTTTCTCTCGACCCGTGTTTAGGTTTTTGAAAATAAACATCCCAATCCACTTCTTTCATCATAAAAATATTTTTTTCAAGTATGTTGACCATTTTCTGTAGAAAACCAAAAGAAACAGGAGTGAAAATGGGTCCTGACGGGGAAAAACGTGGACAAAATAGATTCCGATGGGGAAAAACAGGTCGCAGTCCTTCCTCTCCACCTGTGTTTAGCTAGCTTTTTAAGAATGAACGTCCCAATCCACTCCTTTTGACCAAAAAATATTTTTGGTACATATATCGGACATTTTCTACGGAACACAAGGAAAAAATAGATGCGAAAACGGGTCCCAATGGGGATAAATAGGCCGTAGTCCTTCCTCTAAAGTGGGTCCTGATGGGAAAAATAGGCCAATCCACTCCTTTTGACTCAAAAATTTTTTTAGTACGTATATCGGACATTTTTTTGAAGAAAACCAAAAAAGAACGGGCGCGAAAATGGGTCCCGATGAGGAAAAATAGGCCACAGTCCTTTCTCTCACCTCGTGTTTATTTTTTTAAAAAAATGAACATCCTAATTTACTCCTTTGAACACAAAAATATTTTTTGCAGGTATATTGGCCACTTTCTGGAGAAAACCGGAAAAAAATAGGAGCGAAAATGGGTCCTTATGGGGAAAAATGGGTGCACAAATAGGTCTCGATGGGGACAAAAAGTTCGTGATCCTTTCTCTCAACCCATGTTTAGTTTTTTAATAATAAACGTCCGAATCCATACCTTTTGACAAAAAAATATTGTTGGTACATACATCGGACATTTTTCGGATGGAAAAAATTGGCGCGAAACCGGGTCCTTATGGGGAAAAATAGGCCGCAGTCCTTTCTCTCAACCTGTTTTTAATTTTTCCAAAATGAACATCCCAATCCGCTCCGTTCACTGCAAAAATATTTTTTGCTGGATATTGACCATTTTCTAGAGAAAATCGGAAAAAACAAGAGCAAAAATGGGTCCTGATGGGGAAAAACTAGTGCAAAATTAAGTCCTGATGGGGGAAAACAAGTCGCAGTCCTTCCTCTAAACCGGTATGCAGTTTTTTAAAATGAACATCCCAATCCACTCCTTTCAACGCAAAAATATATTGGCCATTTTCTGGAGAAAATCAGAAAAACAAGAGCGAAAATGGGTCCCGATGGGGAAAATAGGTTCAAAAATAGGTCCCGATGGGGAAAACTAGGTCGCCGACCTTCCTCTCAACTCGTGTTCAGTTTTTTAATAATGAATATCCCAATCCACTCCTTTTGTTTTTGGTACGTATGTTGAACATTTTCTAGAGAAAAGCGAGAAAAAAGGGAGCGAAAATGGATCCCTATGGGGAAACATAGGCCACAGTCTTTTCTCTTAACCCGTGTTCAATTTTTTCAAAATAAACATCCCAATCCACTCCTTTCCTCACAAAAATATTTTTTTGCAGTATATTGGCCATCTTTTAGAGAAAATCAGAAAAAAAGGAGCGAAAAGGGGTCACGATGGGGAAAAAAGGGTGCAAAAATCGGTCTCGATGGGGAATAAATTTTGCAGTCCTTCCTCTCAACCCATGTTCAGTTTTTTAATAATAACCAGCCGAATCCACACCTTTTGACCCAAAAATGTATTTGGTACTTACATCGGACATTTTCTAGACGCGAAAAAATGGGCGCGAAAAAGGGTCCTGATGGGGGAAAATAGGCCGCACTCCTTCCTCTCAACCTATTTTCAGTTTTTTCAAAATGAATATTGGCCATTTTCTTGACAAAATCGGAAAAAAAACAAGAGCAAAAATGGGTTCTCATGGGCAAAAACTGGTGCAAAATTAAGTCCCAATGGGAAAACAGGTCGCAGTCCTTTCTCTCAAATGAACATCTCAATCCACTTCTTTGAGCGCAAAAATATTTTTCAGGTATATTGGCTGTTTTATGGAGAAAATCAGAAAACAAGAGCGAAAATGGGTCTTGACGGGGAAAAACTGGTTCAAAAATAGGTCCCGATGGGGAAAACTAGGTCACCGACCTTCGTCTTAACCCGTATTCAGTTTGTTAATAATGAATATCCCAATCCACTCCTTTTGACCCAATAATATTTTTGATACGTATATCGAACATTTTATAGAGAAAACCGGAAAAAAGCGAGAGCGGAAACGGGTCCTTATGGGGAATCATAGGCAGCAGTCCTTCCTTTTAACCCGTGTTCAGTTTTTTCAAAATGAACGTCCCAATCCACTCCTTTCCCCACAGAAATATTTTTTGCAGGTATATTGGCCATTTTTTTGGAGAAAATCAGAAAAAGGAGTGAAAAGGGGTCATGATGGGGAAAAAGGGTGAAAAATAGGTCCCGATGGGCAAAAAGTTCGTAATCCTTCCTCTCAACCTATGTTCTATTTTTAGTAATGAATGTCTCAATCCACTCCTTCTGACCCAAAAATATTTTTGTTACGTATATCGGACATTTCGGACAAAACAGGGAAAAATGGGTCTCGAGGGGGCTAAATAGGCTGCAATCCTTCCTCTTAACTCATGATCAGTTTTTTTAAAATGAACTTCAAAATCCACTCCTTTCATCATAAAATTTTTTCAGGTATATTGACCATTTTCTGGAGAAAACCGGAAAAAAAGAGCGAAAATGGGTCTTGACTGGGAAAAACGGGTGCAAAAATGGATCCCGGGAAAAGTAGGTCGCAAGTCTTATTCTCAACCCCTGTTCAGTTTTTTAATAATTAACATCTCAATCCACCTTTTGACCTAAAAATATTTTTTGTACGTATCAAACATTTTCGGTAGAAAACCGGTAAAGAATGGGCGCGAAAACGGATCCTGATGGGGAAAAATAGGCTGCAGTCCTTCCTCTCAACCTGTGTTCATTTTTTTTTCAAAATGAACATCCTAATTTACTCCTTTGAACAGAAAAATAATTTTTGCAGGTATATTGGCCATTTTCTGGAGAGAACCGGAAAAAATAGGAGTGAAAATGAGTCCTAAAGGGGAAAAAATGGTGCAAAAATAAGTCCCGATGGAGAAAAAAAGGTTGTAATCCTTCCTCTCAACCTATGTTTAGTTTTTTAATAATGAACATCCCAATCAACACCTTTTGACCGAAAAATATTTTTGGTTCATACATCGGACATTTTCCGGACGGGAAAAAATGGCGCGAAAATGGATCCCGATAGGGAAAAATAGGCCGCAGTCCTTTCTCTCAACCTGTTTTATGTTTTTTTCAAAATGAACATCCCAATCCACTCCGTTCATTGCAAAAAGATTTTTTGCAGGATATTGGCCATTTTTTTTGAGAAAATCAGGAAAAACAAAAGCAAACATGGGTCCTGATGGGGAAAAACGGGTACAAAAATAAGTCCCGATGGGGAAAACAGGCCGCAGTCCTTCGTCTAAACCCATATTTGGTTTCTAAAATGGACATCTCAATCCACTCCTTTCAGCGCAAAAATAGTTTTTGCATGTATATTGGCCATTTTTCTAAGAAAATCAGAAAAAGCGAAAATAGATCCTGATGGGGAAAATTAGGTTCAAAAATAGGTCCTGATGGGTAAACATAGGTCGCAGACCTTTCTCTCAACCCGCGCTCAGTTTCTTAATAATGAATATCCCAATCTACTCCTTTTGACCGAAATATATTTTTTTACGTATATCGGACATTTTCTAGAGAAAACCGGGAAAAAAAGAGGGCGAAAACAGGTCCCGATGGGGAAAATAGACCGCAGTCCTACCTCTTAAGCCGTGTTTAGTTTTTTTAAAATGAACGTCCCAACATTTTACCGCAAATTTTTTCGGGTATATTGGCTATTTTTTGGAGAAAATTGGAAAAAATGGAGCGAAAATGGGTCATAATAGGGAAAAACGAATGCAAAAATAGGTCCCGATGGAGAAAAAAGGTCGCAGTCCTTCATCTCAACCCATGTTCGATTTTTAGTAATGAACATCTCAATCCACTCCTTCTGAGCCAAATATATTTTTGGTACGTATATCAAACATTTTCTTGAGAAAACAGAGAAAGACGGGAGCGACAACGGGTCCAGATGGGGATAAATAGGCCGCACTCCTTCCTCTTGACTCGGGTTTTGTTTTTTCAAAATGAACATCCCAATTTACTCCTTTCAACAAAATAATATTTTTTGCAGGTATATTGGCCATTTGCAGGAGAAACCGGAAAAAACAGAAGCAAAAATGGGTCCTTATGGGAAAAATGGGGTACAAAATAGGTCCCGATGGCGAAAAAAGGTTGCAATCCTTTCTTTCAACCCATGTTCAGTTTTTTAAAAATAAACATCCCAATCCACACCTCTTGACCCAAAAATATTTTTGGTACATAGATAGGACATTTTTCGAACGGGAAAACAATGGGCGCGAAAACCGGTCCCGATGGGAAAAAATAGGTCGTAGTCCTTCCTCTCAACCTTGTTTTAGTTTCTTCAAAATGAACATCCCAATCCACACTGTTCACTGCAAAAATATTTTTTGCAGGATATTGGCCATTTTCTGGAGAAAATCGGAAAAACAAGAGCGAGAATGGTCCTGATGGGGAAAAACGGGTGGGTCCCGATGGGGAGAACAGGTCGTAATCCTTTCTCTCAACCCGTGTTTAGGTTTTTGAAAATAGACATCCCAATCCACTCTTTTCAACGCAAAAATATTTTTTTAGGTATATTGGCCATTTTATCGAGAAAACTGGAAAAAAACTAGGTGCGAAAATGAGTTCTGATGGGGAAAAATGGAGAAAAATTTCTCCTGATGGGAAAAAACGGGAGCAAAATTTCTCCCGATGGAGAAAAATATGTCGTAGTCCTTCCTCTCATCCCGTATTCAGTTTTTAATAATGAATGTCCCAATCCAATATTTTTGGTACATACGTCGGACATTTTTTTGGGAGAAAACCGAGAAAAACTAGGTGTGAAAATGGGTTCTGACACGGAAAATAGGTCGCAGTCCTTTCTTTCAACCCGTATTCAGTTTTTTTTTTTAAAATGAACATCCCAATCTACTCCTTTCAGCGCAAAAATATGTTTTGCAAGCATATTGGCCATTTTCTAAAGAAAACTGGAAAAAACTGGTGCGAAAATGGGTCTTGATGGGGAAAAATGGGTGCAAAAATAGGTCTCAATGGGGAAAAACAGGTCTCAGTCATTCCTCACAATCCGTGTTCAGTTTTTTTTAGTAATAAACATCCCAATTCACTCTTTTTGACCCAAAAATATTTTTGGTACGTATATCATACAATTTTTTGGAGAAAATCGGGAAAAAACTGGCGTGAAAATGGTTCCTGACGTGGGAAAATAGGCCGCAATCCTTTCTCTCAACATGTGTTCAGTTTTTTCAAAATGACCATCTCAATGCACTTCTTTCAGTACAAAAATATCTTTTGCATCGATATTGGCAATTTTCTGGAGAAAGCTAAAAAGACAGGAGTGAAATAGGTCCTGACGGGAAAAAAACAGGTGCAAAAATAGGTCCCGATGGAAAAAAACAGGTCTCAGTCCTTCCTCTTAACCCTGTTCAATTTTTTAATAATGTACGTCCCAATCAACTCTATTGCCCCAAAAAAAAATTAGTATGTATAAAAGACATTTTCTAGAGAAAACATTCCCGATGGGGAAAAATAGGCCGTGATCCTTCCTCTGAACCAGTGTTCAGTTTTTTCAAAATGAACATCCCAATCCACTCCTTTCAGTGCAAAAATATTTTTTGTAGGTATCTTGGCCATTATCTGGAGAAAATCGGAAAAACAGCAAGAGTGAAAATGGGTTCTTACGGGGAAAAAAGGGTGCAAAAATAGGTCCCGATGAAGAAAAAGATCGCAATCCATCCTCACAAGCCATGTTTAGTTTTTAATAATGAACGTCCAATCCACTCCTTTTGACCCAAATCTATTTTTGATATATATATCGAACATTTTTTTAGAGAAAACCGGGAAAAACGGGCCCCTACGGGGAAAAATAGGCTGCAATCCATCGTCTCAACCCATTATCAGTTTTTTCAAAATGTATATCCCAATCCACTCCTTTCGGTGCAAAAAATATTTTTTTCAGGTACATTGGCCATTTTTTTGAAGAAAAACGGAAAAAACAGGAGCGAAATTGGGTCCTAGTGGGGAAAAAGGTTGCAAAAATAGTTCCCGATGCGGTAAAACAGGTCGTAATCCTTCCTCTCAACACATGTTATATTTTTTTAATAATGAACGTCCCAATCCACTCCTTTTGACACAAAAATATTTTTATTACGTATATATGACATTTTTTGGAGAAAATAAAAAAAACAGGCGCGAAAATAGGTCCCGACGGGAAAATAGGCCGTAGTCCTTCTTATAACCCCGTGTTCAGTTTTTTTGAAAACAGAAAAATATAGGAACGAAAATGGGTCTTGATGGGGAAAAACGGGTGCAAAAATATGTCTCGAAGGAGAAAAACAGGTCCAGTCCTTCCTTTCAACCCGTGTTTCTTTTTTAATAATAAACATCCAATCCACTCTTGTTGACCCAAATATATTTTTGGTACGTATATCCGACATTTTCTGAAGAAAACCGAAAAAAATAGGCGCGAAAACAGATTCCGACGGGAAAAATAGGCCGCAGTTCTTCCTCTCAACCCGCGTTCTGTTTTTTCAAAATGAACATCCCAATCCACTCCTTTTAGCGCAAAATTTTTTTGCTATATTGGCCATTTTCTGGAGAAGACCGAGAAAAACATGAGCGAAAATGGGTCCTGATTAGGAAAATCAGGTGCAAAAATAGGTCCCAATGAGAAAAAAAGGTCGCAGTCCTTTCTCTCAACCCATGTTCAGTTTTTTAATAATAAACGTCCTAATCTAATCCTTTTGACCCAAAAATATTTTTGGAAATACATGTATCAGATGTTTTCTGGAGAAGACTGAGAAAAACGGGTGCGAAAACGAGTCTCGAAGAGGAAAAATAGGCTGTAGTAGTCTTTCCTCTCAACCCGTGTTTTGTTTTTTAATAATGAACATCCCAATCCATGCCTTTTGACCCAAAAATATTTTTGCTACGTATATGGGATATTTTCTGGTGAAAACCAGGAAAAAGGGCGTGAAAACGGGTCTCGATGGGGAAAAATAGGTCGCAGTCCTTCTGCTCAACCCGTGTTCAGTTTTTTCAACATGAACATCCTAATCCACTCCTTTCAGTGCAGAAAATATTTTTTGCAGGTATATTGGCCATGTTTTGGAGAAAACCGGAAAAAACATGAGCGAAAATGGTCCTGCTGCCATCTCCACTCCCCGTTGAGCTCTGTGTTCCGACCCATTTCCACGGCATGTTCTCCAACGCTGGTCTTCAGCATGTTCAGGTGAGGATTCTTGGCTTGGTCCTGCTCAATTTCATGGTTTCAGTTGCATGCATGACCCAGCTGGACATGAGCACAGCCACCACCCTCGCCGTCTGTCATGTCCTGGTGGTCAGCTTCTGTGGCCAGCGCCTCCATTTTCGAATGGACATGTTTTGCGGTTAATCTTTAAACCAGCTGAACGTTCAATCTCCAAATTGGTTGCATGTCATGAACTTTCTCTGATCTGCAGTTAATGAATGTCCTAGAATGTTTTCTGTTTAATAAATTAAAACTATAGATTTATCCACATTCACATTGTATTAATCTTGGTAAAAGAATAATTATGATGAGCTAATGTAATTTCAGATCAGACAGTTTGCATGCACCTTGTACCTAATCCTAAAATAGCAAAAGAACACTTCTGGTGATCCAAAGCCTTGGAAGTAACATCGTTGCTCACAGCAAACATTGCCTCCCAAATTCAGTATTACTGGCCCATTAACACTCTGATCCGCTTGGATCATGCTCTGCTATGTTCCTTAGGCTTACCTCTAACAAATTTGATGTTAAGAGCATAATCCTACAATTTAGTCCATTTCTGTTTTCTGGACAGAGCAGTTGTAAATCATTAATAACTTGAGCTATGCAACTCCAAATCGAACAATTCAAATTGCAGCACGTTCATAACTTAATTGTCTAAGCCTCTGCAAAGTTTCACTGCATTTGCATTATGCATTGCATGTTGGCATCCATTTTCATATCGGCGTATTTTCCTTGGTTTAGTGAACAACGCTCAGGAGAGTGACGGGGTTGCTGTGGAAGCTGAAGTTTTCAAGTTTGGGTTTGCAGAAGAGACTCCTACTACTGAAGGCAAGAATCATGCATACTGATCCCAGTTTTTACTTAATTGGTGAAAATGAATTGTGGTGTCTTTGTTGTATTGTCAAGCATAAGTATGGTATGTTGGTTATTGTTGTTTAACCATCTCTTGTTGTATCTTACGTCCTTGGACAGATTGGGAGGTTCTTCTTTTGCGATGTGCCTTGCTTAGCCATGCATAGACCGGTAGAAGTCGAATTAGTGGAAGGTCACCACCTTTTCGTGAGCATAGGACCTTTATCTTTGAAGTCATGTTGTGGATGGTTAAAACTTGAGAGTGTTAAATTGTGAAATTAAAGGGGGATAGGTTTGTAGCCCGTTTGGTCGATCAAGGACCGAGCGTTGTTAGTTGTTGGCCTAAGCACTTTTCGTTCATACCACATGTCGAATATAATGGTAAGACAAGCCGAATATCTCATTTGCATACCAGTGTTTGCCCCATGACGACATGTCTTGAATGATACGCACGAGTGACTGCTGGGCTCCCACGAGAAATGGGACCAGTCCTCTCTGACATGTCAATTGTCTAACCACTTGGGAATGAGTGTGAGAGAAAGGTTGACATGAGTGCCCTCTTATGCCACGTCATGAGTCACATGAGCTGGATGGTCCTCAAGTCGTGTGGGTACAGTTGAACTCCCCTGCAGTATGTATAATCGGTTCAAATCGTCGTGATCTTGGATATGATCAAGCTTAGTGTCTATCAATTTTCATCGTAGTTAATAACTTCATCCAAGTAATCACTTGTGGGAAAAGTTGTGAGCTAAATTGTAGAATGGTTGGTATGTTAGTATGTAATTGCCCATGTGTCCTTTAATTTATACTTATTCTTAATATACAATTATTTACTACTGCCTTTCCAATAAATTGTGAGTATCTATTGCATAATTTTCCTTGCTATTGCCTCACTCATGATCTTTGGAGCCCGGATGTGTATCCCACGAGTAAGTCTTTCTGAGTACCTTTGTACTCACGTTTGATCTGTTGATGCCCTTTGGGGCCGCGGCCACAATTATTTTGGCCCAAGGGGGCAAACCGCATAGGGATGGGCCGCATCAGCTTGGCCCATCGGTGCCTAGGCAAGGCCACAAGTGGCCACTGTAAGCCGGTTCCAGTCGAACCTGGGAGCTCGCCTCCCAGGCAAACCTTTGCGCTGAGGAGAAACAAGGGGAAGGGTAGACGGGCGGGGTTCTCACCGGAGTGCGGCCGGTGGCGAGAGGCGGCCGGAGATGAACTTCGGCGAGGTCGTGGCGGCACTACGGTCAACGGGAATCAGCTTGGGAAGCACTGGGAGCCTCACTGCAGGATGGAGAAGGTTGACGTCAAGGCTGTCGTCGACGAAGACGGCTGGACAGTGGCGCTTGCCGTCGAGGTGCATGGTTCAGATGGCAGTCCACTCCAAAATTTCTGTGCAAGAAACCAAGTTCCCGGTCGATTAACGAGCTTAGAAGGTGCGCCCGAGGTCTAGGAGGTCATACCCGAAAGGAAACTTGAAGTAGCTCACCGGTGCTGGGCGGATTTGGGGAAAAACCGGCGGGCGGGGGGTCCGAACTCGCGATTTGGGGAAAACTCAAAATTGGCACGGCTTAGGGAGGGAGGAGGCGAGCGGAGGTGCTGCGAGGCGTGTCGGAAGACGGGCGCTGGTGCTCGCAAGGAGTGGCGGCTGGAGACGGCTTGGCCGAGCCGTTCCACGGCGGCGACACAAGGAGGCGGGTGGCGACCAGAGAGAATGCGAGAGACACGCGAGGGCGCCGACCAGGACGAGAGGAAATGCGGCCAGGGAAACTTGGACATGGGGAGGCGTCGTGTCCGCGCGAGGGGCGCATCCCCAACTCGTGGCGTGCATGCAGAGGCGATGCGGCGCGTTGGCGGCAGCGGGCCACTGCGCTGGCCGCTGGATGCCCGGTCTCAACTTATCATTTCTTTTGATTTCATAACCAACTTCAACCTTTTCATGTGATATTACAAACCAAAGGTAAAAAACTATATCTCGCGAGGGAAGTTTCCATTCACTTGACTTCTACCAATAACTAAAACTCATAGCCTAGCTTTACATCGAGATATTCGTACCAAGGACACTAACATGGGTAAAGGGGTTCTATTATGCAATCTATAGTTTAAATCAACTCCAATAAACCTAATGCACAGTACATACTTCATACACTATGTAGTGATAAAATATAAAACAGTTAAAACAAGGTTAATGCACCGGGGCTTGCCTGGGCTTTGCTCACAGTTAGCTTCCTTTGCCAAAGGAACAACTCCATGCTCCTCTTCAGATGGGTTGGGTCCTAACATGAATGATATGCAAAATATTGAATTGTGCTGTTTTTAATTGGCAAAGACTCGAATCTAAAGCACGTGCGATGATAGCTTTTTATTTTCAAAAGCTGGCTAGTAAATTTAGTTATAAAACTTCTTTTAAAATGGTTTTCAAAAACATAAAATCTAATTTGAGTTATGCATAAAATCAGAAAGGTTATAATGGTATTTTTGAGAAATTTTCAAGATTTATTGAAATCAAAAGGATTTATAATGAATTAAATGCTATTTAAACAAAATAAAACATTTACAAAAGTATTTTTAATGAAATTAAATATAAAACTTTTTTAAAACATAAAGTTTGACTAAAGAAACATAAAAGTAAACTTTTATTTTATCATGCCAAGGAATAATGATAGTGCATTAATGAAGTATTTAGTGATCTAAAATTATTAAATTAATTTCATGCATAAAATGAAAATTGGCTAGCTTCAGAATATAGTTCTACGTGAGAAGGACCTAACAAAATTTGTTTCACAAATTTTTGAGTTATAATGAAGTTTCTATGGATTTTACCAATTTAAATAGTTTTCTAGACAATTAAATATCGTTTTTTCGCAAAATAGAGAAATTTCCAGCCGCTGGGCCGCGGCCACAATTTTTTTGGCCCAAGGGGGCAGGCTGCATAGGGATGGGCTGCACCAGCCTAGCCCATCAGGGCCTAGGCAAGGCCCCAAGGGGCCACTGCAAGCCGGCCCAAGTCAAACCTGCGAGCTCGCCTCCCAAGCGCACGGCGCGCGACCAGGGCGGCCAGCTTGCCGGCAAGTTGGCGTGGCTCGCCGGAGGCGGCTGACGCAGGCCTTGTTCGACGGCTCCAGCGCCAAAGTAACCTTCGCACTGAGGGGAAACTAGGGGAGGGGTAGACGGGCCGGGGTTCTCACCGTAGTGCGGCTGGCGTTGAGAGGCCGCCGGAGATGGACTTCGGTGAGGTCGTGGCGATGCTACGGTCGACGAGAATCAACTTGGGAAGCACGGGGAGCTTCACTACGGGATGGAGAAGGTTGGCGTCGAGGTTGTCGTCGACGAAGATGGCCAGACAGTGGAGCTCGCCGTCGAGGTGCATGGTTCCGGCGGCCGCCGGCGGTCCACTCCAAAATTTCTGCGCAAGAAACCAAGTTCCTGGTCGATTAACGAGCTTAGAAGGTGTGCTCGAGGTCTAGGAGGTCATACCCGAAAGGAAACATGAAGGAGCTCACCAGAGCTGGGCGGATTTGGGGAAAAACTGGCAGGCAGGTGTCCGAACTCGCGATTTGGGGAAAACTCAAAATCGGCACAACTTAGGGAGGGAGGAGGCGAGTTGCGAGGCACGTCAGAGGACGGGTGCTGCTGCTCGCAAGGAGTGGTGGCCGGAGACGGCTTGGCTGAGCCGTTCCACGGCGGCAACATAGGAGGCGGGTGGCGACCGAAGAGAATGCGAGAGAGATGCGAGGGCTTCGACCAGGGTGAGAGGAAATGCGGCCGGGGAAACTTGGACACGGGGAAGGCGCCGTGTCCCCGGGAGGGGCGTGTCCCCAACTCGTGGCGCGCATGTAGAGGCGATGCGGCGCGCTGGTGGCAGCTGGCCACTGCACTGGCCCCTGGAGGTTGGAGGAGGAGGAGCAGTGGGGCTGACGGGCAGGCCCCGCTCTTTTTCCATTTTCTGATTTGCTCTTATTTTTCTGCACTCCACTGTTTTCTCTCCGAAAACAATACTTCCCGAGCTCAAAAAATTCTGAACTTTTTTAGGTGGTTAGAACTTTTAAAAAAGAACAACTTTTATTTTGGGCCCAAGTTCAAAATCGAAATACATGTTATTCTATAAAATTTTGAATACAGAAAACCATTTAAAAGAAATAATTCATTTGGGCCTCTTAAACTTTGAATAAAATTTTATAAAAATTTCTAAAATTCAAGTCTTTGCAATACCTTTCATAATAGAATATTATTTTGAAACATTTCTTTGAAAAAGTTTGAACCTGCATTTTGAACTTTGAATTTTTATGTAAAACACAAATTTCTTGGGAAGGGTTTTACATAATTGAGCTTGGATTCCGTGATTTCGAATTTGAACAATGCTGCTTCTTTATTCAAAAACATGAAGTGTCACAGAAACAACGCATCCTTGCATATCAAAGCATAACATGAAGCATTTTCACTATAAATTTCAACAAGATCAGATTTTGTTGCCAGCATTATAGGACTTTTTAATTTTATTGCTTGCTGATTTTCAGATTTAGGAGGATATTCTTTCTTCTCATTTGCAATTCCATCCGTATCAACTTGCACAATTTCAGCAGGGGTCAAAGGTAGCAAAGTAATCTTCTTCCCTTTATGCACAAAGGTATATTTATTATTTTTACCAAAGTAGATAGCATCATTATTATGTTTCCATGGGTGACCCAATAACAATAAATAAGCTTGCATAGATACACCATAACAATCCACAGAATCAACATAGGTGTCAAATAATAGAGAAAGGAACTCGACAAGATTTTGTTACCTCTGCCTTACTGGAGTCGTTTAACAATTGGATATGGTACGGATGTGTATGTGGTCGTGTGGGCAAGTCAAGCTTAGTGATCAAATTAGTACTCGCTACGTTGTTGCAGCTCCTGCCATTAATGATCACACGTGAATGAAGGTTCTTGATCATAAAGTAAATCTGAAACAAATTATGGCGTTGAATCTTATGAAGGTTTACCTGTGCAGAGAGCGCTCGTTGGACAATGATGCTCTTGTAGGCCGAAGTATCACCACCAGCATATACTTGGCCATCATCATTATCAGGAATCTTATCATCGAATTCTTCATCATCAACATCTGAAGTGCTTAGGTATCTTCCATCTTCAGTAACAATGTATGTCCGCTGGCTTGGGCAATCTTGCTGCATATGTCCCACGCCATGGCACCAATAACACTTGATGTTGGAGGTGTGACAGACTGCCCCATGAAGTGACGATCCATCGACCACAAGATCTTATCGGGTGTCACTCGGTGCGGTGCAGCGAGGACTAACAGTACAATTCAAACACGATAAAATATACTACAAACTCTTGTTTAAGTTTACAAAACCAAGATATTTGAAAGCGCGGAAGTGATAACCTAAATTAGGGACTCCTAGAGACTATGCATAAGATGCCATCGAGCCCATACGATGCATCCTCTAGCAGCACACAAACAGCAGCGCGGCGAGCGAGGCTTCCAACGGACATAGCTACCATCGAGGTTACTTCTGCCAATTGGTCTAGAGGAGGGAGAGAGAAACCACATGCACACAAAACCACAAAGAGCCAAGCCCTGAGTATCCAAATGCTCAGCATGTCTTACCCGTCAATATGGCCAGCTACAGCCGACTCCAAGGATATGATGAGGCCGACTCACATGGGATGGCCATTTGCATAACCAGCGCTAATATAGTGAGTCCTTATATTCAAGTTTTAGCGGTAAATTAAGTTTACGAAATGAAGATTTAATTTGTGCTATAAGACTATATCATACATGGTTGCCAAGCAATTGCTATAAACTAATCAAACACTCCATATTATTATTATTATCATTATTATTATTAGTTCACTTATTACTACGATGTGACGCAGTGAACAAGCGGTACTCATTACTGTGAGGGGCAGCAATTATAATCGATTTACACTAGCTTAAAAAAACCCGAAATACACGACACGTACATGCTTTCCAGAAGCCGCACGTGGCCACCTTTCACAACAATACAATAGGATCGGCTCGAGGCCTACCGCTCCCAAGCACATGGTCCTCCATGCGATCACCACGCCGGGTGCATCCATGGTTAGAAAGAAGGCTTTTCTATTCTCTCCGCCGAAAGAGAGGTAGGGGGACGTCCAACCACTACGGTATTGAGCTACATTGGTTTTCTGGGCCCATAATTCTAGTATGTATTCGATACGTTCAAACTTATTCAATGGGGCCACACTCGAATCGGTCTTTATCGACACAGACGAGGCTACCACCGCGAAGGCTCAGCCTTCTCAAACCCTCCTATACGCTGTCCCGTCCGGTCTCAGGTTATTCTCGAGAGTGACTTTCCATTCACACGACTTCTATAGCTCGCGAGTGACTATCCATTCACTCGACTTCTGTAGCTCACGAGTGACTACCCATTCACTCGACTTTTACTGTGAACTAAAACTTAGCCTAGTTCTACATCGAGTTCTCCTTACCAATAACACCCAATATGGGTAATAGGACACCTATCATGCAATTCTAGGTTTCCAAACAATTCTTAAAACCTAATGCACAGTACATTAATGATATCATACACAGTGATAAAAATAAAAACTTAAAAAGGGTTAATGCACCGGAGCTTGCCTGGGGTTGCTCACAGTTAGCTTCCTTTGCTAAAGGAACAACTCCACACTCCTCTTCGGATGCGTCGGGTCCTATACATGAATGATATGCAAAGTATTTAATTGGGCTGTTTTTAATTGTCAAAGACTTGATTTTTAAAGCACATGCGATGCTAGCCTTTATTTTCAAAAGACACAAATTTAGTTAAAAAACTTTCTTTAAATAGTTTTTGAAAATATAAAATATAAATTGGGTTATGCATAAAATCATAAAGGTTATAAACTGATTTTTGAGAAATTTCCAGGATTTATTGAAATCAAATAGATTTATAATGCATTAAAAACTGTTTAAACACATTAAAATGGTTATAAAATGATTTTTCAAGAAATTAAATATAAAATTTTTCTAAAATAGAAAGTTTAATTAAAGAAACATAAAAGTAAACTTTTTAAGATTTTATCATGCCAAGAAATAATTATAATGCATTAATGAATTGTTTAGTGATCTGAAATGATTAAATTAATTTCATGCATAAAATGAAAATTAGTTAGCTTCAAAATATAGTTCCAGTTTAGAGGATTCTAACAAAATTATTTCACATTTTTTCTGAGTTAGGATGAAGTTTCTACGGATTTTACGAGTTAAAACCATTTTTCTGCAACTAAAACAAAGGATTTCGAAATTTAAAAGAAAATCTCTGCCTTCTGGGCCGCGGCTACAAATTCGGCCCAAGGGGCAGGCTGCATAGGGATGGGCCACAAGGTTCTGGGCCATCTGGGACAGCCACACAGTGAGCCACGGGGATGAGTCGCACAGGATCCGCTTGCCACACAGGATCCCGCTGGCCTGACGCAGTGGCCAGCTAGCCATGGCCACGGCGGCCGGCTCGGCGGCGTCCTACTGGGGATCGCTCCCAGTCGGCCCAAGGCGTCCAACCCTGAACTAAAAACGATCCACATGGCACGATGAGCTCACCGGGGTAGACGTCGAGGTGGGTCTCTCACCGAAGAGTTGGCGGCGGCGAGGGGCGGCCGGCCATGGACTCCAGCGAGGTCGTGGCGGAGCTAGGGACACGAGGGCCGAATATTTCTTCACCACGAGCTTCAATGGAGGGCGGAGATGGACGGCACCAGGGTTGATGGCGTCGAAAAGGGCCGGAGGATGGAGTCGGCGGCGGGGTGGTGCAGTCCCGGCGACCGACGCGTCGATCTCCAAAAATCCCTGCACAAATGCCCAATAAATGGAGCGATTAACTTGCCCAAGAGATGGCCCCGGGTGTGTACTACACGAATTGAGAGGATACTCGAGGAATCCCACCTAGGTTGCGCCAAATTTGAAGAAGATGGGCGGTGGCGGTCAAAATTTCAAAAATGGGAAAAAACGCGATTCTGGTGTGCTCAGAGGAAGAGGGGGCGAGCTGTGGTGTGGGAGAGCGGGAGAGAAGAATGGCGCAGCTGTGGGATGAGTGGGAGAGCTGGCGCTGCTCGGATGTGGCCGCTCCATGGCGGCACCGGAGAGAGGGGTGGCGGCTGGGTTTAGAGAGAAATGAGAGAGAGAGAGAGAGAGAGAGAGAGGCCGGAGTACTACTTCGTGCAATGAATGGAGTGGGACACGTCGAGGAGTGCGTGGCGTCCTTGCGCGAGGAAGGCGCGGCCGCTCGGCACCTGTACGATCGCCTTGGCAGCTCACGGTAGGAGGAAGAAGAAGAGAGATACGCAGTCCGACTGACAGGTGGGGCCTGCGGAGAGTTTTCCTTTTTCCCCGAATTTCCTCCGAATTCCAGTGCTGCTCTCTGTCCTTAATCCGAATGCATAGCTCCAAAAATTATGAAATTTTGTAGGGTGGTAAAACTTTTATAAAGGAACAACTTTTATTTTGGGATCAAGTTGAAAATCGAAATAAATAAAATTCTACTGAATTTTAAAGACAGGCAATCTTTTGGAGCAAAATAATTTATGTAAAACCTTTGAACCTCAAATAAAATCTCACAAAAACCTCTAAAATCAAAGTTGTTCTAAAAGCTTTCGAGAGAGAATTTTGTTTCACCATATTTTATTGAAAATTTTGAACTCACATTTGAAATTCAAACTTAAATGAGAACTAGCTGGAATTGATTTAAATCCTTTTTGAGCTCGGTTTCCATGATTTTGTATTTGAACAAAATGACTTCTTATTCAGAAACACGAAGTGTTACAGGAGGAGTGTCCTACAGAAGCGGTGGAGGATGTACACTTGGTGGGTACCTACAAAGGGGCTGGTTTCGGTGCTGTTGCAGTGTTGGAGGTGGTGGAAGGCCTCCTGCTCGAATGGCGGTGGTGTACATTGTCACACACGGTATTAATGGTTAAAACCGAATGACCCTAAGTGCAAGATATCGTACCTATAAACAGTAGTATAATTAACAGAACCAAACCACAGTCTCCCACTGTGATTCACCAAACCAAACCAATACCAATTCCCGCTAATCATGTGCGGGTCCATGCAAAGCTCGTGACTGTGAGCACGGCTGTCATGACAGTTTTACACTCTGCACAGGTTATACAAATTTCCCCACAAGTAGTGATTTCATCCCCTGTTGCCAGGTGACTAAAAAGAATCTCCATTATGCCTGTGCCGTCGCACTCGCACACTTCCTTTGGTGTGAGGGCCAAGAGGTCACTACAAGGCTTTTCTATGATTTTCGCCAGCTTGTATGTGCCCACTATGGTTTCACCCGTCGGGCACTAACCGAAAACCCGAGAGGCCCCCTCTTGTGCTGAATGCTTCTCGAGAGTAACCCTCCCTTCCGCACACATCTTTCTCCAGGTGGATCCAAGCGTAACCCGCTTTCCCCCCTCCACCATTTGGCACGCACAAAACTGGTTTTCATCACTTACTACGCCAGGCCGCGCCCATTATTGGCATCGTGGCTGTACAGGAACACATGGGTGGTCGCTCCACGAACCACTCCTTAGATTTGGAAAGATAACTTACCAAAGAACAGTGCCAGTAACCCTGCACAGAGTCCTACACCAACCATATCGCCCAAATCATCACTATCCAAGATACTATTAATCTCTCATTAATCCTCGTGAAGCATGTATAATGATCCATTTAAATACACCCAGCCCGATAGTAGCAATCTAAGCATATGATCTAACCAACAGTAAAGTAAACTAAGGCGACGAGGTATAATGTGGAAATTAGGGTATTGCTATTAACAGGTACGCGGTTAATTTGACATAAGCATGCAATCTACAAGATAGATGTTTTGAAAATAGGCACAAGATGGTCAAGGACACTTGCCTTGCTGCTCTTAGGAGTAAAAGTCGATGGTCTCGAACTCCTGCTGTTGAAAGTCTTCGACGAACTCCGGCTCCGAGACGAAGTCACCTATCGCACAAGGACACAAACAATCAATCAAATGCAACAAAACAGAACAAGATCAGTATGATGATGTCATGAATGCATAGATTATTTCGATACGGTCGTTTTGGTATATTATTTGTAAAAATCAGAGTTACGGATCAAAAGTTATGGCATTTATAAGGTTCAGAGACTAATTTATAATTAATAATTAATTACTGGGGGCCTATCTGTAATTTACAAAATTATTTGAGGAATAAAATGTAATTTTAGAAAAGTTCAGGGGTTTGAATGTAAAATTGTCATTAGGCAGGGACTAGTTTATAATTAAAAGTAAGTATAAGGGCTTTTCTGAAAAAGTGTCATAATTAATTATTATTAAATTATTTATTACAATTAATTTCCAGATGGATAATATTATTAATTATATAATTATAGATTAATCCATAATTAATAAACCTAATTCCTAATTAATTTTAATTATTCGAGACGCAATAAAGATTTGATTTATTTTTATTCAGAAAACATGGTTTAATCTGGGCCCTTGATTTTAAATTGAATGGATCTGGCTATTTGGGTGACGTGGCTTGATGTGGTGCGTTGGATTCAGATCTAATGGATAAGGTGGGGTGACGTGGCTTGATCTGGGCCTTCGGATGTGGATCAGGTGGCCGGGTTTTAAAGGTGGGGGTGGAACTCCGGCACTGGGGCACGGATCTCGGCGTTCTTAGGCTCAAAAGGACGAGGAGAGGGAGGTGGTTCTCACCGTGGGGTCGGACAGGGTCAGGAGTGGTCGGAGTTGGGTCTCGACGGCGAGGCGACGACTCGGGACTTCGGCGACGTCGGGGAGGCGGTCCGGGCGGCGGCGCTCGACGAGAGCTAGTCGGGCGGGGGCAGTGCAGCGCTGGGGAGGCCGGCAC
>BCLG01000207.1:149950-189906 GCA_001602295.1 Zoysia matrella
CGCATGCGCAGGACTCGGCGCTGCGGGTGCGGCGGAGGCGGCGGCGCGCTTGAGTGGTGAAGGGCGGGGCCCATATGTAAGAGAGAGAGGGGGTGAGGTGGGGCGGCTGGGCTGGCTTGGGCTGGGCCGCGCGAGTGGGATAGGGAGAGGGTGGGCCGGCGGGGAGGGAGAGGGGGAGAGGGAAGGGGAGAGGCCCAGGGAGAGGTTTTGGGAATTTCCTTTTTATTATTTTCTTTATTCCTTTCAATTCTGTTTCTTTCAATTCTTTTCTTTATTTTCTAAAATTCTTGATTAATTATTTATTCACTCAATAATTATTTAAATGATATGCAATGACGTGAAATGATATGATGCACCTTAGCAATTTATTTAAAAATATTTCATTCTAATCTAAATTGTGAAATGCATTTAAATTTTCGAAATTTTACTTTTTGAAAAATGTGGGATTTTTAGGTCGTCACATACATGTGGTCTAAGAAGAAGAAAACATCGACCGTCGGGTGTATGTACGGCTACTGTTTTGTAGTTGATGTCCCTGCAATTCTTTTTATGCTAGCATAGCAAGGTGGAACAACTGGTCGACCGTATCAAAATTTTTATAAGCAACAATATCTTGAATTTCACGATGCAACCCACCATAAAAACAACATATAGTATCCTTAATGTTCTCTTCTATCCCACAACACATCATACCCTTTTGTATTTCAGCATAGTAATCTTGAAAAGATTTATTATGTTGTTCTAAGTGTTGCAATTTTTTAAGCAAATCTCTTTGATAGGAACGGGCAACAAAGTGGTTACGTGTTACAATATGACTGGCGATGAACAGAGTTGTAACGTCGGCAAGAAGGAACATGGTCAGAGAAGAGGAAGAAGAGAACAGAAATAGAGGAAGGAGGAAGAGGCAGGAGGTAAGTGATTTCATATATTTGCTTAGATGTTTGTGTACAGGCAAACCGGGTTTATATAACCCAGGCCACAAGCCGGCCCAAGCCAAAGTGGAGCCCATCAGCCCAACACTCAAATTCAAGCGAATATAGCTGGCACGCGCCGGCTCCCGGTTTAGTTCCCTCAATGGTGGAAGCAAGCCACGGCTGCTAGGTTGGACACGACATCGACGCCCCCATGTTGGTGCATCCGGATAATGGTGCTTCACGACATGGTAGCAGACAAAGGAAGATGTTGACCCCCAAAAAATGGCCCCACCGGAGTGTCCGCACTGTGCCGGACTGTCCGGTAAGTCAACTTGGGTTTGGGGGTTTTGGCCCACCAGAGTGTCCGGCACATTGCCGGACTGTCGGGTGCGCCCTCTCGGGTTCGGTGTTTTTGTACACCGGAGTGTCTGGCAGGCCCTCTCGGGTTCCTCGGATTTACACGACGGATCCTTCGGCGTCATACCGGAGACTCCGGTCACTGGAGTTTTCGGCACTTTACCGAAGACTCCGGTACTGTCGATTTAGAAAAGTTTTTAGCAGATCAATTCCAAATTCTTTCTTAACTTGAGGGATCCGTTGCCCTGCGGGATAAGACCATCTCACCTCTACAAAACAGAGGCCCATGGCCGGTTGAGGGTTATCCCAATCGATCAAACCATTTATGTTTACATTTTGCACTTCTCTAACCCTAATCCCCTCACTCGATCCACGTTTTGCTGTTCTTCTTTCATCTCGGTGACGTTTGAGGACGATTCGGCTGGTCTGACCGAGCCCGGATCAACCCTAGGGCGATCCTCCTCCGTCGGTGTCCCTCTAGAGGTGGGATTTTCTAGGTGCTGCCCAAAACCTGGCGTTGAAGAAACGCCGATGTTCCCGCACACAGACGTACGAGCGATGCGTTGGCCCGGACCCGATTTCAGCGTCAACACACTTTTTGATGGCTTCGCAGGGGACGAGTGATTCCGGGTGCACAAACTGAATCGTCGTTTCCACCATGACCTCCGAGGTCTACACGACGAACATCGTCATGCCATCCTTGGAGGAGTTGCCCGAGGAGCCGCGTAAGGCGTTCTTGGAACGCTAGAGGGCCTCCGAAGAAGCGCGCAAGGCACGTGAGGAGCGGGAGCTGCAGGAGTACTTGGTGTATTTCAAGAAGGACCGTCAAAGCGCGATCTCTCAAGTGAAGGAGCCCGTTCTTCCGGTCGTCGACGACGACGCAGCCATGGGTGCTGCCAATGTAAGGACATCTTCGCGCCCTTCCATTACTTTTGAAGACCTTTCATATTACCTTGCTGACATGAAAAAGGTCTTAACAAATAATATGCAATACATGATCCAAGAAAACTTGTCTAAAGCTAAAAATGTTAGTATTGCGTCATCGTCTCATATTGCACGTGTAGCTAGTTCATCGGCGTCTACTACCTCTAATGTAGAACAACCTATGTATGGCATGCCGTTAAACTCGTTTAGTGAACAAACTAGTTTTCCATCATCCGTGCAAACCAACGCTTTAGTAGTGTCTCCCACTAGCGTAGAGCCAATTACTAGCATCTCCAATCTGGCCACGAACCGATTGAGTGAATTGGTTAACTTTGTTCATCCTTACCGTACCATTGCATATAGCACATCACCCATCCCACCAAGCAGTACGGGAATCTCTTATGGCCCTGTCCCTAATAAAATATTTAGCACCATGAAAACAAACGCACACGCTCCACCATCGAGTACGTCTACTAGGCCACCCATTGCCAATATAGAGGAGTGTATGGCACGCATTAAGGAAGACTTAAATAAACAATTTTGTGAGATGCTAGGAGTCGACCTTAAGGGGACAGACCAAATTTTTCAAAAAAACATACCCCGCGTATTTTGATTCGGTCCCATATCCCGTAGGATGGCGTGTTCTCGACTTCGTCAAATTCAATAGCGAAGATAGCAAAACCACTTGGGAGCACATTAGTTAATATGTAGCACAATTAGGAGAAGCGGGTTCTAGTGAGGCTTTAAAAGTATGTTTGTTTTCATTATCGCTAACTGAAACTGCTTTATCTTGGTTTTCGTCATTATCCCTGGGCTCCATTTACACTTGGGAGTCATTAGAGCGTAAGTTCCATGACCATTTTTACTCCGAGGACAATGAATTAAAGTTGTAACATTTGACATCGGTTCGGCAAGGAAAAGAGAAAGCTGTCATTGACTTTCTTCGGTGGTTTAGAGATGTTAAGAACCGATGCTTTAATTTAAAAATTTATAAAAAAGACTTAGCCGACCTAGCTTTTATTGGTTTACAGTTACATCTTAGGGCGAAGTTGGAGGGGTACGATTTTCTCACACTCACTCACCTCCAACAAAGGGCTTCGGCTCAAGGGAGCCGAAGTAATGAAATAAAACATAATTATAAAACCTGTCATGACATACACGTCGTAGAATATAATTCGGATCGCCCCGATGATGATCTAATGAGATTTTAGCTGTCGAGTTCGTTTGGCTATCTAATGCCAAATCGTTTGCTTGTGATTCGCTCAAACCGGTTCATAAGAATCAGAAAGACGATGTAAAATACACCTTTGATGTAGCTAAGTGTGATAGAATATTTGATGAGCTGCATAAAGGTGGATACATTAAGATCGCATATACTTTACTTTCGGCGGATGAGATTAAGCGTATGGCATATTGTAAATGACATAACTCTTATTCTCATGCTACTAATGATTGCAATGTTTTCCGTCGACAGGTCCAATCGGCCCTTAATGAGGGACGATTGAGTCTTAAAGAAATGCAGATCGACAAGCACCTCTTCCTCGTCAACACTCTAGAGCTCAATCATAATGTGTTGATTCGGCCTCATCAAGCCGATACCACTAAGGGGAAGAACGTGATCATCGGGGAGGAGATGCCTATTTCTCCCTGTGAGAAAGGGGCTTCTAGGAAGGTGATGCTCAAGAAGTCCTCCGATGGTCAAGAGTTTCTCAAGGTCACTATCCCAGGCCCTAGACCCGTGGGGCAAGTGCCACCGCCCGAGATGATAAAGCCAAAGAAATCGGTGGTGGTTAAGTGGAAGGTAAACCAAGGTAAAGCCATGGATTAGACGATGGGGCCCAAAAGCGCTTTCTACCGTCTTATGGCTAAATACAAGAATGAAAAGACCGATTTGAATAATCGGTCTATGAAGCGGTCAAGGTCGCCACCTAGGGGAGGCAGCCCACCTAGGAAGGAGATGAGGCCAACCATGAATGTGCATGGGCCCCCTCCTCCTTTTTCTTCACATGACTTCGGAGTGCTACCACCATGGTTCCATCCTATGCCTTGTCCGCCGTTCCCGATCAGCATCCATACATGGGACCATAGATGCTCGCGCCACTGATACCCATGCCACCGATGCCCGTTCCGCCGATGCCATACCCGCCATTTCTTACGGGGTGGAACGGGCCAAGAGGAGATGTCTTCACAAGGCTCTCCAACCCTATCCCGGATCGGACGGATTCTCGACCGATCAAGGCTCAAGGAGGGAGCTTCACCACCGCGCCTAAGCAAGAATGGCGCCTAAAGCAAGGTAACGAACCAGCTGCCTCCAGTATTGTTCATCAAGAGAGTGCATCCGAAGGTGTCATGAAAATCGGCACAACCGATGTCAAAATCGGGAGAATTTTCACGGAACCGATCACTTTGGATGATCCGGTCGAAAAGGCTTCCCATGACCATGAAACTAGTAGCAGCAAGAGCTCAATCAAGTACACGTAACTGAGGTGGTGTCCGACTGGCTTGACCCACACTCAAAAGATAAAGCTCCAAAGGTTGCGCCTCCGGAAGATGTGAGAAGAGGAGGTAGAGAAAAGGAGAGATGAGGTCTTTAATGAGATCAAGCCGATGGTCCCTCAAGGTAAGAAGAGGAGGGTTAAAGAGCCCGAGTCCCTTACTCCACCGGTGACGGAGGAAGCGAAGGCTACTCCAAAGCCACTTGGTTTGGCCGATACTGTCTTGTGAGAGGACTCCATAGCGCCCTCACCCACGAGAAACGTCGGCATGTCCGAGTTAGACAATGACGACCCCTTGGACTACGAGCCTATACCACCTCAGGAAGGTATAGACATTAACACCATTTGCTTATCCCTTTCCGATTATTCGCTTATAGAGGAAGAAGTCATGGAACAATTCGACTTTCGGTCGAAAAGTGCTATCTTCAAAAAGCCAGAGGAATCGGAGAACCATTTGAAACCTCTCTATGTGAGAGGTCATATTAATGGTTCATCGATTTCTTACATGCTTGTAGACGGCGGTGCTATTGTTAATCTAATGCCGTGTTCTTTGCTTAAAAAACTAGGTAAGGCCGATGACGAGCTCATTCGGACCAACATGACTTTGAACGGTGTGGGAGAAAAGGACCCTATCGAGGCTAAAAGGGGCGTTTCTATGGAACTCACCATTGAAAGCAAGACCATGGCTACCACTTTCTTTGTTGCTAATGTGTGCAGTAGTTATAGCTTGATCTTAGAGCGTGATTGGATTCATTCCAATAGATGTGTTCCTTCTACCTTGCAGCAATTCTTGATACAATGGATTGGTGATGATGTAGAGGTGGTTCATGCGGATGCATCGGCATGTGTTGCTATGGCCTAATTATCTTCCTTGCCGCATGACGCCGTCAAGTGCTTGACTGGTTTAGACTTGACGGATTATGATTTTCTTAGTATAACTAGAGATGGTTTTGTGCCGGTCAATATAAAGCCGATGGAGAATCGGCTCAACCATATAATATGATTTAATGGATTCTAATCTTGATTGGTTGGAAAGAGAGTGGAACACTATCGGTCCAATGCGAACGATATGTGTGAAACTATCGAGGAAATAGAAGATATGGACAAGTTAGGACAATGATTCACATCGGCAGATCCTTTTGAAGAGGTAAACCTTGGCAGCGATGGTAATCCGAGACCAACTTATATAAATAAAAATCTGAAAGCCGATTATAAGGTGAAGCTAATCGGTTTACTAAAAAAATATGTAGACTATTTTGCATGGTCTTATAATGAAATGCCCGGGTTGAGGCACGAGTTAGTTGAACATCGGCTTTCGATAAAATCTGGTTTTAGACCTTTTAAGCAACCGATGAGGAGGTTTAACCCACATATGCATGATCGGATTAAAGATGAAATTAACCGATTACTTGATACAAAATTTAAAATACCTTCCAGGTATGCGGAGTGGATATCCAACATCATGCCCGTGGAGAAGAAGAACACCGGTAAGATTAGAGTTTGCATTGATTTCAAAATTTTAAATAGAGCCACTCCTAAAGATGAATATCCTATGCCTATAGTTGATATGTTGATTATTAGCTTTCTTGATGGTAATGCGGGATACAACCAAATCATCATGGCCGAAGAGGATATGTCTAAACTACTTTTAGATGTCCCGGTTTTGTAGCATTGTTCGAGTGTTGTTATGACTTTTGGATTAAAGAATGTGGGTGCCACATATTAAAGAGCTATGAACTTTATCTTTTATGATTTACTTTGTGTTATCATGAAGATTTACATAGATGATGTGGTGATCAAATCGGCCGCTTTAGACTCTCACATGGCTGATTTGCAACTTGCCTTGGACCGAATGCGTCGTTTTGGTTTGAAAAATGAATCCGCTCAAGTGTGCTTTTGGTGTATCAGTCGAGAAGTTTTTAAGCTTCATAATTCATGAAAAGGGCAGAGGTAGATCCTAAGAAGATAAAGGCAATTAGGAACGTGCAAGCGCCTACTCGTAAGAGAGAGTTGCAAAGCTTTTTAGGAAAAGTGATTAGCGATTCATTTCCAACTTGCCGAGAAAGATTAATGCATTTACTCCTGTTCTTCAGCTAAAGAATGAAGCCGAATTTACTTGGGGGCAAAACAGTAAGAAGCTTTTGAGAAAATCAAAAAATACTTGTCCTCGCCGCCGGTGCTTAGGGCGCCTAAGGGAGGAGTCCCTTTCCATCTTTACGTGGCGGTGAAAGATGATGTAGTTGGTGCTGTTTTGACACAAGAAGCCGAAGGAAAGGAGTACGTGATCACTATGTGAGCCGACGACTGATTGATGCAGAAAGTATGTTTTTTCTTGTATCATGCTTGCACCAAGTTGAGACACTATTTGTTATCTAGTACTTGTGTGGTTGCTTGTCAAACCGATGTTATTAAACATATGTTGCATAGGCTGAATTTTAGAGGTAGGCTTGGTAAATGGGCTTATACATTGATTGAGTATGATTTGGTTTATGAATTGTTGAAATCCATGAAAGGCCAAATTGTTGCTAATTTCATTGTTGAACATCAGATTGATTTAAAACATGATTTAGATGTTGCTTACGTTACTTTTACCCCTTGGAAATTATATTTTGATGGATCAGTTTGTAAAGAGGGTCAAGGTGTTGGTGTGGTTTTAGTATCTTCTCATGATGCACACTTTGAATTCTCAAACTGATTAGAGTATGATTGCACCAATAACCAAGCCAAATATGAAGCATTGTTGTTCGGTTTAGAGATATTGAAGTCCATGGGGTTAAGTATGTAGAGGCTTTCGGTGATTCGTTGTTAGTGGTGCAACAAATTTCTGAAAATTTTCAATGCTCAGACGGATCATTAAATGCCATCTTAGATAAGTGTTTTGACATCATTAGAAGAATGGATGAATTCAACATACATCATGTGTTTAGGCTCGAAAACAGTGAAGCCACTGAGTTGGCTCAACAAGCATCGGGTTACAATGTTAGTAAAGGTAGATTTTTGGTCAATAAAAAACCGACGCTTGAGGTGTTGGAGCTAGACCATTCGGATACTAACACATCAAGCTGTGATGGTGCCGAATCGCTTGATTGGAGATCACCCATAATTTCATATATTCATAGCCCAACCCAAAGTGTGGATAGAAAGGTTCGGCATGTAGCTTTCAAATATACTTTGATTGATGGTGACTTATTCCGCCGAACGGGAGATGATTTACTATTGAAATGTTTGGGTGAGGATGAAGCCAAAGTGGCTGTGGGGGAAGTTCATGAGGCCATTTATGGTACGCATCAATCGGCTCTGAAAATGAAATGGTTGCTAAGGAGAGCTGGGTTCTATTGGCCAACTATGATTGTCGATTGTTATCGTTACTACAAGGGGTGCCAAGAGTGCCAAAAGTTTGGCAATATTCAATTGACGCCCGCTGCCAAGATGAACCCCATTATAAAACCGTGGCCATTCCGAGGATGGGGATTGGACATTATAGGGCAAATACATCCTCTGTCTTCAAAGGGACACCGCTTTGTGTTAGTAACAACAGATTACTTTACCAAATGGATCGAAGCAGTGGCTCTCAAGAACATGACGCACAAAGAGGTAATTGAGTTCCTTACGGGGCATATTATTCATAGATTCGACATACTGCAAACTTTGACTACCGACAAAGGTACTTTCTTTACGTCTGGTCATGTCAAAGAATTTGCTGAATCCTACGGGATTAAGATACTCAATTCATCTTCGTATTATGCTCAGGCCAATGGTCAGGCCGAGTCTAGGAACAAAACGTTGATTAAACTCATTAAGAAAAAGATAGAAGACCATCCCAAGAGGTGGCACGAAGTCTTATCAGAAGCTTTGTGGGCTCATCGGATATCTACGCACGGGGCAACTAAAGTAACATCTTATGAACTTGTGTATGGACAAGAGGCCGTTTTACCCGTCGAGGTAAATCTAGGAGCTCTAAGATTAGCTAAACAAAATGATTTATTCACCGATGAGCATAGGACTCTAACGCTAGACAATATCGATGAAGTCACCGATAAGCGTTTAAATGCCTTGAAAGAAATTGAGAGAGATAAGGCTAGAGTTGCTAGAGCCTACAATAAGAAGGTGAAAGTCAAAACTTTTCAGGTGGGCGAATTGGTTTGGAAAACTATTCTGCCCGTAGGCTCAAGAAGCAACAAGTTCAAAAAATGGTCTCCTAGTTGGGAAGGGCCATACCGAATAGTAAAAGTCATCATTGAAAATGCATACATAGTGGAAAATATGAGTGAAGAGTCATTGCCTAGGGCCCTTAATGGCCGGTACTTGAAAAAGTATCACCCAAGTGTATGGCAAGAACCTTAGGTGTTTTTGGGTACTTAGAATGCTTTATGTTGTAGAGACTTCACCAAAAAGCAGGGGCATATGTTGACACCCAAAAAATGGCTCCACCGGAGTGTCTGGTACAATGCCGGAGCCTCCGATAAGCCCTCTTAGGTTTGGGCACGTCGCCCACTGGAGTGTTTGGCACTGTGCCGAAGCCTCCAGTAAGCCCTCTCGGGTTCAGGGTTTTGGCCCACCGGAGTGTCTGACACATTCTCGGACTGTCTGGTAAGCCCTCTCGGTTTCGCTGTTTTGTACACCAGAGTGTTCGGCATAGCGCCTGTGTATCCAGCAGGCCCTCTCGGGTTACCCGGATTTACACGACGGATCCTCTGGCGTCATACCAGAGACTCCAATCACCGGAGTTTCTGGCACTTTACCGAAGACTCTGGTACTGTCGATTTAGGAATGTTTTCAGCAGATCAATTCCAAATTCTTTCCAAACTTGAGGGATCAGTTGCCCTGCGGGATAAGACCATCCCACCTTTATAAAACAGAGGCTCATGGTCGGTTGAGGGTTATCCCAATCGATCAAACCATTTGCCTTTACATTTTGCATTTCTCTAACCCTAATCCCCTCACTCGACCCTGTTTTGCTGTTCTTCCTTCGTCTCGGTGACGTTTGAGGACGATCCTGCTGGCCTGACCGAGCCTGAATCATCCGTAGGGCAATCCTCCTCCGATGGGGTCCCTCCCGAGGCGGGATTTTTCAGGTGCTACCCAAACCCAGCATTGAAGAAACGCCGGAGTTCCCGCACACGGACGTGCAAGCGGTGCATTGGCTCGGACCCGATTTCGGCGTCAACTGAAGAGAATGCCATTGAATCAACTCCTGAAGATGTGCAGCATTTCCCTTCTTCACAAGACGACGATCGAGGATTTCTTCAGGAACCACTATGGCGGGATCAGTGAAAGATGGCAAGGCAGTAAACACAGGCGTGTGATCCGGCAAATGCTGTTTCAACTGAGAAACATGAAAGATTGGATGGATCAGGCTACTTGTCGGTAACTGCAGTTTGTATGCAGAAGAACCAATCTTCTCCAGAATCTGAAGAAGGGCCAAAGAATTTGAGTGATAGTTTGGGACAAGGTCTGTTAGCCACTGAGCTCTGGCAGTAGGGCTGAAGCTTCAGGTAAACCAAGACTCCCACAAGTCTAGAGGAGCCCGAGACTTGTCGGCCCACTGCTTCATACGTTGTTGAGCTTGCTCTAATTGCAGTTTCAGCATAGTAGCGAAGCGTTCAAGCTCACTCAAAAGGGATTGGGCATCTTCATGTAGAATAGTGGAGAGATTAGGGAGGAGGCCATAGTTTGGTTCGACACGATAGAGAGCTTTAAAGGGGGAACAATGAAGTGAAGTATGGTAGGAGGTGTTGTACCAAAATTCAGCAAGCGGGAGCCAGCTAAACCATTTCTTTGGTGTGTCCTGCACAGTACATCTGAGATACATCTCGAGGCATTGATTGACTCTCTCAGTCTGGCCATCTGTTTGACGGTGGTAAGAGGTACTCATTGCCAAAGTGGCGTTCCATCCCTTAAACAACTCCTCCCAAAAGGAGCTGGTGAAAACTCTGTCTCTGTCAGAAACAATGGTCTCAGAGATACCATGCAACTTAGCAATGTTATTCATAAAAGCCTTAGCAATAGAAGCTGCTGTGTAAGGGTGTTTAAGAGCAATGAAGTGTGCATATTTGGTAAAACAGTCCACAACCACCAGTATCATTATATAGCCTTCAGAAGATGGTAGGCCCTTAATGAAATTAAGTGATATGTCAGACCAAGCTACTGAAGGAACAGGTAATGGTTGCAACAAACCAGGGGACTTGCAATGTTCATGCTTGGATTGTTGACAAATAGAACACTGTTGGACAAACTCGGTCACTGTTCTTTGAGACCAGAGTGTTCTCCAATGGGAGTAGAATGAAAGGTACGAATGAGCTTAGTTTGCAGTGCAGAGTTAGCTCCTATCGATATTTTATCATGTTGTCGAATAAGGCCATGCTTCAAAGTAAAGCCTCTGTCATTGGAGCCAGTCACAGCCAACTCCGTCATAAGTGCTTGAGCAACCGTGTCAACCACATAAGAATTTAGGATTACTAGTAGAAATAGCTGCTGCTGTCATAGGATAAGGAATCCGCAGCTTTATGCTTAGGATAGATATTTAAAAACAGAGTTCAAACAGAGCGGAAGCAAATACACCGCGGCGATACACTCGACGGTTTCCTAAACTTGAGACATGTCTCGCCCTAAGACATGCTTCAGTCCTCGCAGCCTGAGGTAGGTGGATAGAGAACCCAGTCAATAGACCAGTTCGCAGAGGGTTCACCTTCCCACACCATCTTGCCGCAGCAGTCACATCAACCTGCAGAAAAGTCTACACACAAAAAGAGGGAAACAACAAACAGTGAGTACTAATTACTCAGCAAGACTTACCTGTCAAAAATGGCCATCTACAGTCGACTCCTAAACATGAGGAGGCTGACTCGTAGATGGGTTCTTTGGCCAAAAACATAGCGCTACTAGTGGATCCTTCAAATGAAGAATTGTATCCCTAGGATAAATTGAGATGAAGGGGAGGTAATCGAGATGGATAGGGGTCTGCACTTACATTAAACACATACCACCGCTCAAATTTAAAAGCAAGGATAGGTGGGAGATTGATGTGGAGGTTTGACTACTCACAAGAGTCGAATTGGAATTACATGATCATCATCATGCCGAAAATAAGTGATCCAGCGTCAGGCTTAAATTAAGGTAATGTATAGGTTTGAGAGAAAATATATGGGTAGTTGTCTACACAAGGGATTCCAAGTATAACCTTCTTCCTTCTAGTTGCGTATTCCAAATAATACGTCATCCGTTCAAAAGAACGTTATAATTAGATTCCCTTATCCATAGCGAGAAAAAGGTGTCCTCTCCATATTACAATTATGGTTTTTGAGAAGCGCGCCTGGGTGAACCGGCACGATTCGAATATCAAGACTGTAATTGTGGAGAGCAATACGACCAACAAAGTCAAGGGGGCCACTAATTCAAGATAGAGAGCAACAAGATGATATTGCAACACTGTTATCAATTGGTCTACTTTAGGTCAAGAATAAGTGTGTTTCAAGGCATAACTTATGGTTTTTGTGGTTTCTAGATAATTTAGGACATCAAAGAATAATGATGAATAGCATCTTATGGGCAGGAACGAAAATAGTAAGATATGCTACGATATGAACATCGTGGCCAAAGAGGTTTCAGATAGGTCACTTATACTTGGTAGATCAGGATCGTGCATACTTGATGGTTGTATGATATAACCAGTAATTTAAGAAAATTTGGTTCAAGTGAATGATGCTTGAAAAGAATCTAGGAGAGCTTTTCAAAACTCGTTAAGCTCGTCCCAAAGGCGACTAGACCAAGTTGTATGAAGCAAATATAGAGTTGATTCAGCTTCAGGAATATCAAGTTAGAAGAAGTTAAAGTGGGAAAACAACTCATCAAGATAAAATGGAGTGAGTATACAGCTATATAAGTTCGTTCATAGGGCTCTTGAGGTTCTTGAAGCAGCCACGACTTGCTTTGAATAGCAAGGTTCTTAGCGATAAATTCAAGGAGTCATAGAATTACCTCATTCTTGCTCATGGTTAGAAGTTTTATTTATGCACCTTTAATATTTGGTAAACAATGTTGATTTATTCATGGTGCAAGACGTGCCTCAAATGATGCAATGCCCTCATGAGAGGATGTTCATGCAATGGTGCATATACATAGTAACATGATGCACATGCTATGGTGCCAAATGATGCACATTGCATGCTGTGATGATGAATGAGCATGGTAACATGAGAGGATGTTCATATTGCATGATGCGATCATGAATGATAATGATATGGTGCATATACCATGATGCCTCATGCCATTAAGATGCACATGCAGAATGGTGCAATATAATTATGTTATAAAGAAATGCACCGAGTAACAGAAATGTGTACAGTGGAGTCGTAAAGGTACAATATGATTTATGCTATTATTTTTCATTAAGCTGAGCAAGAATAAGGTGATACAATTACAATGATTATGCAAACAATCTGGCTCAACAAGGGTGATCAAGGTAAAAACAAATTCTCCTCACATCAAGAGCTCAAAGAAGATTAATTTCAAAATCAAGGTCTTGTTTGTTCAGGTTACTCTCTCATACGGTGCACATATTAAAAGATATACCATCTCACAGGTGACAGCCGAAGTTGGAATGAATTAAAGGATAGGTCTAAGATCTGATCCAAATCAAGAATAGAATTTGATTCGAAGTAAAGGAGGTAACCATGTGACCACAAAATTGAACCTCAATATTTTTTTAATCAATGTGATCTTGTTTCCAAGCACATCCTTGGAGGAAATGGTCTTACTGGTATGATAAGGTAGACACTCTACAAACACAAGGTAGTCACGTGGATGAAAAAAAATATGGGCTAATTACAAACCCAGTCATTTGGATCATTAGGATCAAAGCCATGTGTGGAAGGAAGATGGAAAGGAAGATGACAGATTCTTTCTAACCATAAGATGATACTGATTGATTAAGTACAGGATGACACCAATGCACAAGTAATAAATTTACCTGATACAAAGGTTTTTGATTACAGGGCAAGAAAAAGCAGAACCCTCATTCTGTCCTGGGCTGGCAGTAGTCACAAAATCTGATTCTGACATTTGTCAAGGCAGAATCAGGAAGAGAGTTCAATAAGAAAGTTGTAGAAAACTTCCATAGCTTTCCAACGCATAACTATTTGTCCTCATACGAGAAACAGAAACATAAGTTATGCTATCTGGAAGGTGACAGTCGCCGTGCTGAAATTTTGTGCTGGACAGCTGGAGGTTTAAAATAGTGTGGATTTCCAACAGGGTTAGTGGGATGAATCTTACGTAACTTTGACAACCAAATTTGTAAAGGACATCATGTATATTCTAGAGAGCACTCAAACTCGAAAATTGGTCCAGAAACTAGGGAGTTTATGAATGTTTGAAGTTGGCAAAAGTTCAAGTATTCGCTATTAAGTCCATTCAGAATGGGTGTTTGGAGATCATCGGGAGATTGAATTGGCAAAGCATTGAGTTAGGAACGGAGTGAGGTTTTCAATTCAACCCAGAATGTCGAGTTTGAGACTTGAACTCAAGATTTTCAAAATTTTCTTTGTAGGTTCAATTTGGGTAGGTTTGTTGATATTTTATTTGCCTTTAATGCATATGCAAGAATGTAATGCCATGACGATATGTCGGTCCTACGTCCTCACCAAAACAAAAAGTTGGTCTAATATAGCGACCATATGTGACCTTGGTGGCAAACACGTTCTCACGTACTACTTTTCGAGGTTAGCGTACCTGCAGAAAACCACATTACAGGCAGGCAATACCTAACAAAAGAAAACTTTACATCCCGTATCATTCCATACGGGGCGTCCTCAAGGAGGCCACGTCTTGAGGGACGCAACCATGATTCACGTCACACGGCAAGAAGTCCACACTTACCATTAGGTGGCGAATGGCCGCACTGCCCATTAGACGGCAAATGTTTCATATGTTCCGAAGAACATATTCACTTCTTGTACTGATCGCTGTACGAGACACTCCATACCCCTGAATCTCATACGAATGGGCCCTCTAATTTCACCGCATTCGAGTATGTATCTTACCTTCTTACCTGGACGTAGCCATGTCGTTGCAAGAATAAGAAACAACCGAAGGTAAAATGCATGAATGCAAAAGTTAGCATTGTCATCTGTTACTACACCAATATAGTCTTTATGTGGGCTTACTAACTCGTACCTCACCATAATTTTTGAAAATAACTCGTTTTTTGTTGTACTAACCCCGATCTAGCTCTGGTACCACGCTGTGGCAGAACCGCCTCAAAATCACAGGCGGCTCGCTGACAGGATCATATCGAGTGATATTAAACAACAATACCCAAATAGTACAACACGAGTCATAAGATAAAATAGATTATAGGAAACCGATTTAAAGTCTTACCATAAAGTTCCAGTTGTCTTAGGATAGATATTTAAAAACAGAGTTCAAACAGAGCGGAAGCAAATACACCACGACGGTACACTCGACGGTTTCCTAAACTTGAGACATGTCTCGCCCTAAGAGATGCTTCAGTCCTCGCGGCCTGAGGTAGGTGAATAGGGAACCCAGTCAATAGACCAGTCCGCAGGTGGTTCACCTTCTCACACCACCTTGCCGCAGCAGTCACATCAACCTGCAGAAAAATCTATGCAGAAAAGTCTATACAGAAAAAGGGGGAAACAACAAACAGTGAGTACTAATTACTCAGCAAGACTTACCCGTCAAAAGTGGCCATCTACAGTCGACTCCTAAACATGAGGAGGCTAATTCGTAGATGGGTTTTTTGGCCAAAAACATAGCGATAGTAGTGGATCCTTACTCTCATATTTTAGCGGTAAGTTAAGTTCAAAGAATGTAAATTTAGTTTGCACTATATACTATATCAAACATAGTTGCCAAGCAATGTATAATAAGTATCTCAACAAATCATATTTACATCATCATTCACATTTTTACTATGATGTGACGCAATGAACAAGTGGTACTCGTTATATGAGGGGTAACGATTATAATCGATTTACATCCAGAGAAACCCGAATTACACGACACGTAAGCGCTTCTTAGAAGCCGCACGTGGCAACTTTTCACGCAACCCATAGGGCCGGGCCGATAAGCCTACGTCTCCCGAGAACATGGTCCCCATGCAATAGCTCCCAAAGCCTATCCATGGCCAGCCCCATGTCTCTCTCAACTCCAAACCAAGGAGAGGTAGGGTTCGTCCAACCATTACGGCATTGTGCTACATCGCTTTCCTGGGTTCCATATATCCAGTATGTAATCGGTACTATTCAAATTTGATCAACGGGGCCACACTCGATCGGTCCTTAACCGACACAAACAGGGCTACCGGCACACAGGACTCCTCTCCTGTTACCAATCTACACTTTCCTATCCGATCTCACATTCATCATGTATGTGATAAGCTAAACCCAACCTTATCCTTTTATGCCATCTTCTAATGTCTATAGTAACCACATGACTGAAGTCTCTCATTCACTCGACTTCTACCGTTAAATAAGACTCATAGCCTAGCTCTACATCGAAGTACCTATGCCAAAAATACTTAACCCAGGGAAAGGATTCCTAATATGCAATCTAGGTTTCCAGTCAACTCCTAAAAACCTAATGCACAGTACATTAATCATACACAGTGATAAAATGTAAAACAATTAAAATAGGGTTGTTGCACCAGGGCTTGCCATTTTTGCTGAGAGTTAGCACAAACAAAAGCGCTACCAATAGCAGCGGGGTCCTTGGCAGCAGCTTCCACAGGCTCGCCTTCAGCGTTATTTCCTATATGCATAAAATGACGTGCAAAATTTAAATAAAGGACTTGTATTTTACAATATGCGATGATAGATGGTAAAGATGTGCGCATGACCATGCATGATAAATGTTTTTATTAGGTTAAGGTGCTGCGGATATATTTATGAAAAATGTTTTAAATGAATTTCTAATATACCTTTATTGGTTAAAATGGGAAATTAAATTTTAAATTCTTTTAATATGGTTCTTGAAAACCTAAATTAACATATTACTGGATCATTAAATTAAATAGTCTATAAAATAATTTCTGGCCAAAACATAACATTTATTGACATAAATTGGACTATAATGAATTAAATACCATCTAAGCTTAATAAATTATTTGTAATTAATATGCAAGGCTAAAAAATCTAAATAATTCTAGGATGGCATATAATGTTCAGGAGAATATAAGCATGCATTTTTAACAATTTATTAATGCATAAAAATGTAGATATGCATTAATGTATGTTGCACACTATGCAAATTTTAGCATTATCTACAATGCAGAAAATGCACATTTGAAAGCTCCAAAATATGCTTTATGTTACAAGGATTCCAACGATATATTATTTGTAATTTTTTGAGTTAGAGATCAATTTCTATGATTTTTACAAGTTTTTACCGCATTTTTGGACATTTAAATAGTTAAATTCGCGATTAAAAAGAAATCCCAGCCCACTGGAGCGTGGCCACATGCTGGGCCACAGAGCGGCCACACGGGATCTATCGCAGCCACAGGGGATCCCGCAACAGGGTGCGGCTCGGCCCCTGGCGACCCGCGGCCATGGCGGCCTGCTCGCCGGAGCGGCGGCGCTCTCGCCGGCGTGGCGTTCCAGCCGGCCCGGTGAGGGGTGCAGTGCACCAACATGGGCGCCGCGGCAAGGGGAGATCGGAGGAGAGGGCGCCGCGGCAAGGGGAGATCGGAGGAGAGGTCGCCGGCGTGAGAAACACACTGGAAGACGGCTGCCGGCGGCGAGCTGCGCGGATCGATGTTTGGCGACGGTCTGTGGAGGGATGGCTCGACGAGGATCCAAAGCTCTCGGCCCTAGAGATTCACCAGAGCATGTGGAGTCTCGGCAAGGGGGGTTGTCGTCGCCGAAACTCGCCGAAGAGGGGTCAGCAGCAGCGGAGGCGAGCTCCTGGAGAATGTCGACGAGGAAGGACGCCCAATTTCTGCACGATAGTTCCGAACTTGATCTATTAGGAAGATTAGAAGGTGCGCAAGAACTCAGGGATGCTCTAGCTCAAAGCAATTAAAGAAAAATTGACCAAGCCTCATGGATTTCATGGAGGAGAGGCAGCGGCCGGTGATGGTTCAAATTTGGGGAAAAACTTGAATCCAGCGAAATCAATCTGAGAGGGGGCAAGCTGGGGTACCGGGGCGCGGAAGGAGGAGTGGCGCAGCTCCTCGTCCAGGTTTGGAGCCGGAGGTGGCCTCGGTTGGGGGCGCTCCACGGTGGGCTTGAGGTTCGGCAATGGAAAGACAGAGAAGAGACGAAGAGAGTGGAGCGATGCGTGCTGCCTGCTGGATCGGAGATCAGATAAGGAGGAAGAGTAGAGAGGCTGACGTGTGGGTCCCGCAGGTCGTCCAGCCGACCTTAATACTTAAGCATTTTGGAACAAAAGCGAAACGAGCAAATTGAACTTGGATGGAGTTCAAACTTGGTACGATGAACCTGTAACATATGTTCTCCAACATAAACGATATGCACAGGGTTTTTCAAAGGAATGCAGAAGATATGGAATTTTGAAAATTGTTAATTGATAAGGAGGCTTGGAAAATCTGCTGCGAGCAGATGTCAAGCTTAATGCTTAGGCATTTTGTACACAGAGAAAGGATGAGAAAACTATCTCGAAAGGGGCTGAAATTTGGTATAACATTTCTTCAACATGTGGTCTACAAAATAACCAACATGCACAGTTTCTTGCCAAATAGGATGAAAGATATGGAAATTTGAAAAAGGTTACATGATAAAGAAACTTGGAAAATCTGTTGAATGCAGATCAGTTAACCAATGTCGGAGATCTTAAAAGGGATATCTACCGTGCTCCGAAGAGCTTGAAACTTTTTAAGATATAGAATAGATCAATAGGAACAACTTTTACTTTGGAGTCAAGTTGAAATTCTATTTGGATATTATTCTGCAACGGTCACAAAACACGTGACTGTTAAGAATTAGAAATCCAATTGAGCTCTTATAACTTGGAAGGGAACCTTATTGAATTTGCATAACTTCAGATAATTTATTCACTTTCAAGTAGTATATTTGTTACTCATATTCCAAACACTTTACCTTGTAAAGTTTGAATAGTCGCTTCTAAATTCGAATTCAAATTTGATTTACCAACTGATTTCTTTCATCTTGGTAAACGTAATTTTAGCTTCCAATTCTTTCTAAAAAATTTTGTTCCTTGACTTTGAAAAATACAAGATGTTACACTTTATTCTCAGATCCTTTTTTGTACTTAAACTGAAACTGCAGTCCCAACAGTTTAGTCATGGCCTTCTTTTGCAGATCAGTTGTCAAAACTTGATCTTCTAGGCTGCACAAACTCTTGTGGTCAGTCTTAATCACAAACGTGCCTCTCTGCAGATATTAGCGCCACCAATCCACTGCCATCATAGTAGCAAGGAACTCCTTCTCATAAATGGATAATTTCTCATTAACCACTCCTAAGGCTTACTGTAACAGGCAATAGGGTGCCCCTCCTGCAACAGGACTGCACCAAAGCCCACATCACAGGCATCTGTTTCAATGCATAATGGTTTTGTAAAATCAGGAATGGCCAATACTGGACTAGTATACATGGCCTATTTTAAGTTATCAAAGGATACTTGAGCTTGGTCATTCCACTGGAATTGTTTCTTCTGCAGAAATGTTGTCAATGGCTTTGCTACAATCCCATAGCCTTTGACAAATTTTCTGTAATAGCCTGTAAGTCCCAGAAATCCTCTCAGCTCTGTGACATTACTAGGAACAGGCCAGTTCAACATGGCAGCAGTTTTATTAGTATCTGTAGAAATGCCCTGAGCAGAAATAATATGGCCCAAATATTCCAATGTAGTTTGAGCAAAAGAGCATTTGGATTCTTTAAGGAACAGATGCTGAGTTTGTAAAATCTGAAAAACCAAACCCAAATGGTGCACATGATCCTCTATAGATTTACTGTATATTAATATATCATCCATGAAAACCAGAATGATCTTTGTAATGTATTCAGAAAAGATACTATTTGTAAGACATTGGAAAGTAGAACGGGCATCTGTTAACCAAAGGGCATAACCCAGAATTGGAATTGGCCATAATGGGTCTTAAAAGAAGTTTTGAACTCATCACATTTTGTCATTCTTATCTGATGAAAACTGTAACACTCCGCGTTTTGAATAAAGAAGCAAGTTCGTTTTGAATTCGAAATTTCGGAACCGAGCTCAAAAAGTGTTAAAATGATTAAAGCAAGAATTCTAATCACGAATTTGAATTTGAATTTCAACACATGCTCAAAATATTGATTTCAAAGTTTGGTGGTGAAATAAAAATTCCAATTGAAAGGTCCTACAAATACTTGAATTTTTGTGAAATTTTATTTAAGGATTAAAAGGCCCCAAAAGAATTATTCCCTCTTAAATGGTTGCCTGATTTCCGAATTTTATAAAATAAAATTCTTTTAAAATTTGAACTTGGGCCAAAAATAAAAGTTGTTCCTTTTGAAAAGTTTTACCACTCTGCAACGTTTTAAAATTTATAGAGCTCGGAAAATATGGATTTGGAAGCAAAAAAATAAGCAGCGCAGAAAATCAGCAAAAGTCAGAAAAAATGGAAAGGGGAGCGGGGGCCCGTCTGTCAGCTGCACTGTGCACCCTTCAACCTATGGCCCCCAGCGCGCACGCCTAGCTGCTGCCGCGCCTTTGGTTCGTGTGTGCATCCGTGCTGCATGTCCCGACCGAGTACCCCCCTCCCTCTCCCTGTCGAGCCCCCTCCTCCTCTCTCATTCCTCTCCCGGGCGCCATTAGCGAGTCTCGCGCTAGCTCAGCAACCACCCCAGCAGCGCCAGCTCCAGCCTTGTTCTTCGTCAAGGAAGGACGCCAAACTTGGTGAAGTCTCCCATGGACTCACTTCTGCAACCCTCGCTCTGGATTGCGCTTACTCCGATTTTCCCCAAATCGCGAGTTTTTGGGCCTCCACCGCTGCTCCTCCAAATCCGGCGTGACCAGGTGGTCAACTTCCTCGATTACTTTCAGTTTTGAGTGGACCACACTGGGGCGCACCTCATCGGCAAGTTCACTGATTTCATGACCTTTTGAGCAGGATTTTGAAGCCTTTCTCCATCACTGTCAACCGGACCACCGAGCCTCTACGACAACCGCCCACTTCCGGCCTTCCTCGTCAACGTCCGCACCTGTACCGCCCTCCTCTGCGCTGTGGTTAAGCTATCAGGCCGAAGTTCTTCAAGTTTTGCCGTCTGTACCGAGCTCTCCACGTCGCTGAACTTCGACCCAAACCGCCGCTCGATGCCGGCGCCTTTTCGGTGAGCACCTTGGCGACAGTGGCGAAGCTAGAGTGGAGAAAACCCTGGTGCACACCTTCATATTTATATGGTTTTTAAGCAATTCTAACTTCTTTAAACACTGTTAACAAAGAGAAAATCACTTTGCACCCTGCTGCATGCGCACCAGGGAGCTCGTATCTGGCTTCGCCAGTGCTTGCCGAGGCAGCTTCTCCATTGGACTCATCTTGTTGAGTGGGTCAATTTAGTACTCGTGATTCGGAGGACGATCGCTGGGTGCTGCGCACCGGCAGAGCACCGCCGCCGGCCGATAAGTGGGGCGCCATGGGCGGGCCAAGCTCGCTGGAGACTGAGGCCGGGATCCGGTGCGGCGGGCAGGATCCGGTGCGTCCTAATCCCGTGGTCCCGCATGTGGCCTGCCTCGTAGAAAATTCATTATAACTCATAAAATTATGAAATAGTTTTTCTTAGGATACTCCCAACTAGAAAAACTTTCTGGAGCTAACAGTTTTTCAGTTTATGCATAAAAATAATTTAATTAATTCAGAGCATGTATTAACTCGTTAATTCATTATCTCCATTCCTTGTCATGATAAAATATTGTAAAATTCATGTTTCTGTTTCCTTATCTAAATATGAAGATTCAGAAAAGTTTCATATTATTTTCATCCAAAATAATTTTATAAATAATTTATTGCATCTAAATGACGTTTAATTCATTTGACTTCAATAAATTCTGAAAATTTGTCAAAAATTAATTTACATCCTCTCTGATGTTATGGACAAATTAAATTATACTTTAAGTTTTCAAAAATCATGTTAAAGTAATTTTTTAACCATATTTACTAGTTTTCTTTTTGAAAACAACACGTCATCATCGCATGTGGCTTGGTTTAAACTTTAAAAATCAGCATAATTCATTTATTCGCATATCATTGCATTTATAGGACCCAAAATTTACGAGGAATTTGGTGATGTTCCGTTTGGCGAAGAAGCTAACTTTGAGCACGGCCATGGCAAGCCTCGGTGCGTTAACCCTGATTTAATTGTTTTGTATTTTATCACTATATTATATAGTATGTGGTAATGTACTGTGCATTAGGTTCTAGGTGTTGATTGAAACCCTAGACTGCAAGATAGATACCTTACCTATGTTAAGAGTCTTTTGTACAAGTATCACGATGTAGAGCTAGGCTATGAGTTCTAATTCACGGTAGAAGTCGAGTGAATGGGAACTTCACTCGCGAGCTACTGGTTTTTACCATTGTTTTGGAAATAAGTCATGAAACGATGAATTGGAGACCGGGCAGAGAAGTAGGTTGTAACATGACATGTTTTCACTGTGGACTCATGCCCAATGTGTGGTAGCTCTGTCTGTGTTGGTTAAGGACCGTACCATTGTAGACCCTATTGAGTAAGTTTGAACACTATGATTACATAATAGATATATAGGACCCAGGAAATTGAGGTAGCCCAATGTGTATAATGACTGGACGTAACCGAACCTCTCTTCTGAAAATGATTAGAAGGGAGAGCTTTGGGGCTAACCATAGATAGACCCGGTGTGGTTATCGCATAGAGGATAACTACTAGGAAGAGGTGAGCTTCGGACTGGAACTATGTATTATTGGTGTGAAAGGTTGTCATGTGCAGATTTTGAGAAGCGCGTACATGTCATGTAATCAGGTTTCTCCAGCTGAATGTAAATAATCGCTGCCCCTCACAATAACGAGTGCCGCTTGTCTCACTGTGTCACATCGTAGTTAAGAAGTGAAATAAGAAGTGAATGGGAAAGTTATATGTTTTGATGGATATATTTATTAAATTGTTTAGCAACCATGATTGTCGTAGTTGACAGTACAAATTAAATTAATATTTCTTCTACACTTAATCTATTGCTAAAACTTGAAAATAAGGATTCATTCTTATTGCTAATTTTTGCAAATAGCCATCCCAGCGAGTCAGCCTTCTCGTGCTTAGGAGTCGGCTGTAGTTGGCCACTTTTATGGGTAAGACTTGTTGAGCATTAGAATGCTCAAAGCTTGCTCTGTTGTTTTTGTGTGCAGGTGATCTATCTTTCCCTCCTCTCGACCAACCGGCAGGAGCGACCCTCGAGGGTGGCTATGTCCGTTGGGAGCCCTGCTCGCCCACTGAGTTTGTTTGTGTGTCGCTAGTAGATAGATCTGTGGGCTCGATGTCATCTTATGCTTAGTATCTAGGAGACCCTAATAGTCTTTTAAATAAGGTGAACGCTTCCGCAATTTTAAATACTTTGGTTTGTAACTTATACAACCGTTTGTATTATATTTTATCGTGCTTGAGTTGTACTGTTAGTCCTCGCTTCGCCGAATGACACCCGATAAGATCTTAGAGGTTGATGGATCGTGTCTTAGCGGGGTGGCCTGTCACAAAAACCAAAGCATAGATCCAGTTTAGTGAACCATCTAGCACCTGATAGTTCATCCAAAAGCTCATTAGTAACTACCATGGGAAATTTGCTCTTGACTGTAATTGCATTCAGTTCACGATAATCCACACAAAAATGCCATTGCCCATCTTTCTTTTTGACAAGCAGTACAGGAGATGCATATGGACTCATACTCCTAGTAATAATACCAGACTTCAACATCTCCTGAACTTGTTTCAATCTCATCTTTTTGATGAGGGGAGTATCGATATGGCCTGGAATTCACTGGGTTGGAACCAGGGAGCAAGTGGATCATATGATCAAACTGTCGATATATGGAGGTAGTGAAGAAGGTTTATGGAACAGAAATCTGTTATGCTCAATAAGGGTCTGAATAGCTTGTGGTGATTGTGCAACAGGTTCAGTAGAAATAGGTTCCACTAAAACTGAAGCCCATATATCATTGCCCACATCCCACTTGTGGAGCATGGAAAAAGACACTTCAGGTACAGTGCTAGATGACTCATGTGAAATACCCTGAACGTGCACTGTCTGACCAGCATACTGAAACTCAATCTATCGTTTAGGAAATTCACAGTTCATCAGGCCCCATTGTGCAAGCCAGTCAACCCCAAGAATTGCATCAAAACCCCCCTAGGGTAAGACCTTCATGTCATGTTGAAACGCAAAGTGTGGAATCCACCAAGTGAAATTTGTTATTTCTGAAGAACAACTCAGCAACTGGCCATTGGCCACACACACGTGGCGTTGAGGTATTGCTGTGGCAGTGTATCCTAACCTGTTCACTAGGTTACTATCCACAAAATTGTGGGAGCTCCCAGAATCAATAAAGACAATCATAACTTGGCTATTGACCAGTGCTCAAAAACGAATAGTATTGGGAGAAGAAGAACCAGCGAGAGCACTGGCGGTTGTGCACATTTGTGACCCGGAGCAAACTTCTTACCACACCGGAAGCACAAGCCATTGGCACGACGAAACTCGTGTAGCAGTTTCGCGCGCCAAAGATCTCCAGTAGGTAAGATGGCCTTAATTGATGCAACCGGTTTAGTATGGTACCTGTTACTGGATGAACGCCGAGCGCGGTCCAGAATGGCTTCCTGCAATCGAGCAATGTGGGTAGCCTTGCTTACAGTGTCTGGGAGGTGCAGTTCAACCACTGAACGAAATTCTTCCTTCACGCCCATCAGAAACTGAGTCACCAATAGGGCATCATTGATAGAATCATCATAGAGGTGAATATGACAGATTAGCTCCTCGAATGCTTGAGAATACTGTTCAACCGATCCGTTTGATGGATGGACAACAACTCCTGCAACTTGTTGCAGTGTGTGTGAACATCAAATTCCCTGAGAACTACTGTGCGGAGTATTTCCCAGTCATGATATGGGTTGTGCTGTTTGAAGGAATGGTACCAATGTGCCACGCGATCAAACATATGCATAGAGGCTGCCTGCACATGAAATCCACAAGGAATCTGGTACAAATTGAAGAAGACGCACGTCAGCACCGCCGAAACGGGAAAAATCCTACTTGGGCATCCAATGACGCCGGTTGGTCACATCCTGAATGTCGACCTCTTCAACACACACGGCAGGGGGAGGAGGTAGAAGGAACCTGAGTGCCATTAGAGGGAGTCGTCACGAACGAAGGTCGAGACACAGGTTTGGGCTAGATGACGCCCACGCCGTAGTGAGCCGGTAGAGTTAGAGGTGGAGGCCGGAGAAGAGGTGGTATAGGAGGAGCAGGCGGTGGAGGCGAGGGCAGAGGACACGTTAACGTACGCGCCAACTGGGCTTGTTCTTGCTGCGCTTGCTAGAGAGACATCATCGACAGATCAACCTTGACCTGCAACTGGTCCATCTTCGATTGGTGCTCCATCATAGTAGAGTCCAGGGCTTCCAACTTCTACATAATCTTCTCCTCGAACGACTCCATGGCGTCGACGATCTGTCGGACCACCGATGAATTGCATGGTGGAGCCGTGGTGGAAACGCCGCACAGAGCGCTTAGTCACGGAATCACGCCAATCGTGGAGACTATTGCCAACCATGTCTAAAGCGGACGTTACACGAGCAGGTAGTTGAAACGGTGGTGGAGCGAACCCAATCTGATACCATATGTTACAACCCGACCAACAATGATCGGAGTTGCAAAGCCAGCAAGACAGAACTTGGCCGGAGAAGAGGAAGAAGAGAAGAGAAACATAGGAAGGAGGAAGAGGCGGGATGTAACTGATTTCGTCTATATGCTTAGCTGTTTGTATACACAAACAAGCAAATCGAGTTTATATAACCCTGGCCACAGGCCGGCCCAAGCCAAAGTAAAGCCCATTGGCCCAACACTCAAATTCAAGCGAATACAGCTGCGCAAGCTGGAACGCGGTTTATTTCCCTCACCGGCGGAAGCACGCCATGGCATCCAGGCTGGGCACAATAGTACGCATAGCATCTTTCAATCTATCCCAGTTATCAGGTTGTAAGTGTGCTTTGCAAAGTTTAGCACACCAAAGTAAAGCAAAATCTCTAAACTCAGTAATGGCTTGGCTAACTGATGAGGACATCAACACCATCGATACGTCCTCCTCCCCTACACCTACACATGTTCGTCCTTTGACTCGCGCCCGTGCATGTCAACTTAATTATCAAGTAAGTTCACTCTTAAGCTCATGTTCAACTTCTTTAGGCTATGGAAACCCGTGTACTCTTGTATTGTTGAGGAACCAAGGAGAAAACCAACCAGGAGATAGAGTCGCGCAGGTTGGATTCGGATTGCAGGACAACACCAAATTCTAACGCCTGCCACGGCTTCATACGGGCTCTGTTTTGGACGTTCAAGTACTTCCTGGAAAGCTTATTAAGTCTACTTTCCAACGGATCCAACCCCACCTTCAGACGACATCAGAGTCAGTGCCGATCAACATTTTGCTATAGAAGGTGCTGCGTCACCCCAACTTGGGCCGTTGGCCCATGTACCGACTTGAGCCCATTAGAGGCGCGTCCTAGAGTTTGAGGTCGACCCCAACATTTCCCTGGTCGTCCTTGACCCTAGTTAAAGGCCTCAGCCGCCACCAAGAACACTCGAATTTTTGTAGATTGATGTTTAGCCGTCGCTACTTCGCTTGCAGCACGTGTGTCGACTAGACCACCTGTCTTCTTGCCATCGGAACCCACTTTTTGTGTTTCAGATTGAACTCATAATTTTATCTAGCAATTCAGTGCTTGTTCATCTCATTCTTGCTTATTCTACAATTGCTTGCAGGACGAGAGCCCTCGTAGCTGGTTGATCGCGCTCCACAAGTTCGCGCTCACCATCTGAAATTGATGTCTCGGTCGCTAAGGCGCAACATCGTAGACAGTTGTAGTTGGGCCGTGAACGTCGCTTCCTTCCACCAATCGTGTTTATTATCTCCATCAAAAGATCGGGACCGAACCCCCGCATCACGTGGCATCAGAGCTCAAGTTTGTTCGGTGAGAGATTTCAGATCCAATCTATTATTTACCTACAGTCCAAAAAAGCAAAAAAAAGTAGCAGATTAATTCCCATCATCCCATAGCCTTTTTTAGCCTGTTTATTAGTACCATATAGTTAAGGCTTGTTGATTTTATGGGTGCATCGTCATGTCGAGTTGCTGGTCTTAGTGTCAAGTCCTTTAGAGTTTCGAGTTCTTATCACGGTCTACTGTCACATTTGAATATCCAACCAGAAAAATCACCATCCCTAGTTTTGGTGCACTTCATTTCGTTTGATTATGCACGTCCTTGGATTAGATCTATAATAGAAGGTCGAAATAAGCTCATATCCAAGTTTGATGGAAACAACAGATTCGGCTAACAGAATTTGTTGCGAAAGAAAATGGCCATATCTCTGCGACCCGTTACGTGTTTGTAACGTTTTCGCACAATCTGGAAAGATCTCTGCGTTATCTTTCCAACGGATGCTCACTTGCCAGAAAATTCCACTCGAGCACATCGCAATCACAAAAGATATTTAGCGTCTGTTATTTGTTCTTTATTGCATCTTTTTTTCAGTCCAAAAAAAAGAAAAAAAAAGAAAACGAAAAAAATCAAAGAGGAAAAAAAGGAAAGAAAAAAAAGCGAGAGGGTTGTTTGTTCCTTCAGTAGTGTTTTTCTTTGTGACCATCATTTGTGTTAAGGCTCACGTCTCTAACACGGGGTTTAGCCTCAGACCACACTGTATCAGCTTTGAACGATTTCTCAACTTGCTTTTTACTAACATGGTACTAGTATTTTCTAGTGTAACACTTTCAGCCATCCTATAGCTCCACATATATCCCACTACAGCTGGACATTGTTGTGCCGCGGTGTCGATACATTCGTTTCCTCATTGCCGAGTTGTAGAAAGCCGTCACCCTCCTATTGAGCAAGGTAAGAACATGTAAGAACTTGGTTGAACAGACTTGAGAGAAGTAGAGTGTGCCACAACCTCTCTTTGCCAATTTGTTTTGCTGTTTGCTAACCACAATAGGCACAACAAGGAAAATGGGAGCTTACGACTTACATTCTCAACAACATGTGAAATCGCATAAACTTCAGGTACATGATGATATTTTGCAAGTAGTCAGTTCGTCTATACCTTATTTTGCTGGAAAATTTGATCCTCATGCATACAATGGTTGGGAGCTGAAAGTAGATAAAGAATTTGGTAAACTTGAGTCAAGGACGACTCTAATTCAAGTGGGGGAGGATGATGAGGACATCAACACCATCGATACATCCTCCTCCACTTAAATTAGAGTCGTCCTTGACTCAAGTTCAGATTTCAAAACCACCACTCCACCATGCCATCCTAAAATCATGAAAAGTGAGGGCCACGGGGGTATGTATGTGATCTCATCATCCTCCCCCACTAGATTTAGAGTCATCCTCGACTCAAGTTCAGACTGAATACCAGCCACCCCACCATGCCCTCTCCAAATCGCAAAAGGTGGAGGACATGGGGGTATTGCGATGCACTCAAGCGGTATAGCAAGGACATATAAGATCTCATCATTGAGGACATCAACACTATCGATACGTCCTCCTCCCCTACACCTACACATGTTCGTCCTTTGACTCGCGCCCGTGCACATCAACTTAATCATCAAGTAAGTTCACTCTTAAGCTCATATTCAACTTCTTTAGGCCATGGAACTGAAAGTTGCCTAGAGAGGGGTGAATAGGCAAGGACCTGAAAATCGACACTTAAAAACAAATTGATCAGAAAAACAGAGGGCGGACAAGTCCGGTCCTTGTGGAAAAGTCCGCTAATCGCAGCGAAAAAATAGATCAAACACAAACCCAAAAGGAGACGTGAGACACAAGGATTTTTGACCGAAGTTCAACTCCACACAGAAGCCTACGACTCCATAGAGGAGTCCACAAAGGACCGGGTTGCACTCAACCCTAAACCTCTCCAAGTGACCACAAAGATCAACTTGCTTTTTCACTAAATCGAAAGAGGGTGATACAAACCTCCCGGATCTCACCACAATGGTCTTGATGGATTCCGGGCGACACCTAGCCATCTAGAAGACGAATCTCCAAGAATAATAAGCCCTACATGTCTTGCAATAAAAGATCAAGTGCTCAAAACGGATCAAAGAGATGAAGGACTCACAATCTCCTCTTCCTTCAATCAAAACCCTAGGGGATTCAATGAAGAACGAGTGGAGGAAAAGAGGTGGATCTCAGAGGGTCTTAGGGCGCAATTTGAAAAGATGTGAAAGCTTTTGGTGACCCTAAGACTGGGGGGAAGGAGAATTATATAGATCAATCAAGGATGACCTTCCAAAAATGCCAGGAGCGGACAAGTCCACAGGTCCAGACAAGTCTGGACATCGGGCTCAATGGTAACATGATCATCTCTCTGGAGTCCGCAGAGGGTACGGACAAGTCCACTTGCGGACTAGTCCGGTCGAGCGGACAAGTCCAGTCAGACCGCAGTGTAACCGCTCTAGAGTCCGCCTGCCTAGCAGACAAGTCCGCTGGCGGACAAGTCCGAATAATAACGGGGTGGTCCAACTCTAGAGTCTGCAGGCCTTGACGGACAAGTTCGGCTCGGACTAGTCCGGCTCTGCTGGAGGGACAACTCTTTGGAGTCCGCAGCTAGGCCGGACAAGTCCGGACACCCGGATAAGTCTGGAGTGACTGCATGCTCCCTCTCTGGAATCCGGTCATTGGATGGACAAGTCCAAAAAATCGGACAAGTCCAGAGCCAGTGACCAGACATAGATAATTTGGATTGAAAATGAAAGGGGAAAGTTTGAGCACTTAACCATTTTCAAGACAGAAAATGTTGAACCCTTCTTGATAGTACGGTGGTCCTATGACTCAAAGAGATATAAATACTAAAACCACTAGAGCCAAGGAGCCAACAATTTTCTCTTCCTTTTTGGGTTCTATAATCATTCATAGACTTTAGTCCCTGCACACATACTCACAAAGAGCCATCAAATGCTTTCATTGTTTATCATAATTCATCCTAAAAACCACAAAGGATCCTAGATGCACTTTCAGAAACCCGTGTACTCTTGTATTGCTTAGGAACCAAGGAGAAAACCAAGCAGGAGATAGAGTCGCGCAGGCTGGATTCGGATTGTAGAACAACACCAACTTCTAACACCTCCCACGACTTCATACGGACTCTGTTTTGGACGACTCTGTTTTGGACGTTTAAGTACTTCCTGAAAAGCTTATTAAGTCTACTTTCCAATGGATCCATTCTCACCTTCAGAAGACATCAGAGTCAGTGTCAATCAACATTTTACTATAGAAGGTGCTGCGTCACCCCAACTTGGGCCGTTGGCCTGTGTACCGAGTTGAGCCCATTAGGGACGCGTCCTAGGGTTTGAGGTCAACTCCAGCACTCCCCTGGTCGTCCTTCATCCTAGTTAAAGGCCTCAGCTGCCACCAAGAACACTCAGGTATTGATAGATTGAAGTTTAGCCGCTACTTCGCTTGTAGCGCTTGTGTCGACAAGACCGCCTGTCTTCTTGCCATCATAACCCCACCTTTTGTGTTTTTAGATTGAATTCACAATTTTATCTAGTAATTTAGTGCTTGTTCATCTCATTCTTGCTTGTTCTACGATTACTTGCAGGACAAGAGCCCTCGTGGCTGGTTGGTCGCGCTCCACAGGTTCGCGCTCACCATCACAAATCGGTGTATCGGACGCTAAGGCGCAACATCTTTGACAGTTGTAGTCGGGCCGTCAACGTCGCTTCCTTCCACCAATCATGTTTACCATCTCCATCGAAAGATTGGGACCGAACCTCACATCACTAACTCTGTGATTTTCAAGAGCTATGTGAGAGGTAAATTTTTGCTCTATAATCATTACCCGATCAAGATAAGTTTCAGTATCATAAGTACCAGAGAAGGGTGGGATGGTAAATTTATCCTTAGCAAAAGGTTAAGTAGCATGATTTACGTTATCTCCCATACCTTGGCGGTTACGGGGATGACGATCAAAAAATCTGTTGGTTTGTTGGTCTCTATCGTTGTCACCAGTTGGTCTCTATCGTTCTCACCATGTCCTCAGAGTTGTCCATGTCATGAACTTCCTCTCTCTGTGGTGGTGGACGTCTCTCAAGGGTTGTCAAACAAGTTGTGAGACGCTTGAATTACTAGTTCAATATCTGGAAGAGCATCTCCGTCGCCTGGGTTACTCGTTCATCCTTTGATAACCTATGAAGAGTGTAAGCAAGTTGAGTTTGACTGACACAATCAGCAAAGTATTTAGGGGAGATGGCAGCTTCAGACTTACAACTTCTTGCCATGGTTAGAAAACAAGAAAAAAAGCAAAGCAGGATATTATCTCTACACTACTGTGGTGGTGGGATCTGTGGTGGCAGATCTGCAAAAGGAAACGATTTACCAAGTTCTTACACAGTTCATCAAAGGCAAATCAAAGGATGGTACAACCGGTGGCAGGTAAACCAGGGAGTCGTAGTTCCACAATTGCAGGATCAAATACTATGCCGATCAGAGGTGGATATGTGGAGCTTAGAGGGCTGAAACAATTATTAGTGAAACACAATTCTATAATAGATACTAATGTTGAATAAGTGTTCCAAATATGTAATTCCAATTGTTGGTCAAATATTAAGAAGAATTCAGATGTGAACAATTGATAACACACAAAGATCAGCAACAGACATAGCTCCAAAGATTAGCAAAGAAGAATTAGCACGGATATAGCACAGAACAGTGCTGCCCTCTATATTGTCAATTTTCTTCTTTCGAATATCTTATATTTTTCCAGAGCCACAAAAACAGGAACACCAAGAAATTTTAGATCAATCTACTAAAGGATGTGTTCTGTGAAAAATCACAAAGGTGTCCAATTGAGTGCTGAAACTTGCAAATTCAGACAGGTCCTCTTCCAGGGGGAATTTGGCCTCAAAATTTTTTTCCAACCTTGACAAAGTCGGGGTTTTCAAGTTCTTATGCAAAAGTTATACACGTTTTACTAAAGGGTGCCCCAGACACGTTTTCGGAAGGTGTGAAGTGCAATCGAGATGCAATCAGGTGGCGATTTTGTGGATGATTCGGAAGCGAAAAATTATAAAAAGGTGAATTATGAAAGGTGTTTATGTTTGTGTCAAAATATGGATAGGTGAGCGAGATAAAATTTTGATGCAAAAGACCACATAACAGATGTGACACGATAATAAATTTGAACACGACAACAGACGAACGATGAAGGAAAAACAATTGGATGCAAAAAGATTTTGATATCTAGCAACCAAAACACAAACTAAGAACACAAATTCAACACTACGGACTCTGAAATAAAATTATGCAAGGGTTAAACACGGCTTGGGCAAAAGAACACCTAACGATCTACTATTTTTTTGTAGCAGCTTTTCTGTGGATAATAGGATGAATGTAAAATCGACAAAGATAAATGTAAACCCGTTGGTATACCTAAAGCTCTGATACCACAATGTGTACGTTGTTTCTGATATTCTGTCATTTCGTAGTCACTCTCAATTTGGTGGAGATGCAACACACAATTGATCCGACCTCAAATCAACACGATTCGAACACCGCAATCGCAGCACCACTTCTACTCTAGTTATCAACCATGCGACAAATGATTGACCTCACTAAGAAGGCTACTCTAAGTCTGCGAATTGAAGAACACAAGCAAGAACAAGAACGCAACTCAATTGCGAAATTAGAATTTAACAAACCGTTAAGCAGCGAAACTATTTGATAACAGATTAAACTAAGCAAAACCTAAGACTAATGATGGTGACTACTTTTTATATAGAGTTTAGGGCGTCCTTACAAGCTAAACCCTAATACTAGTGGGCATAAAAAAGATACATGGCCCATGGGCCAAAAAATAGTGTCGTAGTAACAAGGTAGTTTCTGGACGTCCTATTGTTGTAACGATTCCCGCTGACTCTGATAGAATTTGGAGATGAGACTAGTGGCGTTGGAAAGGTTATCTTCATACCTTTGCACCCATATCTTGAACATCCAAAATGGATCTCGTATGGGACCCGTGCGTCCATTTTAGAGCGGACTGCTCCTGAACCCGAGGGCAACTCGACTCCGAGTTGGATTGAATCTCCTCTGTGGTTAAACGTGCCTTGCTGGTCTTGTGCATCTCCAATTCCTTCTTTATGCTTCCCTTAACCCTCTCTAGTGTTCCTAATCATGACATGTCATTAGGTAGCAATTTATTCTCAAAGGAAGAAAACATGTGTTTAGGAACGAGCTCACCTCTAAATTCAGTTGTCGTGCACGAGCTAATTCTCTGAATGGACCATCAACTGAATTTAGTGGTGAGCTCATTTCTTAACACATATTTTTTTTTTTGAGAATAGATTGCTTCCTAATGACTTAAAGATGCTCAAAACTAGCAAGGCGCGTTCAACCCTGGTGGAGATTTAATCCAACTCGAAGTCGAGTTGCCCCCGGTTCTAGGAGTAGTCCATACTAAAATAGATGCCCAGATTGCATATGGGTTCCATTTTGGATGTTCTAGATATGGATGGAAAGCTAAGAAGATAACCTTTCCAGTAGAACCAGTCTCATCTCCAAATTCTACAGGAATATGCAAAAAACGTTAACACAATATGATGTCAAAAAATACTCTGGTGCTGCGACACTATCTTTTGTCCCTTGGGCCATGTATCTTTCTTAGGCCTATTACTCTTAGGATTTGCCCCCTAAGGATGCCCTAAACTCTAAATAAGTAGTGGCTGCCATCATTAGCCTTAGATTTTTTCTTAGTTTTAATCTGTTATAAACAGTCTCACCGCTTGACAATTTGTTGGATTCTAACTGCATGAGTTTAATTCAGATTTCGCAATTGAGTTGCGTTCTTTCTTGTTCTTACTTGTGTTCTTCGATTCGCAGGTAGGGATTAGCCTTCTTGGCAAGGTCAACCATGTGTTGTACAGCTGATAACCAAAAGAGAAATGGTGCTGTGAATGTGGGGTTCAATTCGTGTTGATTTGAGGCCGGATCGATTGTGTGTTGCGTCTCCACCAAATCGAGAGTTAGCACGACTTGATGTAAGATCGAGAACAACGTACACATAAGGTTGTAATTAGAGCTTAGGTATACCATCAGGTTCACATTTATCCTTGTCGATTTTGCATTCATCCTATCGTCCACAGAAAAGCTACTAGAAAAAATAGTAGTTCATTAGGTGGTTCCCTATCCAATCCATGTTTTGCCTTTGCATAATTTTATTTCAAAGGCCATAGTGTTGAATTGTATTCTTAGTTTGTGTTTTGTTTGCTGGATTTTAAAATCTTTTTGCATCCAGATGTTTTCCTTCATTGTTCATCTTTTATCGTGTTCAGATTTGTTATCGTGTCACATCTTTTATTTGTTCTTTTGCATCAAAATTTTATCCTACCCACCCATCCCATCTTTTGACCACAAACAGATCCAAATTTCGTAATCCACCTTTCCATAATTTTTTGCTGCCGAATCATCCACAAAATCGCGACCCGATTGCGCTTCACACTTTCAAAAAGCATGTCTCGGGCACACTTCAGTAAAACGGGTATAACTTTTGCATAAGAATCCAAAATCGAGCGCATTTTTTTCAAATTCTTAGAATGAAAAGATGCATTTGGATCTCCCTAGTTTTCCAAGGTTGGAAAAATGTTCGTGGCGAAATTCCCCCTAGAAGTTGACCTTTCTGAATTTGCAAGTTTCATCACTCAATTTTAGATAACTTCGAGATTTTCCATAGAACACAGATTTCAGTAGATCGATCTGAAACTTCTTGGTGTTCCTGCTGTTGTTCCTCTGGTCAAGAGAAAAATTATAGAAAATTCGAAAGAAAAATGAAAAAAAGTGACCATATAGAGGGCAACACTGTTTTGTGCTATTACTGTGCTGAGTTTTCTTTGCTGCTCTTTGGAGTTGCCTCTGCTGACCTTTGCATCTTATCACTCGTTCACGTTTGGATTCATCTTAGTATTCGACGAGCAAATAGAATAATACACTCGAAACACTTATTCAGCATTACTATCTGTTATAAAATTGTATTGCACTAATCCCTATTTTCAGCCCTCCAAGCTCACATATCCACCTTTGATTAGCATAGTATTTGACCCTACAATTGTGAAACTATAACTCTCTAGTTTCTTCTGCCACCGATTGTACCATCTTTTGCCTTGTCTTTGGTAAGAACCGTATAAGAACTAGGTAAGTCATTTTCTTTTGCAGATCTACAACCACAGATACCACACCACATTAGTGTAGGGATAATATCCTGCTTTGCTTCTTTATTGTTTTCTAACCATGGTAGAAAGTGATATGTTTGAAGCTGCTATAAGCTTCATGACCTTTGAAGTCCCCTTAAAGGTATGAATTGATTTTGGTGATTGAATGAACAACCATAGGTAACGGTTGGGTTGTAGGTACCACCCCACTAATTCTACATCGATATGGTGGGCTTCCATAGTGTATGACAAGGACGAACCCTAGAAGAGGAGTTGTCGGGCTTTGAAGCACCAAGGCTAAGGACTAGCTAGAGATTACATAGGAACGCCGGTACTATTAAGGGGGTAAGGTCATTTGTTTCCTGTCATACAAGTATTAGAGGGTGTGAATGCTCCTTAGATCCTCAGAAAGCACTAAAGATGGCAAAGGAAGTGAAGTCGAAGACCAGAGCTCAAGAACCAGCTAAAGACTCAGTCACCGAACAATCCGGTGAGGTCAATGGACAATCCGATGAGCCCTGGAGGAGCTAGTCCAGAGAGAGGTGCTATCTGGAGTCGACGTGAAGCAGTCACCGAACAGTCCGTCGATGCAATGACCGGACAGTCCGGTGAGCCAGAAGCTGAAGTACAGAGAAGATATCTCTGTGAGTCTAAAAGTGAAAGTCATCAGACAGTCCGGTGAAGGTATCCACTGGATAGTCCGGTGTCCTATGAAGTTGACTCCAGAGAGGGTGTTTCCCTGGATGTGGAGGAAGAAGAGTCATCGGACAGTCCGATGGTTCAGTCACCAGACAATCCGATGATTGCATAAAGTAGTCAGCTTTATGACATTATGTTTCAATGGTTGTTTCTAGGCTTGGAGCCTATTTAAACCGTAGAGGGGGATGTTTTCTTGTGTGCCCTTGTTCAAAATTGCTTGAGCCAAGTTGTGAGAGGCCAAGCGACACCACCAAGAGAGCACATTGCAAGATTAGAGATCTTTGGTGCGAGTAAGAGACTAATAGGGAGCATTCATACACTTCTAGAGCTTGTAGGGCTTGAGAGAAGTGATCATGAGGAGTGATCATTCCCTATTACTCTTAGTGTCGGCAGCCTGGACCGGTTAGAAGTCGGTGTTCGAGCTTCTAAGGAGATTGTAGAAGATGACATCAAGTTTGTACGTGGTTTCAGGTCTCCCGCTCGAAAGGGACACCAAGAGGGAGCGCTTGAGCCTTGTAGTCTTGCTCTAGCGCCTGGGTATTGTGTGTGACAGCAGGGCCACCGATGTCTTCACTCAAGGAGTGAAACGTACCCTTGTGAGTATCGTTCCGAGAACAATGGGAGGGACCGGGACTCCGACAAGAGTGGCCCAACCAGGATTAGGGGAAGGCGCCTATCTTTCTAGACCTTGAGAAAAAATCACTGAGCATTCTCTATCTCACTCTCTTTACTTAACGTTTGAGTAGTGTGATAGGTTGTTCTTTGATTCCTCTTGGTGACTATCGTTCTAGTGCTTGTTTGTTGTTATTCTCATATCACTAGCATTGTTAGAGGTCTTGGCCTACTAGACTTGTTTAGGTTTACTTTCGTTGCGATCAAATCTTGTAGTTTTAGTTTGTAGCAAAATTAGTGCTATAAGTCCACTGATTCAACCCCTCCTTCTCGGTGTCTTTGATCCTTACAAGTGGCATCAAAGCCAAGTGCTCATTTTTGGGCTTCATCGTCTTGAGTAAGGATGCCGAACGGGATGAAGACTTCGCCCGTATTCGATGAGGACGATTACTTTTATTGGAAGGCTCGCATGCAAGCCTACCTAGAGTCAATCAATAGGAAGCGTGGCAAGTTACTAGCAACGCTATGAATGAGAATGAGAGACTTGATCCCATTTTTATTAAGTACAATTCTAAGGCCAAGAATGCTATTGTTGGATGCATTTCTAAAAATGTCTTTTCTAGAATCAATGCATTATCCACTGCGCATGAAATTTGGGTTCAATTGCAAACCATCCATGAAGGCTCCTCCGAGGCCAAGTAAGAGTGCTACTATGTTTTTAAGAACAAATATGATTCCATCACCATGCAACCTCATGAAAAAGCTAATGATATTTACTCTTATTTGCATGTAGTGGTCGAGGAGATCAACGCCTTGGGCCTCAAGGATAAAATTGAGATGTTGAGATCATGAGGAAGCTCTTGAGGATGTTGCCACCGAGCTACAACTCCATCGTCAAATGTCTCTTCTAAGCCAACTTGGCTACTCTCACCGTTGACGTCATGCTAGGCAAGCTCACAGCCTATGAGAGGTACATGTTGGTAGCTCCACCGACTCTCAATTGCCCAAGAATCTTGCCCTACAAGTTGATCAAAAATCACCCAATGGCAAGAACAAGAAGAAGAAGGTGGAGAAAGATGGGGATGAGGAAAGCGATAATGAGGACTTTGCGCTTTTGATGAAGAAGCTATTTCGCAAAGGAAGACCCTCATCTTCCAAGAGGAACTCCGGGTGCTTTAATTATGGCAAGAAAAGCCATTTTGCTAAGGAGTGTCCCAAGCCCAAGAAAGAGAGCAAGAATGAAGCATCTAGTGAGAATGATGATGAAGAAAGCAAGCCAAAGAGAAAATTCAAGAAGAAGTTTTTTGTCAAGAAGGAGAGCAAGAGCAAGAAGAAGAAGTATCCACACAAAGCCTATATTGTTGGTGAGTGGCTCACTGATGATGATTCTCTTCATCTTCAAGCAAAGAAGAGCTCGCAGGTATTGGCATGACTAGCTCTACCAATGAGCTACCACCACCTCCGCTAGGCTTGATGGCCCGTAGTTGTGAGGGCTTCATTGATGAGGAAGATGATCTTGAGGAGGAGGAGAGCTATGATGATGAAGATGATGGACCAAGCTACAATGATCTTGTCCTCTTCCTCGAGAAGGCCAATAAGACCATCATCAAGAAGTCCAAAATAATTGATGTGGTGACCAAGGAGCATGAATTGGCGGTGTTCTGAGTTTGAGAGCTTGAGAGGGAGCTCAATGCACTTAAGCACTCTCATGGTGTTCTACGTGAGTCCTATGAGGATCTCAAAGCGAGGCACGTAAAGCTAAGTGAGAAGCATAGTGCATTGGTGCCCACCCATGAAGCTCTTGATCTTGACTCTGTCCTTAACTTTCTTAAACATTTATATAAAGCTTCTACTTCTTGTAATCTAACACTCTTGAGCCATCTATTTTGAAGGGATACACAAAACTTAAGGAGGAGGAGGCCATGATGGATGTATTTGAGCGGCTTACTAGAGAAAGGCAAATTTTGGAAATCCTAAGCAAGAACCTCATCAACAACCACAATAACAAAGGCTTAGGATCATATCCTTTCTCTATCAACATCATTAGCAACCAAGATGAGATCCCCGAATGGATAGTCCTGCTCATGGCGGATGACTATTATTGTGAGAAGTGTTGCCTTGATGGTCACCGCTCCAAGGATTGTCCCAAGATGAGCGAGCCTAAGATTATGCCTAACGCTAACCTTTTCTATGTGGATGTGCACTACAAGCTTTTCAGGGATAAGGATGAAAAAGTGAAGGCCAAGCCGCTCGAACCATCAAATGATAAGAGGACAATCAAAAAGATATGGATCCCCAAGGTGATCATGGACCGAGAGAGGAAACCAAAACTCTCTTGGGTTCTCACCACATTTTGATCGAGCTACAACGCCAATCTACTCTTTAAGGAGATTATTCTTGTACATAGTAGAATAGGTTTTTTTTCTTGCAATGCATGTTAGGTAGGACTCCTCCGTGGACTAGATGTTTGCACTATCATGCATCATGTGTAAAAAGATAAAAGAAAAGAACAAAAAAATTAGATTGGTGCCTAACCACCTTAAGATATCCTTATGCATGGGGGAAGAGCTTGAGATGGTGGTTTGGCTATCTCAAGGCAAAGCGGCGGGCATATGCTGAATAAGTTTGAGATGGGTCAAACATGGCACCGAATAGGTTTCTTTATGCAATGTCTTTAATTTTTTTGCATCTACATGACATGATTTAAATTCTCTTGCATTAGAATAGCTTGTTTGCATGCATTGCATTTAGGAACCACAGAGTAGGTGTGTTACTCTATGGAGAAAGTAACTACATTGTCCATATAGATTCACATACTCCGTAAAGAGTAACCAAAGCAATATTGTGCGCTTCATCCCATTGATCTCTGTACTTAATGGTCTCTAACATCCATTTATGTGAATTGTGATCTAAGGGTTCATACATTCCTTTTTTAGAGCCTCCTTCTCGCTTTGGTATTTATCGTTCGATCTTCATTGTGATTTGAGAAAATTCTAAACTCTTCGTGAGTTATCTATTTACAAAGGAGTGTTTGAGAGTTCACTTTCTAGACAATTGTGGTGTTTATTTGGTTCTTTGGAGAGGATACTTAAAGTCTAGAAAGAATTCCTTGATTCTATAATCCTTGAGGTCATCGGACATTCTGACGCCTTCACCGAACATTTCGATGACTATATATTTGGATCAGACACTTCTGCGAAATTGAACAGACACCGGACATTCCGACGATATCACTAGACAGTTTGGTGACTGAAAGAGGAAGGGGTGCCTCTCTAGAATTGGAATTCTCTAGACACCGGACAGTCCGGACTTTTCTAGTCACCGAACAAATTCTGAGGACTGTACAGTCCGGTGTTTGGCGTTTTCGGTGAAATCTCGGCCATCCGTTTTAATTCCGTTTAATCTCGACTGATGATTTGTTAATAACTTAATCGCACGTGCTTCGAATCATCTGTTCTAAAAGTCGTGAGTTTCTTCCCTGCCGAACTCGTCGCCACCGTCGCCGTTGTGATGTCGTCGTCCGCTCGCCGTGCTCC
>BCLG01000207.1:198426-225240 GCA_001602295.1 Zoysia matrella
ACATGTTAAAAAAATACATCATAATTTTTTTTATTTATTTTCATAGGGAAGTATATTTAGTGGTAAGTTAATCATTAGGATATAAAACTATATAAAATAATGATAAAAAATATGATGTATTTTTTTAAGATGTGTTATGATGTGCTCTATCATCTTGTAAAAGTTAAGCTTATATATGGAGAAAAAAAAAGAAAAATTATAATTGGGGTAAATTGAACCAAATGGCAAAATTGCGGGGACAAAATGAGCCAAAAAATAGTTTAGGTGGTTATAGACTTTGGCTATACTTGAGTGTAGTAATTTGGACTTTATCCATTATATATTCTGGATTATATAGTCATGTGTAATCTAGTAACTATAATCTTGATTAGATGATATAGAGAGTAAACAAACATGGCCTAAAATGATTTGTATAGCTGAACAGCAAGGTTTCACAGTTTTAGAAGATTAGTTTGCTGACATTCCACAGTATTCATACATAGACATTCAGTCCATTTAGTCATTTGGTGGTCCAAATTTAGAATCTTGAAAGATAGGATAAAGTATTGATGATGAGTGAGAAGAAATCTCTATTAATAGTGCAACTAATATAATGATTTGGACGCAGTAGTTCTCAGTCAAAAAATTCTTATCCTGGAACATTGCAAATTAGAGTTCGGATAGACTATGAATTGGCTAGCAATTCACATGCCTGAACCTTGATTGCCGGTTGTTGCTCCTTTTTAGTCGTCTCTCAGGGTTTCATCTCTAGCCTACCCCAACTTGCTTGGGATTAAAGGCTTTGTTGTTGTTGTTGTTGTATAGACTATGAATTCATGATCCCCTGGTGGACGAAAATATTTATTATCAAGCTCAAAATTGTGAAAAGCAGCTGAAAAGTATTCAGAACATATAGAATAGAGCATGTTGAATGCATTTACCTGCTACCGGCATACACTGTTAACACCAAATAGAATAAGAATTCTCCACGGGCTTTAGATACTCTCCTGCAATATTATTTCAAAATAATGTGTCACTAAGTTGCTAATATTCCTTTCAATACAAATTTTATTAAATCATCAATCACAAATCTCATTAAGTTATTGAAGAGTGGCAAGTGGCATTGTGCTTATATTTTATCTCTCGACTTGTTCCCTATTTATGAATTATTCATTATTGGCTTATCTTGACAACAATTCATAATCTATAGGTTGTTGAAGTTTCAACTAGCTCATCGGCAAAATCCAAGCCCATAGCAGAGGCTTTGATGTGAGTAGTATTTACAAATTTTACTTCACTAGTCTGTTGCTTGGTTTCTTTGTTCTGAATAGAAATACTCCCATTTTATAGCACAAAATTATTTGGGGAATTTATAGGTAGGACACTAAAAAGGAAAAAGATCAGTAGGACACTGAAGCTGTCTATAGGCAACAGACCAAGTTTTTTTTTGTTAGTGTCAGACCAAGCTGGTATTATTCAGTATCTTTTAGACAAATCACTCTAATTATTTTGTCACCATGCTGCTTACCTCTAATGTAATGAATATAAAAGGTTGCTGAAATAGGTTGCTATGTTGATTTATTAAAAATGACGTAAACATCAACACTGATGTAAAACCTAACACACAATGGATAGCTACCATACAGAAGAAGAAGCAAGCATTGTTTGTTTGATGGAGATTACAGTACTGAAATTTGGAGTTACAACAAAGATTAGGATAAGAGCATATTTGAGGGGCTATAGTCTAAGGGCCCCTTTGGCAGAGCTCTCAGCTTCTGATTCTCAGACAGAATCAAGGGAGCTCTGTCAAACGCTGTTTTTCAGGAGAAGTGATTCTTGTCTGATTCTGTGAAGTGATTCTCTGTTCTGATTCGAAGAGTTTATTGTAGAGAATCAAAGTGAATCACTTTCAGCCACAGAATCACTTCACAGAAGAATCAAAAGTTAATCCAGAGAATCAGGAGCTGGGAGCTCTACCTAAGAGGTCCTAACTATTCTTCATTTGGTTCGTTGTGGATACAAGACTACATCTTTCTTAAGGGGTTACTTGTGAGACTTCTAAAAGACAAACTTTATGTTCTTAATAAAAAAAATTCACTCTGCAGCCTCGACACAAGTACTCCCTTCGGTTTTAAATTATTGACATCATTGACTTCTAACATCAACTTTAACTATTCATCTCATTCGAAAAAATTGCTCTAATGTGTAAAATTATTAGTTGTGATTTACATTCCACTAATGATAAATCAAATAATAATAAAATTTTACACATTTGAACAAATTTTTTGAATAAGACAATGGTCAAAGTTGATGTTAGAAGTCAGGTCCCGTTTGGAACGGAGAAATTTTTCCAATTCCTCTGTTTTTTCCTGTGAAATTGAACTGATTCCTGTCAAATTTTTGCAAAATTCCTGTGAAATTCCTGCGTTCCAAACGGGTCTCAACGGTGTTAATATTTTAAAACCAGAGGGAGTATTAGCAATGCTCAGCTTTGAGATCCATGCAGATTAATGTATATTCCAGATCCATAAATCTTGATTCTTGATGCTCTGTTTCTTTTGTCAATCATATTTCGTTGTCGTGCACAAATTTTCTGATACACATGTAGGAGTACTAGACTAAAATAGAATTCTGAATGATGCATAAACAGATCTCCAAATACGCGCACAAGGGACTGAAATATATTCCAAAACAGAATTGGTGCAATTCATGCTCACAACTTTTTAAATATGAGTGTATATATACATCTATACACACAGACACACACACACACATATATATGTGTGTGTGTGTGTGTGTGTAAATATACTTTTTTCGAATAGTATATGCAAAGAGTGTACAAACTATATTATGCTCCCCAGCCATACAAACTATATTAAAATGTACATATGCTCCCTAGCCATTTGAAACATGTGAAATTTACTTACTTTTTATGCTGCAATGCTTTGCATCACTCTTCAGGGGTATCCCTGAAGACATCAGAAGACAGGAGTACCAAGAAGCTGCTGCAAAAGCACGGGCAGAAGAGGAAGCCCTATCCTCACGGCGACCTAGCGAAGCCGATGAGTCTGTCAGTGAAGTTGAGAGCAAGCAGGTACCCTCAGAAGACGCAGCTGCAATAGTTGTGAACGAGGCCCAAGCCTCTCTAGAGAACCTGCTGGGCAGAGCCAAAGGGATTGGTACGGACTTCTCCTGGGGTAAGTTCAGGGCACAGCTGGCTGAAGCGAGGACCGCTGCGAGCTCCACTGAGAAGGAACCGAAGGCACAAATCGCCACTGTGCGGGGACAGGGGAAGGCAAAAAAGCTGGCACCACAGAGGGCTGTCGTGAAGCCATCGGTGGAGAAGGTGATGCCACAACCAACGCAGCCAGATACCAAACCAGGAGTGAGGCCTGTGTTTGGCGGCCTCTTCAAGCAAGAGACAATATATGTAGATGACGACTGAGCAGATAAAAACTGATTTGTTTAAGGGATGGGGATATTGTTGGAAGATGATAGAGTGAAGTTGTATAATTGGCTGAAGTTTGTAACAGCCATACATTGCTCTGGTTATATCATACACTTGGGACGTGTTTGCTTCAAACAATTGTATCGTATTCAGGTCCAAGTCTGCATGCTAATCTGTTACATTAATTTGGCTAGGAGGTCATTGGAATGCAATACCGGGTAGTGGGATACGGGCCTATTCACATCTGATTCCCCTCCTCCCCGACCTGTTTGATTGATATCGGCGTCTTCACTCTGTTGCTCTGCCTCATGCCTCATCCGCAGCATGCCGATCCTCTCTCTCTCTCATCGAAGCTGGCGTCGAGGCGGTTTCTCGGACGGAAGCAGCTCGGATCGGAGCACTGGCCCCTCAGATCCGGCGGCGACCGCGTCCGGGCGGGCCGCGAGGTGGTCAAGGTGGATGGCGGTGGCCACGCCTCAGCGGGCCGAGGTGGACAGCAGCGGGACACGCAGGGGCAAACTGAGGTGGATGGCTGCGGACACGTTCGAGCGGACAGTGGTGGACACGCCGTGGTTGGCCGAGGTGGATGGCACCGGCCGCGCTGAGGTAGAACAGGGTGGGCGGTGGCGATCATGCTGAGGCGGACCGAGGTGGACAGCAGCGGCCACGCCGAGGCGAGTCGAAGTGGATGGCGGTTGACGCACCATGACGGGCTGAGGTTGAGTCGGTGGCCGCACTGAGGTGGGCAGCGGCGGATGTGTCGTGGTGGGCCATGGGGCAGCCAAGATGGATTTGCGGAAGCGACCACAGGCCACAGCCAAAGCCACCATCAGCGGCTTCCCCGACGACCACAGGCCATAGCCAAAGCCACCATCAGCGGTTTACGTCGTGGAAGCGAAGGGATTTGTGGATGCAAATCTTTCTATGTTTATTGATTCCATTACAATTGGTGAACCAAACAAAATTTGTTTTAACTCATTCCCTCCGTAATACCAGTGTAACACAAATACCATTGCGACTACTTTACAAAATCTAAACCAAACGTCACCTTGTTTCATTGTGCAGAACTTGCCCACTGGTTTAGATTGCTACATCATCTCCTTTCACGAATAATTATATTCTTTCATCTCTTCCTTTATATGATGGTTTAGATTCTATTAAATATATTGCATGAAAAAGAGAGATAGATAATCTATTTGGACATTGCTGTATGTGTGAAAAGAGAAAGCTTTTAAATATTGGTAGTGCATTAATTGATAATGCTTTAACTTGGTGGCAATGTTTATATATAACAAAAAATATCATTGTACATGGAGTGATGCTAAAATTTTGATGAGAGAAACTTTTGTTAATTCATCTTTTGAACCTATGTCTAGTTGTGATTGAAAGTGCATCTAAGATCCTTTGTGAATTTTGGGATGAATTATAACAAACAATAGAAGCATTTGATGACATTTTGTGAGTATGTGTGCAGAAACATAAGTGAATGAAACTTTATCGACCCCCAAAAAGGAAAAGAGCAATGTTGGTTCTTTGGCTTCGAAGTTTCTAGTTTTTATATTTTTTTTGAGTCATAGGACCACCATACTATCAAGGGGGTTCAGTATTTTCTGCGTTGAAATTGGTTAAGTGCTCTAACTTTCACCACTCTTTCTTAATCTTAATCATCTGTCACCTGTTGCTGGCTCCGGACTTGTCCGGTGTCTTGGACCTATCCGAGAACAGACTTGTCTGCCCAGCAGCCAGACTCCAGAGAGGGAGCACATAGCTCATCCCAAACTTATCCTGGTGTCTGGACTTGTCCGGCATCGGACATGACCGGGCCAGGCTGCAAACTCCAGAGAGCTGCTCCAGCGGTAGAGCCGGACTAGTCCGCTCTTGGGGACTAGTCCGAGAACGGACATCCGTCATGGCAAGCGGACTCTAGAGAAGGGGCACCTCGTTATTCTCGGACTTGTTCGCTGGGCGGACGGACTCCAGAATGGATGCACGTTGGCTTGACCGGACTTTTTTCGCTCCGTCAGACTAGTCTATTATCGGACTTGTCCGTGCCCTCTGTGGAGTCCAGAGAGATGACCATATTACCGTTGAGCCAGATAGCCGAACTTGTTCGGAACTCTGGACTAGTCTGCTCCTAGTATTTTTGAAAAGCCATCCTTGATTGATCTATATGATCTTCTACCCCCAACGTCTTAGGGTTACCAAAAGCCTGCGCCTCATTTGAAATCACGCCCTGAGACTCTCTGAGATTCACCTCTGCTCTTCCCCTCATTCTTCATTGAATCCTCTAGGGTTTGATTGAAGGAAGAGGAGATCGTGAGTGTTTTCACATGTTGTTTCGCATCGAGCACTTGATCTTTTTCATTGCAGGTTTTACAGGACCTATTACTCTTGGAGATTCATCTCCTAGACGGTTAGGTATCGCCTGGAATCTATCAAGACCGCTGTGGTGAGATCCGGGAGGTTTATATTACCCCTCATTGATCTAGTGAAAACCAAGTTGATCTTTGTGGTCACATGGAGAGGTTTAGGGTTGAGTGAAACCCGATCCTTTGTGGATCCCTCAATGGAGACGTAGGCTTCTCTGTGGAGCTGAACTTCGGACAAAAAACATTGTGTCTCTTGTCTCCTTTTCGTTTTGAGTTTGAGCTATTTCTGCTACCTTGCGGACTTATCCGTGAAAGACTAGTCCGTGTTCTGTTTTTACTGATAAAATTGTTTCTTGAGATGCAAATTTTCAGCCCCCTCTCGACAACTTTTAATTGGTATCAGAGCAAAGACTTTCTATTCAAGAGCTTAACAGCTTGAAGAGTTTAAGATGTCTACTGAGAAGACCGGTGATTCGTCCTACAACAAGAAAACCTACACCAACGTGCAATTCGACTACAACGAGCTGAAGAATGGGCTGAAGACTATACAAGGCTCGGGCAAGATTCCCATCTTCGATGGAACTTTCTACGAGCATTGAAAGTTTTGGATGCTCACCTACCTTGAATCTATGGGGCCACAAATCTTGAAGATTGTGGAGATGGGCTTCATATTTGAAGATCAAAATAATCCTACTCAAAGGATGAAGTCAACATGCACTGCAATGCTTTAAGTTGCTTCCGTCATCATTTCGACGCTAAGTCCAAATGAGTACACCAAAGTGATGGAGATAAGAAATGCCCATTAGATTTGGAAGAAGCTGAAGATCATCCATAAATGCACGGACACCGTCAAAGAAGCAAGAGAAGATCTTCTAAGAGGACAATACAACTTGTTCATTAGGAAGAAGAATGAGGGACCACAAGAGGTATATGATCGTCTCATGGAGATCGTCAACAATAGAAGAGCACTTGGAGTGAAGCTTGAAGACATCGAAGTGAACAAAAGGTTACTCCAAGCCCTTCAACCTTGGAACTCACATTTGTGTACTCTTATTAGGGAGAAGGAGAACTTCAAGAGCTTCACTACGGGTGAAGTACTCGAACAACTTCTTGCACAACAAGATCAAGATGAATAAGCAAGAATGGTCGACTCCCTAATCGGCAACACCACTTCCGAAGAAAAAGGCATAGCTCTCAAAGCTAAAGGGAAGAAGGTATTCATCCAAAGCTCAAGTGAAGAAGAGAGCAATGAGGAAGAGTTCGCGCTACTCATGAGAAAGTTCAGGAAGTTCGTGAAGAAAGGCGGCTTTCATAAGAAGAGTTTCAGCAAAGGTAAGAGTAGAAAGTCTAAGAGAACTCGCTATAAATGTGGAGAGGAAGGTTATTTTATTGCAGAGTGCTCCAACGACAAGAACAAGGAGGAGAAGAAGAAGAAAAGTGACAAGGAGTACAAGAAGGACAAGGGCAAGAAGTACAACAAACAAGCCCACATAAGACAAGAATGGAACTCCGACTCCGCCTCCGACGCAAATGAAGGAGGAATTGCTACATTGGCGATCAGCATCACTCCAATCAACATCTCTCTCTTTGGAAGCTTGAGTGATGAAGAAGAAGCTGCACCCGTTTGTCTCATGGTATAAGGGTCCAAGGTATTAAAAATCTAAACATGACTCTAGCGATAGTGAAGATTATGATCATGTGCCTAATTTGCTTGAACTAATGACCATACTTCAGAAACAAAGAGAAGAAATTGAGAGGCAAGAGGATATTCTTGAGAAGCAAGAAGACTTGCTCATTCTTGAGAAGAAAAGAAACCTTGATCTTGAGAATATCCTAGCCTTTGAGAGGAAGAAAGTAGATGAGTTAACTAAAGCCTTGGCTGAAGTTAATGATGCAAGCGAAACCTTTAGGTTTGTTAATGATGCACTTCAAGAGGAGTTTAACACTTTGGAAAAACTACACTCTTCTCTTAATGTGCAAGTTAGCGAACTTAAAGGAGAAGCATCTTCCTTGAAAAAAGCGTTTTGCCCCCCTTTGCCTGTTTTATGTGATAGGTGCAAAGATATGGAGATTGAAAATTTCATTGAGAGTGAGAAGATGATTGTAAACCTCCAAGAACAAATAAAGGCTCTCAATGCTCAAGCTCAACAAGGCAAGATCTCCACCGAGCATGAAAAAGCTAAATATGCAAGAGAAGCGTACATGAACACCAGACGTCCACATGTCAAGGATGGTATTGGTTACGTGAAGGGTAAGAGTCACAATGCAAGAGAAAACAAGAATGGCAATGAGTTCGAGAAGTTCACAAAGGGAGGAAGCTACAAGGCCAAGAATAAAGCATCTTCAATGCTCTCTCCAAAGAAATCTAATGCATCTCATTGTGTTAAGCTTTTTCAAGATTTTGATGCATCTTATGTGCTAACCAAGAATGCTCTTGGTAGAATTATTGCTAGATATATTGGGCCACGTGATGAGATTATAAGGACCTTTCAGCCACCAAGTGACTGCATCCAAATACCCCCGTGGCCTCCACCTTTTCCTGTAGGTTGCAGGGCATGAAGGAGTCGAGGTCCCGACAATGAACTTGAGTCAAGGACGACTCCAAAACAAGAAGAGGAGGATGATGAGGAGATCTCTCTTTTAGATACACACAAGACTCCACAAATTTGTATTCAAAAAACTTACGCATTATTGTTGAGATTAGAGGTGAGCTCATTGCTAAACACAAGTCTTCCTTCCTTTGAGAATAGATTGCTACCTAATAACTTTATCATAATTAGGAACATTGCAGAGGGTCAAGGGAAGCATGAAGAAAGACTTGAAGATGCTCAAGATTTGCATAGCACGTTCGACCTTGGAGGAGATCTAAACAACTCGGGTTCGAGTGTGACTCAGACTCCAGGAGCAGCCTGCACTAAAACGGATGCCTCAGTCTCATATGAGATCTCTTTTGGACTCGCTGTTAGGGTGCAAAAATACTTCCTAGATCTTTGAGAATACTTTCCAATGGATCTAATCCCGTGCAAAAATACTTCTAGATCTCTGAGAACCGCTGAAAAAATACGACGTCTAGAATTTGTTAGGGTGTTGCGACACTATCTTTTGGCCTTTGGACCGTGTATCTTTTCTAAGCCCATTACTATTAGAGTTTTTCCCTAAGGTCAAACGGCGAAACTGTTTGAAAACAGATGAAAACTAATCAAAAACCTAACCGTAATGATGGCGGCTACTGATTATAGAGTTTAGGATGACCTTAGGGGCAAACCCTAATACTATCGGGCCTAGAAAAGATACACGGCCCAAAGGCCAAAAGATAGTGTCGTAGCACCCAAACAGATTATGGACATCGTATTGTTTCAGCGATTCCCGGAGATCTAGGAAGTATTTTCACACACCCTAACAGCGAGTCCAAAACAGAGCTCGTATGAGACCAGGGCATCCATTTTAGTGCAGGCTGCTCCTGGAGTCTGAGTCAGACTCGAACCTGAGTTTGGATCTCCTCCGAGGTCGAACATGCGATGCTGATCTAGAGCATCTTCAAGTCCTTCTTTATGCTTTCATTGACCCTCTCCAATGTTCCTAGTCATGATAAAGTCATTAGGTAGCAATCTATTCTCAAAATAAGGAAGACATTAGTTTAGAAATGTGCTCACCTCTAATCTCAACTGTCGTGCATGAGTTTTATCAATACTAATTTGAGGAGTCTTGTGTGTATCTAAAGGAGAGATGTCCTCATTATCCTCCCCTTCTTGTTTGGAGTCGTCCTCGACTCAAGTTCATTGTTGGAACCTCGACTCCACCATGCCCTGCAACCTGCATAAAAAAGTTGAGGCCATAGGGGTATTTGAATGCAATTACTTGGTAGCTCAAAGATCCTTATAATCTCATCACAACACCACAAGAACACTATGTCTTGTGTGTGGGTGCCAAAGTCTCTTGTTACTAACATGAAACAACCCAACCAAATTTGGATACCTAAAAACAAAGTCTAATCTGTTTTGTAGGAATACTCCTCTGATGGAAGAAGTTGGGTGATTGACAGTGGATGTACAAATTACATGGCCGGGGAGGAGAAGATGTTCTCATCTATTGAAGAGTACAAGGCACAAGGTGATAATGTCAACTTCGGAGATGACAGTAAAGGGAAGGTAGTCAGTCTTGAAAAAATTGCTATTTCCAATGACCTATCCATTACGAATGTTCTTTTGGTTGAATCCTTGAGCTACAACTTGTTATCCATTTCACAATTGTGTGAGATGCGTTACAATTGTTTGTTCACTAATTATGACGTGCCCATCTACAAAAGAGGGAGTTGTACCATGGCATTCAAAGGCTACTTGAAGAGAAAACTTTATTTAGTAGATTTCAATACTAATGAAGTAGTACCAGATACATGTCTTGTTACCAAATCAACATTGGGTTGGTTGTGGCATCGCCGTATGGCCCATGTTGGCATGAGAAACCTACACAAACTCCAAAAAGGTGGTCACATCATAGGACTAACAGATGTTTGCTTTGAGAAAGATAAAATTTTCAGTGCATACCAAACCGAAAAGCAAGTAGGAGCAAGTTATCGAACAATGAATATAATAACAAACCAAGAATATAATGACAACTACAAGACCGTTGGAGATGCTGCACATAGACTTATTTGGCCCCGTGGCATACATTACTGGTGGTAACAAATATGGTCCTGTTATTGTTGATGATATTTCTTACTTCACTTGGCTATTCTTTTTGCATGACAAAGGTGAAACAAAGAGTGTGATCACAACATTCTTGAAGAGAGCCCAAAATGAGTATGAAGTGAAGATCAAGAAGATAAGGAGTGACAACGACACCGAGTTCAAGAATACTCAAGTGAAAGAATATCTTGATGAAGAGACAGTACCCTACTCCCCTCAACAAAATGGGGTTGCTGAAAAAGGAAAAATTGTACACTCATTGAGATGGCAAGGACAATGCTTGATGAGTACAAGACGTCTGATCGTTTTTGGGCTGGAGCTGTCAACACCGCATGCCATGCAAGCAATCGCTTGTATCTACATCGACTCTTGAAGAAAACCCCTATGAGCTTCTTACCGGTAACAAGCCAACATCTCATATTTTTGAGTTTTTAGAAGCAAATGTTCTATGCTAAACAAGAAACTCAAATCTTCTAAGTTCTCTCCTAAAGTTGATGAAAGGTTCTTGCTTGGTTATGGATCAAACGCTTACGCCTACCGTGTATTCAACAAAATCAATGGTTGCATTGAAATAGCACATGACGTGACGTTTGATGAATCTAATGGCTCCCAAGAGGGGCAAGTTGTTAATAAAATTACAGATGACGAAGAAGCTCCGGCAAAAGCAATTAAGAGAATGACACTTGGTGAAATAAAGCCACAAAAAAATCAAGAGCCATCAACATCCACAAGTCAAGAGGAACATGGCATGACGAGAGGTGAAGAACAACATGAGGAAGCACCACAAGACATTAGTATATAAGATGATCAAAGTGACAAGCCTCCCATTCATGATCAACATGTCGAAGAAAATAGTGAAAAGACAAGACAACAAGTATAACATCTACAAGTACACTAAACTGTGCAAAGAGATCACCCCATCGAGCAAATTCTTGGTGACATTGATAAAGGGTAATCACTATATCTCATGTAGCTAAATTTTACGAACATTACTCGTTTATTTTTTGTCTTGAGCCTCTTAGGGTGGAAGAAGCGCTTAACGACTTGGACTGGATATTGGCTACGCAAGAACTCAATAACTTCACAAGAATTGAAATATGGACACTAGTGGAAGTTCTCAAGCAAAACATTATAGAAACCAAATGGGTGTTTTGCAACAAACAAAATGAAGACGGTGTTGTGGTAAGAAACAAGGCAAGATTAGTGGCCGAAGGATACTCTCAAGTTGAAGGTTTAGATTTCGATGAAACTTATGCTCCTGTAGCTAGACTTGAGTCAATTCGTATATTGCTTGCCTTTGCTACTCACCATGGTTTCAACCTGTTTCAAATGGATGTGAAAAGCGCCTTCCTCAACGGTCCAATCAAAGAAGAAGTGTACGTTGAACAACCACCAGGGTTTGAAGAGCAAAGGTACCCGAATTACGTGTACAAGCTCTACAAAGCTCTCTATGGGTTGAAGCAAGCACGAAAGGCATGGTATGAATGCTTGAGAGACTTCCTCATAAAGAAAGGCTTCAAGATAGGGAGGGCTGATTCTACTCTTTTCACAAAGAAAGTTTCGAATGATATCTTTGTATGCCAAATATATGTTGATGACATTATATTTGGTTCTACTAACAAATCTCTTTGTGATGAGTTTAGCAAGCTTATGACCAAACGATTTGAGATGTCTATGATGAGAGAACTAACCTTCTTCCTAGGATTTTAAGTGAAGCAACTAAGAGAAGGGACTTTCATTTGCCAAGTCAAGTATACTCAAGACATGATCAAAAAGTTTGACATGCCAAATGCAAAGCCAATGAAGACTTCCATGCCTGCCAACGACCATCTAGATCTCAATAAGAAGGACAAATCTGTCGATCAAAAGGTATATCGCTCAATGATTGGATCCCTCCTTTACTTACGTGCATCTAGGTCAGATATTATGCTTAGTGTGTGTATATGTGCAAGATTTCAAGTCGATCCGAAAGAATGTCATTTAGTGGCCGTGAAGAGAATCTTGAGATATTTAGTTCACACCCAAACCTAGGACTATAGTACCCCAAAGGCTCCAAATTCAATCTCATTGGGTATTCTTATACGGACTATTCCGGATGTAAAGTCGACCGCAAAAGCACTTCGGAGACTTGTCAGTTCTTGAGAAGATCCCTAGTGTCTTAGTTATCTATGAAACAAAACTCCGTTACCCTATCCACAGCCGAAGCGGAGTATGTCGCATCCGGTAGTTGTTGTGCTCAACTTCTATGGATGCGGCAAACTCTAAAGGATTATGGTTATACTTTGAACCATATTCCACTCCTACATGACAATGAGAGCGCCATAAAGCTTGCTTACAGTCCCTGTGAACACTCCTGTACCAAACACATAGACATCCAGCACCACTTCCTAAGAGACCACTCCATCAAAGGGAACATAGAAATTTTTCATGTATCCACATAAAAGCAACTAGCCGACATCTTCACCAAACCTTTAGATGAGAGACGCTTTTGTGAACTTAGAAATGAGCTGAATATTCTTGATTCGTAGAACGTGGCTTGAGATGTTGCACATTTATTGTGCATAGGATAGTTTTTTAAAATTTTTTTGCAAAATATCTTGTATGTTTTGTTTTTGAAAATTCCAAAAGTTTTTAGAAAATCTCATTATGAGAAGTGTAATCATTGTGGATTGATTGATTGTTTCTGGCTACACTTGGCATAATGATGTTCTTTGAAAATTTGTCCAAAAGGTTCACTTTCTATCTATATCAAATCTGCTCCTTGATTCAAGACTGCGTGGACTGGATAAGTCCGCAGTTTCGGACTAGGCCGCCTGCGGACAAGTCCGTGGACCTGCATAAGTCCGGACCATGGGTTTCTATTTAAACCTTGAGTCTTCTTCCCCAAAATCACACTATTCCACTTTCTCTCTCCTGCACCAAACCCTAGCCGGTGACTTCCGCGACGATCCGATATTTCGATCAGTAGAAAGTGAATTCACTCCGTGGGAAGACTTCTTCACCATCGAACTAGTCTAGAACCTCAAAAGTCTGACCCCTTTCATCCTCGTTTGAAGGTAATCTCTTCTCTAGGGTTTGAGTTTGAAATGTGGTTGTTCCTATTCAAAACTTTCAAATCCCTTCGTGAGGTCACTCCTATGATGCTATAAGTGCTTTGTATGCAATATGGCTAGGAGTTGTGGTCAGATCTATGAGTTATGCGAATTTATTCTTCGTGTGCACTGTCGAGCTCCGAGCAAGTCCGGATGGTAGGACTAGTCCGCTAGCGGACAAGTCCTCGGTTCTGAACAAGTCCGTTGTGAAGCAGACCACATTGAACAAATTCAATCATTCTTTGATCAATCATCCTCACATTTCATTCTAATCCAGTGTACTGTATTCAGTTGTCATCATGTCAAGAGAAGGTAGCTCCTCTCGCCGTATCCCCAGGAAAGTTGGAACCAAGAAGTGAAAGGTTGCTCTTCATATTGTGGATCATGACGACGAACCCGAAGAGCCACAGGAGATCAACATGGTTTTAGCTAAGCCTCTAGATCATGAGAGAGGCAGAGTGCACTGACTATATGAGGAATGCATCAACAACAATTGTGAGAAGAGGAGATAATTGCTATTCTAAGGACAAGCAATGCATTGACACTAGGTTTTGGAGTTTCTTTCATGCAGATTATTACAACTTAGTGTACATGGTGATGAAGAATCTAATTATTGAGATGCAGTGGGCGGATTGGGATTACATGGCCAAGAAGAACAATGCAGTATTCAATGAAGTCATTGAGGCTTGCACATATCATGGGATTAAGGACATCTTAGGTTTCAAGTATCCATGGAATAAAGCAGTTATCGCTCAGTTCTATGCCACTGTCTATTATCATCAGGAAGGAGAGGCCAAGATTTCTTGGATGACAGGTTCAGACGTCTACTGAGTCACAGTGAGACGCTTTGCCAATATTATAAAGTTCTGCAGCGGTTTCTCCAATGAGGCCAGAAATCACAATAAGCTAGTCCTTGATGTCAATGCTATGAATTTCATGTATGAAACCTCCTCACACTTCTCTCCACCAAATGCTACTGGGTTCCTTCCCTTCTATAAGGTGATGCATCGCATTCTTAGTAAGACTTCGGCTCCTAGAGAAGGTGATGCATGTATTCTTCATGGTCATGGAAGGAACCTCCTCAAGTGGTTGGGGGAACAAGAGAAGTTCAACACCTTTAACTTCATATTTTCGAAGATTCTTGACATTGCACAGAAGCCAAATAGGGTATGCGCTTATGCCCCCTATATCATGTGCATGATCGAAGTCACCGACAAAGTGTTTGTGAAGGAGGGGTCACACAAGAAGCTTCAACCTCAAATGCTAGCTGCAGTGACACGAGCTCCACCTACCCATCCATCTACAAGGAGGACCCCTGCTAGTTCACCTCCTTCCTCCTCCCGTGGTAGAAGGGGTTTATTTAAGATTCTCAAGGGTTTTTTCAAGATTAGCCAGAACAATGATGCTCGTGCCCACAAAGAGAGGATTGCTAGGAAGAAGAACACCAGAGTTACCAAGGAATGGCAACGTCAGTAAGGGATACCTCGTTCACCGAACAGCTCAGATATTGATGAAGAAGTTCCTCCAACTCATGACCCATTTGCAGATCTTACAGCTGAGGAACTTGCATATTTCGGGCAGCCGCTGGATGAGGACTCCAAGAAGACTGAGAGTGATGATGGTGCTGAGGAGTAGCGATTTCCATTCTCTCTTTTCTTTCCTTTTTGGTGTCTTGATGCCAAAGGGGGAGAAATAGAGAAGCTCTTTACCTATTTATCTATCCTTTATCTATCGTTGATGTGAACTATTTGAACCTGTGTGTTTTTAAAACCCTTTGTTTGTAATATTTAGTACTCTAGGACTTATGCTTTTGATGATGTGATGCTAATGTGGTTTGCTTTATCCATCTCATTGCACATTGCTCATGGTTACAAGTTGAAATTTGTGTAAGCTTCCATCATTATCTTAGTATGTGTTGGTGTGCATGGTTTTAGGTGGAGCTTATATTTACTTTAACTTGTAATCCTTTGATTATCTTTGTACCTTCTTATTGGTTTTCATCAATTCACCCCAAAAGAGGGAGATTGAAAGTGCATTTAGGATCTCTTATGGATTTTGGGATGAATTATGACAAACAATAGAAGTATTTGATGGCATTTTGTGAGTATGTGTGCAGGAACATAAGTGAATAGAACTTTATCGACCCCAAAAAGGAAAAGAGCAATGTTGGTTCTTTGGCTTCGGATTATATTTCTTGAGTCATAGGACCACCATACTATCAAGAGGGGTTCAGCATTTTCTGTGTTGAAATTGGTTAATTGTTCTAAATTTTACCACTCTTTCTTAATCTTAATCTTCTGTCTCCTGTTGCTGGCTCCAGACTTGTCTAGAAACGAACTTGTTCGCCCAGCAGTCGAACTCCAGGGAGAGAGCACATAGCTCACTCCGGACTTATCTGGGTGTCCGGACTTGTCCGGCAGCGGACCTGCTCGGGCCAGGCTGCGGACTCCAGAGAGCTGCTCCATCGACAGAGCCGGACTAGTTCGGGAACGGACTTGTCCGTCATGGCAAACTGACTCCAGAGAAGGGCACCCCGTTATTCCCAGACTTGTCTGCCAACGGACTTGTCCGCTGGGCGGGCGGACTCCAAAACGGACTTTTTAAGGAAATAAACTAAAACTGAAAGCTCAGTTAGGGCTGCTTTTCTGTCTTTTTGTGTCCAGAGAAGTGAAAAATATGTTATAGAATCCAACATCAAAATTTCATTAGCCAGCTTTTTCTAAAAGTTTAAAAGCTCCAGCAAAAGCAAAATAAACCTTAATTTTCATCTCCTCAAGACGATCAAGATCTATTCAGTGTGGACTTGAACGAAGTGCATCAGCAGCGAGATTTGGTTGGCAAGCAATATTTTAGATGGAAGGCAACAAAGAGTTTAGCCCAGGCGCTAAAGACACGTGGGTTGGGGAATTGTGGCCACGGATTGTGGATGGAAGGCTCGTAATATTTTCATGGTCCACAGCATCACATTTTTTTATTAGTAATAGAGATTTTAGTGAAGCCGAGAGTTGTCAAGATATATGGCCTTTTTGGTACAGTTTTCCTAGAGGCCAATTGAATGGTTGCCCGTACTTTAGTTGTCAATTTTGATAATAGACTTGTTCTTTAGATTTTGCAAAATTGGACCTGTTCCGTTATATCCTCTTGACGGTGTTAAATTTCGTATAAAAAGACTGAAATACTCTTTGCAATATTGTCCCTATTTTCTAAGAGTTATTGCACATTTGCCTCTATTTGGACTTCATGGAATGTCATGGAACATAATATAAAAGCAGCATTTTGAGCAAAACTTGATAAATAACCTTTTTAACTATTTTTCATAATTTCCACAACAATATGCAACAACCACGGAACCACAACAATATGCAACAACCACATACTCTCACATGTTACTTAGACATTACAAATAAATGTCTCCAGAAAAAAAAAAAAACTGGAGCATGCTTCACTCCTATCAAACTGCGATCGAAAGCACAGTACAAATCAGCATCATGCGTGTTCACTTGTTCTGTCTCTGAACGACAGGATAAAAAGTAAAAAGGCTTGAAAATTAGCTCGCCATTGCGCCTCCACTTACCCAGTGATCCGTCCGCAAATACGGGCCAGGCGACACCTTTCCCTTGCCCAAGTCCCGCTCGCCGAGCCGCTGCGCTGCGCTCGACCCCTTCGCCCAGCCGCGCCGCGCCTGAGCACGCTTGCCAAGCTGCCGCCCTGTGTCCAAGCTCCGCTCGCCTTGCAGCCGTGCTGCGCGCCCGAGCTCCGCTGGCCCCGGGCACGCCCGAGCCCGATCACATTGCTGCCGCGCAGCGCCTAAGCCCCGGTCGCCCGGCTGCCGTACCGTGCCCCCGGGCTCCGCTTACCACAGGCGTGCCCGAGCCCGCTCACGTTGTGCCGCACTGCACCCGAGCCCTGCTCTGTTGGCTCAGCTCTCTCGATCACTCGCTTTTTCTCTGGAACACGCACAAAGAAAAGATGAACGTAGCACTAGACACAAAAACACAAGGAAATTTACGCGCTGCACATCGGTACTGATATAAGTACTTTTTCTTATTTCATTTCTCACTACACTTAACACTGATTACAAATGTTTAAATAGCTGACCGTCACCTAAGCCGGTACTCAACTGCTCCATACGTTTCGGCCGCACTACCCTGCCAAGTCTCAACGTGTTTAGCTCCACTAGTCACTCCCCTTTGCATGCAAGAACATGCAACACTCCACGATGAGGTAGGCATGCATATCACCTCCACTAACTCATACATGCTGTGTTGACATCCACTGCTAAATCACCGGCTTCACTGATCACGCATGCACTACGTGATAAACTCCAGCACACGACCTGACCACTCTTGCTGCATGTTCACACCATGCACCTGATCTACTCACTCACGCTCTTCGTGCTTGACTCATGTCTCCATGAGAACTAGTTGATTTCCTGATGCATTGCTCCGGGAACTTATAGATTATTGGATGATGATATGAAAAATACAATTCAATGTCTAACAATCCAATGGTTTTGATCCCCCCCCCCCACACGTTGCTACTGGATTATATAAGTGATTACATAGGATATAAAAATCTTTAAACAAAAGATTAAGGAGAGGTGATGAACTTTACCTTTATGAGGAAAAACAATATCACTGCTTATCTTTACTATCTAAATCAGCTCGATTTTGTGACACGGCGTTGTTCCACGTCACCACTATTAATATCAACCGTTAGATGAAAGCAAAATTTACTATCTCCGTTTCAAAATATAAGTATTTATATGTTTGAATAAGGTCAAACTATTTTAACTTTTTTAATAATATCTAACAAATTACATAATTTCTAATGTAAAAATATATTTTTTATAAAAACTTATTTCATGATGAATTCAAAAATATATAATTTTTATATGATAAAACACTATTAGTTATATATTATTAGTGGTTAAAGTGATAAAAAACTTTAAAATACTTATATTTTAAAAGGGAGGATGGCCCACGGAAACCACCGTGAGCTGTTGTCATCGGTCCGGAGTCTTCGTCTCGACAGGTTTGTCCGACTAATTCTTCTTCTCGATTTAACCCAATCCGTTCTCTCACCGGACTACTGTGCCATCCCCTTCATCGCCTCCGGCTCCCAGAGCCTCGCCACCTGCACCAAGCCAACTCGCCGCCCCCTGATACCGATGCGGCCAGGACCAACTCGCTGCTCCCTGCTCCGATACCGCCGCGACCATCTGCTCTGGCCCCTGCTCCACTCTGATGGACAAGCAGGCCAACTTTGTGTTCCTTCTCTCGCTTCTGTGCTTCCTCGCATCCCGACGTTGCTAGCATGCATTCCAGGCCATCCCAGTCCTCCTCCTCCGTGCCACCATACTCAATCGCCACCTGCAGCTCCCTAAGCTTCAACATTCACGGCACGTTGGCATTCTTCGACTCATTGATGGCTCCTCCCTGCCTGCCTCAAGAGCAACAACCTCATGTTGTCAGTGAAAGCTAGCAGCGAGAAGCATGGAGGCATACAGGCTGCATGTGAGGTCACCCAATTTTTAATTTTTGGATATCGCAGGTAAATACAATGCAGCATCGGTGCTTAGTGATTCGAAATTGATTATTGGGGTGACTGCTTGGGACCATACTCTCCTTAATATAAAGGAAACTAACTATAATGGTCTACACCTTGGATGTTCGATGAAATGCCTCACTAATTGTAGTGTTTTTGACAGCACTATTTTTATGCATCGTCTCATTGCAGAAGTGAAATGGATAAAGCGTCATCCACTGGCTCATAATTTCGTGTTAAGTGCCATTTATGTTTTATTGTTATAGAAATTTGAAATTCAATACATTGACAGGTTTATAGAACGATATATTGAGTTCATGTTATTTTAATCCTATGTGACAATGTTAAGTGGTTTGCTTGCAACTTGTAGCCACTACTTGAGAAGAAATACAAATAATACTTATCCGAGGACTGGGTATGATGCTACTCTTATAGTAAGAATGTTTAAAAATATATATTGCATTCTTTTAAATTGTAAGGTACTTAGTTTCGTTATGAAGCTACCATTGTACAGAATAGACAATTTCTATAATCAGGATGCTGAAAATTAATATCATGCACAATGTTGCATTCTGACAATCTATGAACTTACTTCACACAATCATATATGATTTTTAGATCATATAGACATCTAGGACTTCAGAAATTGCACGGCCATTCGTAACCTTTGTGCCATTTCTTTTGTTTCGTCCTATTTGACTCTATTTTTCTGCTATTACCCATACATGAGGCTGATGTTCAAGGCAAGGAAACTTGATGTACATCATGGAAACCAAAGTAGATTATGATTCTGATAAGCAGGAATAAAGGTGAGAAAATAGTACAAACTGCCATGAGGTGAATCTTTGCCTGTTTAAATATTCATGTATTGGCAATATAGGAATCCGAAGAGTACTGCTTCACTCAATTCTATTATAAACGAGCAAAAAATAAGGTGAACTTTTATTTTGCTAAAAGATCTGAGTACAATCTGATATTTACAATTGAGTTGTGAAGCACCGCATACAAATCAAAATTTGCATGACCGGTTTTCATTCCTCCTCTGCCCATATGTAATATCGCATATATCCATGCCAAATTGAATTCTTTTTCAGTAGCTATTAAATTTCTTCCCAATCTTTATTGTAACAAAGATAATTTTAACTTTGTTATAAGAAAGTTGTACTTATGGAATGAAAAAGGGAGACAAGTTGTTACTACTATGTGGTGCCCCTGTTAAAGCTGTGTGCCTGGTTCAGTCGGATGAAGCATAGGTGGAAGGCAGCAAGGACGAGGACATTACCTACATCCCAGTCCCTATTAACCTTTTGCCTGTCACATAAAATTGTCTGTGCTTAAATGAGAATGTACAACTGCAGGTTTTCGCCTTAGTAATGTCACATCTTGATGCTGGTCGCGCATAGTTGTGGTTGCTGCTCTTATACTAATAATAAGATCAATGTGATCAAACTGGGTCTGTTTCTCAGGAGCTTTGCACTCTGCCACTTGCTCTTCGCCTTCTGTTGCTCTTGTTGTACAATGCTCTAGAATATTAAGCAGAGCATATGTATTTTTGGGTCATATAGAACCAAGTTGAAGAAATGCGCAGCTCTGTATGTTATGTGCATAATTTCACAACTAATATAGAACGTCTTGGTATAAGATAATATGATTTTATTTAGATCCGACTGCCATATGGTTCCTTTTTGCACATTTTTTTTTGTAATGATCCACATTATTCTTTAACTATCTTGAGTTAGAAATTAATCACACTTTTTGAAAATATTTACATTTTTAAAATATCAAATAGCAAGTTTTATAAAAATATTTGTATGTTTATTATATGTGACTATAATCAACTTATATAAAAACACCCCAGATATATCACTATAATCTCAAAAGAACAATGAGACGGACTGGCGGGATAGTTCTATTCTAGATAGTTGATTAAGGAGCTGTCATAGAGGTGATGAACTTGTTAAAGGGAGGAACCTTAAAAGGGCATGGAGAATAAGAACACAACAAAATTCTACAAGCATGAACAGCAAAAGCAAACCGGCTGCATAAAAGTTCTGTACAGTATACTTCTAGTTGACTAATAAACAAATGACAGGTATTTAACACAAAATTATTCTTGATAATCATAGCACTTTCGGTACCATTTTCATTGTCCAAGATCACACGGTCAGCACATGTACTCCGTCCAACGGATAATAACCAAGTAATGACTTGAAAGTATTTTAGTTCAATCGACTCACCAGGTTTGCACAGCAATGCATGTGGCGGCTGGTAGTAGCACTCTAGATGATAAGGTTGATCATGCAGGATACGGTTTTTTGGATAAATTTACAACCTAAATCTCATGCTCAGCTCATGTAAACACCAGAACCTAAAAGAATTCGCGAAGACTCATGAGGTACCATTGTCTGCTCAATCTTGTACGTATTCTGATGGTTCAATCGTCGGTGAGGAAAATCTCAACATTTCACATGTTACTACAAAGGGCATGCTCACTACTACAAAAAGCATTTCTCTCGACACCCCCCTAGAACAATGTAGGTGGTTTTTGACAAGAAACTGCTTGTACTATGTACCAAGTGGGCACGGGGAAGAAAACCGCATACGGAAAAGGTCCTAATGCAGGCGGCTGTCCTAATCTACCGCCTGGACAGTAGGTTAGGACAGCCGCCTATATTAGGACATTATCCGCAAGCGGTTTTCTTAACTTGCCGCTTATATCCTAAATGCAGGTGCATATTTAAGAGAGCCATCTGCAATAGGTTAGCCTATATAAAGCACAGTAGCTCCGCTCCCTGTTCCTCGCGACGCCCTGGGAACAGAGGTGCAGCGCGGCGGCGTGACGGATTCCGATTGTGGGGCGGCATGTAGATGTTTTTTCATCTATTTAATATAAGTTTGGTTGCAATTTGAGCCATATAATCTAGATTTTCTAATATCTAGAGTTTCTCATTCTTGTGATTTTGATGATTCAATTGACTAAAGTTTACCATGTTTGTGGAGACTTCTAATACACTTATGAGATTACATGTCTCCTATCTTTTTTATCTCATATTTATAGTTTAGTTGGTTAATTTGTACTTCAATTATATATGAGATTAATATACACGCTAGGTTTCTTATGATTTTGATTATTAAATTAATTGAGTAGAGTTTACAAGAGATTATTAATATTCCCATAGAATTACATTTCTCCAAAATTTTAACCCATATTTATACTTTAATTGACTAATTTTTGCTTTAAATAAATATAAGATCAATATACACGATAGGTTATGATATTGATAATTAAATTGACTATAGTTTACAAATCTTTGTGGTGAATCTATATTCCAATGATCGATTACATGTAGTTAGTTAATTCTTTTTTTAATGGCAGTCTCTTTTTTAGAATCATATGTATATTACTTAAAAATTAATTATCTCAATCTCTTTTACTTTATATGCAGACTGATATAAAAAATGGATCGATCATGGATATATAATGCACCAAGACCTTCTACCTAGTACCTTCAAAATGTTCTTTATTTGTAGAAGCTGCTAAGAAACATGCGAGTAGAGAAAGTCGAAATGAGATATTTTGTCTATGTATCGATTGTGCCAACAAGATTGCCTGGTCTAATACTTTAGTAATCAAATCACATTTGATCAAGAGAGGTTTTATGAAGAAGTACATGGTATAAACATAACATGGGGAGATATATACATTTTGAATCAAGTGACTTGTAATGATGATTTAAGAGTTCAAAACAACACCAATCAACGTGACCTTGATCATGATGACACTGCTGACGCTTAAGATGATGATGAGATATTCTATTTGACTTTAAAAAGATGTTGAGTCACATTGAACCACAAGTGCTGATATCTATGAGGGTTGAGAGAGGTCTAGATAATATAGAGATATTGGAGAAAACACTGAATGACCTTTTATATAAGGAAATAAAAGTATGTGATAAAGAGTTTACAATGTTGCGTGTGGTGCTTGAACTTTTTAAGTTGAAGGCATGCAATGGACGGTCTGATAGTAGTTTCATAGAGTTTTTGAGTCTGCTAGCGAAAATACTTTCAAAACCCAATAAATTGCCAACAACCACATCTAGAGCTAAGAAGCTTATATGTCCGTTGTCGTTCGGTGTTAAAAAAAATACATGCATGCCCTAATCACTTTACTAATCACTAGTCGATTTAATATACAGGATGGTATAGTTGGATGATAAAAGACTAAAGAGATTGAAATCGGGGGTCCTCGATTCAACAAGGATTTCTCAGGTCAATTTTATTGTGAACCTGAATAAAAAATCAGAGACATACAAAAATATGATAAAGAAGGAGTTCAATGAAATGAAGAAAGAAATAACTCATAACAGAATGTTAGAAGTGGCTGCTTATATTGGAAGGGCGATGCATAACTTTGTTAACGATGGCAAGACCGACATATTAGCCCATTATAATTTTAAGTAAGTTCCATTACTATCCATCTTTTAAACATTACACTTTATTTGTGGGTACTATGACCACTATATTTGTTTCTTTATACAACACAGACAGGCCGAGGGAGTGGTACTTGATTCACTCGATTACCCAAGCTCCAGTTACAAAGATTTGATCAAGATTTTAAATAAGTATGCGCATTTCATATGTATTGTCTATGGGATACTCATTATATTGCATTTATTATAATTTTGAAATGCTTGTTTTATATATGTACTGCTTATTTGTTTTATATTAAACTTGGTGGGATCCATCTTGATGGCAAAGAAAAACTAACTCTGAGAACCAACTAACCGGTAACACAAATAGAAATATACTTTTTCTATTCGGTTACAAATTTTTAACTAATTTAGTTTATTTTTTAGTGTCATAAGCAGCCTCTCGGCTCTGTACTGTTGTGAATATTGTGTCTGCGAGTATCTTAGTATCACAGGCCACTATAAAGTGAATCGTGAAGATGTAAGAATTTTTTTTATATTTGTTGACCGCTTGTACTTAATTTCTTTTATGTCAATATTATGTGCTTATTATATGTTCATTTGCAGCGTCCTAATGTTGATTACGAGTGGCCTTGGGAAAGAGATATGGAGCACAATGGTGTCAAAAAATGTCCCAAGTGATATGTATTACTTCATTCGGTGTGAGATTTGCCATCAGAATAGTAAATTTCATGAAAAGAAAGACAGCGAGTTGTCGAACTATCTACATTTTTCTTTGTATGATGGGTTTAAGCTATTCTAGATGATCGAGATGATATTTGATAATGTAAATATTGAATCACTCTTATTGTGGTTTGTAATATACATTTGTTTTTTCGAAGTTTGATTTGTCTATATGAATATTTTTGCCTGAGTTATGTGTTAAATATGAGTGCAATTTGTATTTCTAACCTATTTAATAATAATTATTATTTTATTTTAAATTAATTTTAAAATAGTAATGCAGATGGCTGATAAAAAGAGCCACCAGCATTTCATACCGTAATGCCGGCGACTCATGTAAGCTGACGCCTGCATTACACACCGTAATACAAGCGGTCGACAGATGTTGCCACTTGCATTATGGTCTTTAATGCAGGCGGTTGTCATTAGTTTCCGCCTGCATTATGGAGCCCTAATGCAGACGGCTGGTAAATACAACCGTCTGCACTATCCCTCTAATGCAGGCGGCTCTTAATTTATGCCTGGAGAAATTCTCTATTTTTATGGGCTATAGAATGGCAGCGGATTGAAATTCCGCCTGTAGAGATGCCTTCAGAACCGCATGCACAAATGCTTTTTGTAGCGGTGGCCATCATTGACCATCTTTCATAAACAAAACGGTGGTCTTCTCAGCAAGTCTAACCTTCAGAATATTTTAAGAAAAGCTAGATTTAGAAGCTAGCAAATTCAATAAGAATTAAGAAGCTGAAATATTTTCTTCTAGGATAAATACATTCCACATAAATTGTACTCCTCTACATAAACAGCAGTTTCAGTTCAAACTGGTTGTGAGGTACAATCAAATCCAACAGTAAGAAAAAGTGAACTGTTTCAATCAACACAGTTTTAGTTCCTTTAGTCCATTGTATTATTAATTTTCCTAAACAATACTGCAATCATAAGATTAATGCACCTACCTGAAAGAAAGCCTGGCACTCTAAAACATGTATGCTGCAGATTAGCTGTGCTTCTTCCTGTGTGAGTGGAAAAACTGGTAGCAGCTCAGGAACATCGCCCTCCCTATGGAGGATGTAGAGAGAGGGATAACTGCCAAATTTGCACAAATCATGTGATTGGGCTAGCAAGGATAGGCGACAAAGAAAGTGTTACTGCAGTTGAGACTTGAGAGAGCACCGAATCACTCATCACTTGACAGTCTCCTGTACGGCCGTACCTATCCCAATCTCCTATTGATGCTCGCTTTGCGTATCAGCTTGGCGAGGGCAGCATGAGCTTCTGCAGCGGCATGGTCCGGACTCTCACGTCAAGACCATCTCCTGGCTGACATAGTGGCACATCGACACCTTGGGACCCTGTTCCTACCACGGCCCTGGCACTTTCAAGCTCGGCATCTGAAACTGGTAATCCACCAAATCATGAATCTGTGAAATCGGCTGAATGCTCCTCAACACTAATCTAATTAATGGTGGAGATATAATTAGTGGAGGTACCTGTCCGTGGAGATGAGCAGGTCCATATGCGTCCGCCTCTTCCTGGCGCGGCCGGGTGGACAAAAACAGCTGCTGTTCATGGGCTTGTGCTCCACGTAGGCTGGACCGCCACGCCGCTCTTCTGTCTCCTCGAGTAACTGGCTGACCACCGATTTATGCACAGATCTTCTTTCTAGCTTCCATAAATAAGGAAAAGCTCACCAAAACAAAATTGCTGAAACGTGGTGCGACATTTGCTCAAGCACTCATCGATCTTAGGAACCTTCGTGATAATACAGTGCTGAAACAATAGATGTATGTACCTGCCAATTGACTAATATCATCACCATTGCAATCCAAAAATGGCCAGCAGTAATTGAATACCAAGTCAATCGGAGCTCAGGTCAAATCTTTTATCCTTCTGCGCAGTATCAAATCCACTTTGAAGTGGAAGAAAACAACAGCATCAGCAGACTAAAGCAGAACACACGCCAAAAATAGCTGGAGCAAGGAAGGTGGGCTCACCCAGGTGGAACTGCTTTCTGCTATCCCTGTGGCTCGGAGAGACAGCGCGGGTCGTGGTCCTCATCGACGCAGCGCACCGCAGAAGGTGGGGGGAGGGGGCTCTCGGGGCTGGGACGGCGAGGCTGGGGCTGCGTGAGGGCCACTGGGCGGGGCCGTGCGACGCGAGAGGGGCTGGGATGGGGTGGCTTGGGTAGAGTGGCGCGGGGAGGGGCGGCCGACGCTAGGTCGGCTTGGGTGGAACGGCGCCGGCAGGGACAGCTGGCATATGGCCACCGTGGGCTGGGCAGCGTGGGGAGCTCGCCGGAATGGTGAGGCGGAAGGCCATGGTGGTCGAGGAGAGGGGTGCTGCATGAGCAGCAGCGGCGGGGATGATGCGAGGCGCCGACGCGGCGCGGGGGAGGAGGCGTGGTGCAACGGCAAGGGCAGCGGGCACGGGTGGAAGAGAGGGAGCGCGGGTTAAATGGTGGAAGGGAGGGGAGGCGGCCGGCGAGGGCGAGGGAAGGCGAGGCAGCCAGTGGGGCATGCGGAAAGAGACAAGGCGGGAAGC
>BCLG01000207.1:225250-263149 GCA_001602295.1 Zoysia matrella
CATGAGCAGCAGCGGCGGGGATGATGCGAGGCGCCGACGCGGCGCGGGGGAGGAGGCGTGGTGCAACGGCAAGGGCAGCGGGCACGGGTGGAAGAGAGGGAGCGCGGGTTAAATGGTGGAAGGGAGGGGAGGCGGCCGGCGAGGGCGAGGGAAGGCGAGGCAGCCAGTGGGGCATGCGGAAAGAGACAAGGCGGGAAGCCATGCGGCAGGGAACGAGACGAGGCGGGTCAGGTGACTGGCAGGGGCGAAGGCAGGCCATGGCCTAAGGGGAGGAGATAACGGAAGGAAGCACGCACGGCGCTTTGGCCTCTAGGGGTGGATAGTCCAGATTCAAAGGTTTTGTTTGGTCCAACGGTGGAAGTAAACCGATGATGTAGCATTTATATAGGTATTATATATAACACTAAGCCACACACAAACACACACGAAATAATTTGGACACAAACCAGTTACTTGATAGGACTTGAATGCCCAATTTTTTGATGAGATAATAACTATTAATTTGATGGAGTTGACTCATATAATTTGACTAGAAACAAACAGTTATGTGCATCTTAGCAATCGCAGAACCAACTTCAAATGACCGTGTTGAATACCAAAATCAATCTGAATACAATATTCAATTCTTGCAAGCAATCGAAGAATGAGCAAGAACAAGATATAGCAAACCAAAAATCTCTCAAACGTGGGGATCTTAAAAGCTGTCTAATAAGTAGTCGTTGGACACAACTGAAAATCAAAAAGTTTGCACAGGTATAACAAAAAAAAACTCTAAGTATTCTTTGTGATAGCTGAGACCTTTAAATAGAGTGTAGGACAACCAAAGGGTGCTGAGGTCATCCTCAAACTTTAGGACGCGCCCCTATTAGGTTCAACTTGATACACAGGCAATGGTCCAAGTCAGAGGGATGTACCACCTTTTGTATTAAAATGACGATTGACGTTGACTCTAATATTGTATAAAGGTGAGGTTGGATTGATTCGAAAGTAGACTTCATGACCTTTCTAGAATATACTTAAACACCCAAATTAGATTCAATATGAAGTTCTGGCTTCCATTGCAAGTTTATACTGTTTTATAGTCCAAATCTACCGTGTGTGAATATTTTCATTGAAGTCCTTATCAGAAGGTATGATGTCCACATCATCATTCTCCTCCACTTGAATTAGAGTCGTCCTTAACTTAAGTTCAAATTGTAAAATCACCACTCTACCATGCCCTTGTGAAATTATAAAAGGTGGAGACCACAGGGGTATGTATGGATCTCATCATCCTCCCCCACTTGATTTGGAGTTGTCATCAGAACCGTCACTCCACCATGCCCTCCATCTTTCTTGAAACATGGCAGCCCTGGAGGTATTTTGATGTGGTCAAGTGGCGCAGAAATGACATATAAGATCTCATCATTCTCCCATTCTTTATAGCAAGCCGTCCTCGGCTTGATCCGGTGGTCGGCAAAATTTCTTGTTGTCATATTGGGATAAGTGATGAGCACGTAGGTAGGCCAAAACAAAAACTTCTCCTGCTTCTTGAGCTGCTCCTGTTGGTAGATCATAAAAGCAGAGAAACTTTGTAAGGCATTGTCAGTGTTAGTGCATTCTATTGTTTGATCCTGCTTTTGCATTTCAAAAGGGTATTTCAAATTAGTACATATGTTTATTTTAGACACTAAGAAATATTCATTGTCATCATATTTGTCAATTGCATGAAAAACATAAAGGACGATTGAAGGACACCGACAAGCTGCCCCGACGCCAGCAGGTGCTAGAGGATCAACCTCGCGGAAGACCGCAGCCCCACCTGTAAGAGGGCCGTCCGGTTTCGTAGGCGCCAAGCCCTATAACTCCGTCCGACCCCTATATAAAGGGGTACTAGGGGACTTAGACGAGGGGATTCCACAAGTTGTGACAGACACACACCACTCACGCATGCTAGAGTTCTTGCTCGAGCGAGAGCCCTTTCACCATTGTACTCCTGTTACGACCTTATAGACCTATCCACTCCTTGGACGTTGGGTATTGCATCCCCGCGGTGGCCTGATCCAGGCTAAATCTCGAGTCTCCCATAGACTAGGCCATACCGATATGAAAAGTGCACCAAACCCCTCTCTAATTACCTAAATTCTATTGTGCTGGTGGTCAGAGCACCGACAGTTGGCGCGCCAGGAAGGGATCATTTCATGGTGTATTTTTGCTTCGCTCTTTTCGATGACTTCGATTTTTGCTCTGGTGGGAGAGACTTCGATCTCTCACCTTCGTTTTGGGAGCTTCACAGTTGCCATCGCCCGTGATGGTCGATCGTGGCATGTCCCCGTCTTCACCGCCGGCCAGGCCTTTCGCTTCGAAAGCCTGGATTTCGTCGCCGATCAAGGCGGCGTGCTTCATCTTCCGGCTCACATGGTGTTGGGTCACGACCCAGCTTGAGAGGGCTTCATGCTGGAGGCCCCAAGGTCGCGGAGGAAAGGACTCCCGGCAAGACTCCGGACAGTGACACCTCTCCGGGTCACCGCGCACTCTCCATCATCGAGCAGGCCCTCCGGCGCAAAATTGTTGTTGCGGGGCCTATACTCCAGGCAATAAGGCTGCCTCGACGAGCGCCAGCGCTCAAGCCCGACCGCGGTCCACCTACCAGCAGATCATGGACCGCGGTACGCCCGTCTTTGACAGCCTGCTTGAGAACCTAGCGGCGGCAGCTTAAGTCCTCAACGAGTCTGCCACGCCCGACAACCCCATGCTCAAAGAGACACACAATCATCTACGCGTCTACCTCCACGACACGCTCCAACAACTAGAACCATCGCTTTGGCTGCAGCACTCCGAGGTTTGCAGCAGCCAACGATCGCACGTCGATCGACGAAGCCCAGACCGCGGCAGCCACGGCAGTCAGACTGAGGTACAAGATCCTCTACCGCCGACCGGATGCATTCGCCAGCGCCTCAGGCAACACCACAACGTGTGCCACACCATTGATGCTAGAAGGCAGACCAGGAGCGAATGCTACGCCGAGTCCAGTTGGGAACGAACTCCCGACCACCGTGACCGGCGGCATAGCTATGACCATCTCTGCAGCCCCAGCCCTAACGATGTCAGGCCTCGGGCGTTCGGGACGTAGATCCGTAGAGCAAGGTTCCCACAAAGATTCCAAGCTCTGACTAACCTCGAAGACAAGTTCGACGGGCTCGAGCTTCATCACATTATACACTGCGACAACGATGCAGCCGACGCCCTTGCCAGGTTGGCCTCGAGGCGAGATCCGGTCCCCGATGACTTCTTTCTCGAGATCCTCTTCAAGCCAACCATCAAGCTCAAAGACGACGCCACCGACTCGGAGGTCGAGGTGGCTGTCAGCGAGCAGACCCTGACCACAGAGTCGGAGGTTATAGCCATCATCCCTAACTGGTCCCAACACATCTTTGCTTTCCTCCAAGACGACACTCTCTCGGCTGACACTAATGAAGCCAGGCGAATCTCACGCCAAGCTAAAGCCTACATCATCATCGACGACGAGCTCTTCAAACGGAGCCTCAGTGGTATCCTCCAACGCTGCATCCCTCAGGCGGAGGGTCTGTACCTCCTTGACGACATTCACTTAGGCATCTGTGGTCATCATGCTACCCCAGGACTAAGAGACTCTTGAATGCATCCTTTATCAAGCAATTCTTGTACGTAATGCTGAATTTATTTTTGTTTCCTCTAAGTTGGTGCGGTATGGCATGCATTCGACAACGATGCCCTTGGAATGAGATCAATCTGGTGTTCAATGACACAAAGAGGAGAAAGACTAGCAAGGGCGTTCTTCGAGAGAACATTGAAAAGTCTACCAAAATCTTAGTACAACAAGTGGTACAACAATGTATGACACATCATCAAGTGAGAATAACACATTTGTACACATGAGAGCATAGCAAGGAAGACTAGCATCATTGAACTTATCAAGATCAACATGTGTAGCTACCAAAACCAAAGCTTTTACTTTACTTTTTTTTTACACAATCTGCTGTTCAATATGTTTTCTCTCTATTTGCTCTAACAAGTTCATCTTGCATTATCTGTTTAGAGGACATGGGATGAAAATAATAATTTTCTTGCCCTTAAAGATGAGTAAGTATCGGTTTGTGCGATCATGGTGCACACAATCAGCATCGTATTTTATGAGGACATCACTCCTTAAGATACACATAAGAGTTCTCAAAGTAGTATTGATGAAACTCACTCATGATAGTTGAGATTAGAGGTGAGCTCGTTTCAAAACACATGTCTTCCATCCTGTGAGAACAAATTGCTACCTAATAACTTTATTATGATTAGGAATTTTGCAGAGAGTCAAACAAAGAATACTCACACATCAGTCAAACAAATCGAGAGTTATCATGACCTGACGAAAGATCGAGAACCACGCACACATCAGTATTGCCATGTTCTAACGAGCATCAAAGAATACGCTTGCGCCCATCAAAAAGATGTCACAATCAACCTAATAATGATAGTAACCCGTAGCAAAGTGAATACATACACAGCATGTAACGTTCATCTTACTACTTCGGTTGAGCCATTTAATGTGATAGGGATGAGGATGCGGTCAAGTTTCTTGACCATATTTGGGCTTGCCAAGTTTTTACTGTTTCCCACATCAATAATGATGCGAATAGACCTTTGTCGTACGACGCACTTAGTGTGGAATAAATTGTGTCGTTGGTTCTGGTCTTGTGGAGCGACCCACATACTGAGGACATATCGCACAATAAGGCTCAAATACTTGTCAGCACCATTAATAGCAACATGTTCTTCATCCTATCCTAAAATGTTAGTGGCAAGCATAGCATATGTGTCTTTATCAAAATCACTAGCCGAAGAATACTCATCATCATTACAAACAATTAGGACATGCTTGTTTGTATAGATCTGTATGACATATTCATAGCCCTTGCAGCAATGGCATTGAATGTCTTTTGTGCGTTCTGTGGTGGCAACAGAGGTGCTAGGTGTTGGAGTATCTGTAAGAGGTTTGGCCGTTGCTGGACTGGATAAATGTGGTGCTGAAACTCATATTTTGCTATTGGATGGAGACAATGATGCCGACTGTGAAAAAGATGTTGGTGGCATGAATGGCTTGAATGATATGGTCTATCTTGCAAAAGAGTTAGCTCGTGTCATTGTTTGGCATCCCTAACAATCAAGAATATCCTGAATGTCACAGTTTAGTCCACTAAAAACAGTTCCATTGCTGTATCATCATTCTCAGCTAAGCCACAACGAAGTATACCAATTTGCAGCTCCTAAAAATACTCCTCATCAGAGTTTGTTCCTTGATTCAATTGTTGTAGTTTGTTAACCATATAATGAGAATAGTATGAGGGAATAAATCTGTGAAACATGAGTGCTTTTAATACTTCCCAAGTGGTGGGGACGTTATTTCTTTCCTTCTAAAAAAAGTGGTGGGGGATATTAGGTTGTTTACTGCAAGGTTCGCACCATCAAATGGAAGCAAAATCTGTAAACTCATTGGTGGTAGCTCTAACTTGTGAAACAGTAGTAACAACCTGGTATGCAATTTTTTTATCAAAAGAAAGTTCTCGATCAAGAAAAGCATCAGGATTATATTTGCTATTAAATGGAGGTATACTGAATTTCACATTAGCAAATGAGTCCTAATTACGTACCGCATGACGGTTGTGGTGTTGAGGTATTTCACGTTGATTTGCATTCTGACGACAGTGTTCTCGATTGTTGTTATTGTTGTTATTGTGGGGAAGGTCCTCCTGCTCGGTGTCACAACAATAATTAGCTTCAGCATATATGTTCATCAACCTCACACTAGGCAGCTTGCTGTTGGGCAACATTTGCAAGTTGTTGTGACAACTCCTCAAGCCATCCCATGATGGTGGCTAGGTTGATGTTGGTTGTGGCTTGTGCTGTCTTCATTTCAGCAAGTGTTGTACCTGTTTTAATTTAACTAGTTTCTAATATACCAAGGCACTCGTTTGTTACGTGAATATCTTCTACTAACCCATCAACTTCTAGCTGTACTTGCAGCTCAAAATGCATAATAATGCCTCTGTTTTAATTTAACTAGTTAGGAATAGAGAAGAGAAATAAATGTGTGCCCTGCAACTAGTAGGATGTGGTTCTATGTAGATCGCGTGGTGAAAATCAGTACCAAGTTCTTACCACACAAGTAGGGGTGATGTGACAACCGTAATGTTAACCAGCAGTGATTGGTGGAGTGAATTACAGGTATACAAACTCTAATTGCTGTAGATATCTGTAGAGCTAGAACAATTTTACTTTGTAGCAAAGATTAGCACAATTAGATTAGCAAATGCGATGTTGAATAAATGGTCAAAATATCAGTTTGGTTGCTGCAACAAGGGATAAACATAGCAAAAGGTGTGCAAAGAAAAACGTGACTTAATGCAAGTAATGGGAATATTCTCACGTGAAGTACTAGGAGTGACGCTAGTTAACTACGCAAGGCAAAGCACTACAAAGCAATAAGTTCCTTAAGTAATATGCGACAAATAGTCTCAAATGATGAATGATTTTTTGGAAGGCCAGAAAAAGAGAAAAAAATTCAAATAGCAAACAGATGAGGATATTACTCTTTTAGATACACACAACACTCCTCAAATTATTATAGATGGAACATGTGCATGATAGTTGAACTTAGAAGTGAGCTCGTTTCTAAACACATGTTTTCCTTCCTTTAAGAATAGAGTGATACCTAATGACTTTATGATGATTAGGAACATTGGATAGCAGCAAAGAAAGTTAGAGAATAACTTAAGGATGCATAAGACAAGGAAGTACGTTCAATTTCAAAAGGAGTTTGAATCCAACTCAGGTTCAAATCATAGTCGGACTCTAGGAGCAGCCCGTACTAAAATGGATGCCCAGGTCGCATACGAACTCTGTCTTGCACGTTCTAGATATGGATAGTAATATAAGGAAATTAGCTTTCCAACAGATCTAATCTCGTGCCAAAATACTTTGTATATCTCTGAGAATCACCAAAACAATATGACGTCCAAAATCTGTCAGGGTGCTGGGACACCATCTTTTGGCTCTTGGGCCACGTATCTTTCCTAGACTCATTAGTATTTAGGGTTTGCCCCTACGAGCACCCTAACCTCTATATAAATAGTAGCCACCAACATTAGATGACAATTTTGCTTAGATTAATCTATTATCAACAGTTTTGCCGCTAGACGGTTTATGAGATTCCAACTTAGTGAATTCAATTCAGATTTCGCTTCTGTGTTGCGTTCTTCTTTATTCTTACTTGTGTTCTTCGATTCTCTTACAGGGATTAGCCTTCTCAACGAGATCAATCGGGTGTTGCATGGTTGATATCCGTAGGAGAAGTGGCGCTGCAATTGTAAGGTTCCAATCGTGTTGATTTGAGGTCGGATCGATTGTATGTTGTATCTTTACCAAATCGAGAATTACCACGACTTGAGGGAAGATCGGAACCACGTACCCATCACAAACATTAGAGCTCTTTTGTGACTACGACGCGCTCGAATGGACTTTCATGACAAGGTTGGATCCATTGGAAAGATAACGCACTGATCTTTCTACATTGTGCTCAAGCGTTCCAAATAAACAATGGATAGAAGACATATGACCATTTTCTTCTGCAATAAAATTTGTGACTCGAATATACTGTTCCAACAAATTCGGGTCGGGATTGATTTCTTCGATTGCAATCTAATTCTTGGGGATTGCTTCCTAATTTTCCTTAATTGTTTCTTGATTTCGTGCGGATCATGGTTTCATTATTGGGTTTCAATTCTTTCTTTATTTCTTTTACATATTGCTTTCAGATTTTTGTCAAAGAAAAAGATTGTATTTCAAATATGGGAAGTGAAAAATATGATTATGAAAAGTAAATTATGGGTGAGAACGACAACTCTAACTGACAAAATGCAGCACAAACTAAAAAAAACTAAAAAGAAGATGCAAAGGTCAAAAGGTCTATGAAAACAAGATGTATATGCATACATTTTTGTGGTTTTTATGTGGACAATAGGAAAAGCGAACTAAATTAAAGATGTGAGAGTATATGTCACCGAGAAACATGAAGTCTAATACCACTTGATAGTATTTGGTGGAGTCGACCCTCATGATCCAACTACAAATAAATAGGTCCTATGCACCTTAATAATTATAGAACCAACTCCAAATGGTTATTGACATGGCTAGATCAGCAAAATCAACCTGAACATGAGTTTCAATTACTACAAGCAATTGAAGAACAAGTAAGAATAAGATGTGGCGAAATAGAAATCACTCAGGGTGGGATTCCCAAATGCTATATAACATGTGGTTGTTGGACACAACTGAAGATTAGAGTTTGCATGGTGGGTGGAATCTTTAAATAGGAGGCAGGACGTCCATAGAGGTGCTAGGAGCATCCTCAAACCTTAGGGCGCGCCCTAATAGGCTCAGCTTAATATGGGCCAATGACCCAAGCGGGGTGATGCAACCCCATTTATTTTTAAATGCTGATTGGTGTTGATTCTGATGTGGTTTGAAGGCGAGGCTGGATCCGTTGGAAAGTAAATGTGAGGAGCTTTACAGCAAGTACCTGCATATCTAAATCAGAGTTCATATGAAATTGTGGAGGCCATCACAAGTTGATGCTGTTCAGTAGTCCGAGTCCTTCCTACGTGAGTTCCCCTTGCATTTGGGTCCTCCTCCTTATTCGTCAGTAGAATCATATAATCGGTCTCACGTGCATCGACTCGAATGATTGGTCATTTAATGGTTGTTGGATTCTTTGTTCATGCAAGTAATATGGCTCGAATAGAAGGCATGTTGTCCTCGTCAATTGGGCTGCAGCACGAAATGCTTATTTGTATTTTTGTAAAATTTACTGAACAGTTTTGCAAGACTCCGAGATGATACGTGGTCATTATATGGATGATTGCATGAAATTTACATGGTCCTTTTCAAAACCTTGTGACGTGATCATGGAACGTCTTTTTGATTGCATGAGTTTCACACGAACTTCACAAAATGCATCAAATTTGGACATGAACTCGTTAGTGAGCCCATTAACAAGACTGGATTGTTTGATGTCCTCCTTCCGTTTCAAAATATAAAAACTTTAAGCTTTAGTCAAAGTCAAACTTTTATCACTTTCAACACTAATAATATATAACTAATAATATTTTATCATATAAAAATTATATATTTTTGTATTCATCATGAAATAAGCTTTCATAGAAAATATATTTTTACATTAGAAATTATGTAATTTTCTAGATATTATTAGTAAAAGTTAAAATAGTTTGACTTTATCCAAATCCAGAAATGCTTATATTTTGAAACGGAGGTTGTACAATGAGACGCTTGCAGCTTATAAGCCACAGGGGATTACGATATGCCATGTTTGGTCGGGACCAATTTACAGCTTCGTTGCCCTCCGTCGATCTCCTACAGGATCCTCTGTTTGAGCATCTCGGCGCGCAGGTCGACGGCATCCACTTCCTTAGTACCGGTCACCGGCCGGTAGTACCCGGTCTCCAGGTCCGGCTCCCAGAACGCCGTCTTCTCCTCCGTCGTGGTCGCTAGGGCGCTGGTTGCGTTCTTGACCACCGTGCCGAGCTTCAACGCCTTCTCCGCCACCGTCTTCTCCGATCCTTCCACGATGGTGATCGCCGTGGAGAGCACCCTCCTAAAACCGCACAAACAAATGATTCCCTCTTTCGTGTCGCTGGGGTTCTCGCATTCGCTATCGTAAGATCAACCATGATCTCACCTTTGCGCGAAGAGAGCAGCGCAACTGGATGCGACTCGCGCCATTGGACAGTCAGATCCTCTATTCTGAATCGTTTGGAGCGTGCAGCTGCTGATTCTGATATGTTGCCTTCTCGATCTTTTTTCCGAGAAAACAGATGATTGTACAGGCCCTTGTAGACCAATAAAAGGTTGGAACCTCCTAATATTGAGCAGTGTGAGAATGAGAGGTTCATAGAGATTATCGGAACCACGTGTATTCTGGCATGTGTTGAGTAGACGTGAGTGTGTGGCACCTTGATTAACTCAAATAATGATTTCTATGTTCAGTGAGGTAAGGGCCGTATAGCCCATTCGTGCAATGTAGAAACGTCTTGCCCTGAGATGGGCTTATAGAGCGTTCGAGAACAATGATGGTCTTCAGACACTGCATTATTTTTTTTTCAAGAAAGAGAGCTTTATTGATCACTCGATATCAACATTATATTCTTGAGTAACCAATTGCTCGACACATGGGGAACCTTTTTTTTTAGACAAAAGGCATAAAGCCCTGCTTTTCAAGAAAGCAATGTCACGGTACAAAGACCATGTCTGCTGGGGTTACCAGGTTACAGATAGATAACCAAAACCAACATCAAACCGAGATCAAAACATCCTACTACCGATTACAGCACGCCTACATCTGGCACATAATTGCTTGGAGCAAAGTTACTAGCTTTGAGAACTATGTCTTTGGTAAGTTGCTTCATCCGCTCGTGGTGCTTATCCTTCAGAAGTAGTGACCATTGCTGTATAAAGGATAAACCAATTAGAATCATATCCAATGGTTTGTTAGGGAAGATTGACATCATAGTCATCTTATTACGGGTCTTCCAGATCGCCGAGGCAAGACCTGCAAAGAGAATCATAGAATCCTGGGGGCTAAGCCTGTTACCCCCTCTCGGCTTGAGCCAACCCAGCTCAAATTCCCGTGAAGACCTTAGATAGGTTCTCCAGCCCAACACTTCTCTGACAAAGCTCCAAACGAAAATCGCCAAGGGGCAGGTAAACAAAATATGATTGACAGTTTCCAATCTGCCACATAAAGAGCAGTTTTCACTCCCTTTCCAATTCTTAGTTTTCAATTGTTGTTTAGCAGGGATCTTATTCTGGAAGATCTGCCACAGGAAAATCTTAATCTTCATGGGCACTTTGCAAGACCAAATCAAGGCTGTTAGCTTGTTTGTGAACCCTGTATTAGACAAGAACTTATATAAGGACTGGGTTGAGAAACGCTTGTTCTTTGTTAAGGCCCACTCCACCACATCATTCCTGCCATTAGGGGTAAAGGTTTGGAGTTTGTTTAGTAATTCATTCCACTCAGCCACTTCCTCATTGCCCAACATCCTCCTAAAGGAAATTTGCCACCCAGAGGACATATATGATTCCACCATTATGTTCCTGTCTTCACAAATATCATACAGTCTCAGGAATTGAGTTTGAAGTGGTACTTCTCCCAACCAGACATCCTGCCAAAACATAGTATTGTGACCATCCCCCACTCTGTGAACAGCTCCCCATTTAAACAAGTGCTTAACTTTGTGGAGTCCTTTCCAGAATTGAGAACCATTAGCTGGATTTGAGGTAAAAATATTTCCAGTTCTCATGTACTTAGCTCGAAGCACCTGACACCACAACTCCTCAGGGTTATTGAAAATTTTCCAAATCCATTTGGTTAGTAGGCATTCATTAAAGATCTGAGTGTTGACAACCCCTAAACCACCATGACTCTTGGGACTAGTACTTGAAATTACTAGAGGCTCCCTTCCAAAAGAAATTGGCTCTAATAGAATCCATCCTCCTATGGATACCAGGTGGTAACAGGTAAACCCCATAGTGTAGGTAGGTAAACTAGACAGGCATGAGTTAGTCAATACCAACCTCCCTCCTGAGGACAGGTGTTTACCTTTCCATAAAGGAATTCTATTTTGCATTTTGTTGCAAACCTCTTTCATATCTGACTCCCCCATGAAGTATTTATGAATTGGGATGCCAAGATATTTCATACGGAACTGACCAATCCGACAATTAAGAGCATTAGCCACCTTGATCATGTTCTCAGAATCTATCCCAAAATGTATGCTTTACTCTTATGATAGTTAATTTTAAGCCCTGTTAGCCATTCAAAGCAGTACAGTATAAATTTCATATGGAGAATGGATTTGTCATCCCCCTCAGTCATCAAAAAGGTATCATCAGCATACTGACTAATAGTGATCCCCTGGGATAAGATGACATAGCACTCCTTTGATCAGCCCCTGATCCTTAGTTTTATTCATCAAGGTTGTCAATGTGTCAAGTACTATGTTGAACAGCAAATGGGAGAAAGGGTCTCCCTGTCTCAAGCCTCTATAAGTTTTGAAGTAGGAGGTTCTTTGCCATTAACATTAATACACACCAGTCCCCCCTGGACAGTATGCATCATTTTCTCTACCAATTCAGTAGGGAGGCCTTTCCTATCCAGCACATCTCTCACACAACTCCGTTGTGCCTTATCATAAGCCTTTTCAAAATCTATCTTGAATAAGACCCCTTGTCTTTTTGAATGTCTAAGTTCATGGATAGTTTCATAAATGATAATAGTCCCTTCCAAAATATTTCTGCCCTTAATAAAAGCTGTCTGCTCTTTACTGACCAATTTTCCAGCCAAATGGGATAATCTATCATTCATCATCTTAGTGAAAATCTTAAAATCCACATTCAGCAAACAGATGGGTCTATACTTTTTTATGTTGTTGGCTTCCTTAATATTAGGCACAAGTGTGATAACACCATAGTTCAATCTCTTAATATCCAATGTATTATTATTGAAGTCACTCAACATCGGAATTAGGTCTTCCTTAATAAGATCCCAAAACTGCTTGAAGAAAGTAACATTGAATCCATTAGGTCCTGGAGCTGTATTTTCCATCATACAGAAAATGGCTTGCTTCAGTTCTTTTTCAGTAAAAGGTTGCTGAAGAGACTCCCTTTCTCTATCAGACAAGCAGTGCTCACTAAAGAAGTCCTGAGCCAACCTAAGCTTAGTATCATTCTGAGAACCAAACGGAGTTTTATAAAATTGAACAATGTGTTGCTCTAAATCAGCCTGTTCTGTAATGATCCCCTCATTAGTCTCGAGAGCAGTGATAGTGCACTTTCTTCTTCTCCCATTCGCGCAAGCATGGAAATAGGCAGTGTTAGAATCCCCCTCCTGGGTCCATTTGTCAGTGCCTCTCTGCTGCCAATACTTCTCTTTGGCAAACAACTCCTCGAGCTGTTTTTCCAACTTATACCGTTGGTTCCAAATAATCCTCTCCTCAAGCAGTAAACCATCTAAGCTCTCGAAATGATTTAGAATTTCTTACTGTTCTTTCCTATCCCTGCTTCGTTCATTAGCATTCCATCCTTTGAGAACCTGTCTGGTTCTCAAAGGAAGCCAACAATATAAAACAGTCTTTAGTGAGCCTTATGGATTGTACGTTTCACAACTTGTGCGAGCAATTGAAATCATCTCCGATTCATGCACCACTTCATTTCTCACATGCCATATTCTCCATAACAACAGGATGTGGTTTGAGCCCTGTTGGGGCAGAGATGTTAGTAGCAGCTTATGTAGCCATTTTGATATATTATAGTTGTTGACACTCAAAATTTCCATCCCGGGAAAGTTGAAAATTCATGTTTGACAGGCCGAATATAGTAGGAGATGTCTAAATTTCGGCCGATGATGGTTGTTTCACAAGAATTATTTTCCAACAAGCTTTTCAGGATGTGAAAGATATTTTCAAATAGTTTGGTTAAATACTACTAAGGAAGGAAAGAAGTGCTTAAAAAGACATAAAGACGAAGCTAAATCTATGATTTGAAGGTTTCAAAATGTAGCTCTCGCCAAGACGATCAAAACGGGTATATGGATCACCTAAATCGGAGCCCGGACGAGGAAATCACGGTCTTAACAAAAATAGCTGGAAAGGGCCGGAGTCTCCTGCTCAGGCCAGAGACTCCGATAGACCCTTTTTTGAAATCGCATTTTTGGACCCCTGTCCGACAATGTACCGGAGTGTCCCGTACCAAAGTGTCTAACCCAGACTCCGACACACCCCCTTCTGGAACCGCATTTTAGACCTCGGTGGGTCCGACAATGTGTCGGAGTGTCCGGCTCAGAATCAGAGTATCTGGTACCCAAACCTATTTTTGGTAGTTTTTCACCAAATCAGAAGTAATTTGTTTCCTAATCAAGGAGATTCATTCATGGCTGCACGGAGTAAGGCCATCCCACCTCTAGATAAAGAGGCATAGATTCTATTATTAATTGTCCTTTTACTTTTTACCTCTTCAAACCCTAATCCTTTTTCAAGCCTCTGTACTGTTCATCCACCGGTCTTCACAGTCATAGATGACGTCCTAGGGCCTGTCGGCCGACTTAGTTCACGTCCTGCGACGCTTACGCCCAGACGAGGTCCCTCTCGGGCGAGAGATTCGATGGCCTTTGCTAGTTTGCTCGTAAACTCGTTCTTCGCTACGAAAGCGTGTTGTCTATCACTTTGCAGGTTTGCCCTAAACCTAGCCGCTCTTCACAACGAAATCATGATATCTACCTCTTCTCAAACCGATCGGAGGCAACCTCGCCGATCTGATCTGTTACGACCCGTACGACCTAGTACTCTCGTTGTTGACCGAAAAAAAGCGTCAACAATAGTTCAGCTTACTATCATCTGGTAGTGCCCAGATTTCAGACATTTCTCTGCGAACAGCAACTGTATGAGGGCAGATCAGGAGCACATGATATTCAGTTTCAGGTTCTTTACCACACAATGGGCAGATGCTATTTTTTTCCAAGTGGCGCTTCCATTTATTTAGCTTTGCGGGCAGTCCTTCACAAATCACTCGCCAAGAAAAATCCTTTGTCTTCTCTGGAATTGCTAATTTCCAGAGTGAATTCAAGATGGGTCTTTCTCCTTGCATCCTGAATCACGTTTTCCTTTAACTGAACCGCCAGTTTATATGCACTCGTAACTGTAAAGATTCCAAATCGCTCATAGTTCCAGGCCAGAACATCGTCACGTCTGGTAACAGGGATATTAACACTTGTAATATCTGCCACGTCATGCAGCCAGAAGTATCTGTGGAAAAGATGTGTTCCAGGACATATTGGGAGTGTTTGGTTCAACTTTTGTAACGGTATTGTAATGGTAATTAAGTATCGGTGTAGTCCGATTCCAAGTATCTTTGCTTGGTTCAGTTATGTAATGGTTTCTCATTGCAATACAATGTTTGGTTGAGAAAAAATATAATGTAGTGAAATGTGATATCACAGATCGTATATTTGTATGTAATCAAGTACTAAAGAAATACTATCTCTATTGAACATCAGAGATTATCGTATTTGTAAGAGACTATAATTCCATTTCAATATAGTATTTTTACAGATGAAGTGAATATACAGCAGAGATTGACATTACAGATTGATCTGAACAGCAGATGAACTGATGTAACAAATGCATTTGGGAAAGGATGTCCCTGCTTAGCTGAAAGGATATCCCTGCTTAGCTGCTTTGTCATCCGTTAGATGAAGTGAATTTACAAATTTGAGAAAATGAACAAAAATATCACGGATTGCAAAATCATGAGAAGGACAACAAATTGTTTGAAACTTAAGACTGCAATTTAGGGAAACCAAAGAATCACAGGTTACGGACGGCATTGTCCTCTCGTCAGGGCAAGAAACAGAAAATTCCAAATCGGAAGGAAGCATTTGAAGGCATTGTTGTGGAAAACATTGATTGCCGCACTGAGAATCACCTTTCTTGTGGCTGGTTCTAGATTGAATCAACAAGAACAGGGAAAATATCCGTCACACATAGCTTCTCTCGAATCGCTGTTGTGGCGGCTCCCCGCATCTCTCTTAGTCAACGCAAGGTGCACGACGGGAGCTCCATCGGGCGGTGCGGTGGCACGACGCGTCAGCGGGGGTTCCAGTGGGAGGCACGGCTGCGGCAAGGCGCACAGCGTGGGCTCCAGCGGTGGCTGCTGCAAAGAGGGGCTCATGCAGCAGCGAGGCGCAGGCCACGGCAGCAGCTTCCTGCAGTGCAGCGGCGAGGAAGAGGGCGTGCTGGCGTGGACGAGGTGCGGCGTGTCGACGAGGACGATGGTCCACGCGCCGGCGGGGAGGATGAACTGCGTGCCGACGGCGTCGATGGGGAGGACTGGCAGCGTGTCTACGGGGAGGATGGAGCTCGTGTCGGCGGGGAAGAGGTGCAGCGCGCCGGAGAGGAGGAGGGGCGCACCGGTGGGGAAGAGGGGCCGTGCACCGGCGAGGACTGGAGGAGGGGGCCCCGGCAAGAAGAGGGGAACCGGGCTGCTGAGCCGAACATTGTCATGCGGGCAAGTGATCCGTAATGGATTTGATTACAGTGGAGGAAGAGGTGTTTCAGGATACAGTAGATCGGGCATTTTTCGTACTTGGTTACGAAGTATTTTTTTTATTTTTAATTGATATCTCTATTGATTTTTAACTTTAACTTTTACATATATAAACTAATTTTTTAATAAAAAAAATAATTAAAGTTGAAGTTACAAATACACGACGATAATAATTAAAAAAACGAGAGAGCAAGTAAAAACAATCAAATTTTAAAGTAATCAGATTACCTGCAATATAAAAACGTTACAATCTATTCAACTAAACACCTCCACTATTCCTGTTGACTCACCCATTTTAGCCTGGTCGCCTACGTCCTGTAGTTTTTAAGTCCGAGGTTCCTCGGTGCGTGTGTAACGTATCCAATTATTTCTCCGTATCCTTATTGTCTCTCCACATCTCACTCGCCATATATATTGCACCTTCTTTCAAAAATTCAGGACCGTGTATGACCACTTGCCATGTCGGGGATGTTGCATGTGGAAATGCCATATTTCAACAGATCACCATTAGGATAATACTCTCTTTTGTTTTAGAATATCGATACCGTTGACTTTTAACATTAAGTCTAGTTATTCATCTTATTCGAATAAGTATAATAAATATAATATATTATATCAAAATTTATTTTATCATTAGAGATATTTGAAACATAAACAATAATTTTATATATTTGAATAAATTTTTAATTAAGATAAATAGTCAAAATTAATATTAAAAGTCAACAATATTAATATTTTAAAACCAAAAGTTACTTTGCTTTCAAAACTTGCACATAGACTATCCGGATTTTCCATCAGCCTCCAAGACTGTCGTGCGAGCAGAGCCTGATTGAAGAGCTTTAAATCCCGAAACCCCATGTCTCCTTTAAATTTCGTTTTAGAAGTTTCTCCATGGTATCCAGTTGTTCTTGCGTTTTTATTTTTAGGTGTCTCAGCAGAAGTTTTTTTTTATTGTTTTCTCCAGCTCATACATTATCTGGCACTTTAAACACACATTACATTATATGTGGAAATTGCCTGCACCACTGTTTTTGTCATGGGCCTCCTTTGCGCCCTTCTGGTGAAGGAAGACCAAGATATTTGGCATCGAAGGTAACAGGCGCACTGCATCATTTCTTTCCTGCGAGCAATGCTCACAAAACATATCAGAGCATTTAGCAGGATTAATTAATTGGCTTGTTGCCCAGCAGATCTTCTCCAGTCTCCTTAATTTTCTCCACTTGTTCTGTGTCAGCCTTGAAAAATAATAATCTATCCTCCGCGTGAACTGACGCGACATAGCGGTGCCCTTCTTGATACCTTGAGGCATGATTTCTCCACTCCTTTCCAGCCTCCTTAATAGAGGTGATAAACACGTAAGGTGATAGCGAATCAGTTGACCTAAACCCGGTGATGGAAAGGAGTTCAGAAGAACTCTGTTGACAACTCAAAATTGCACTTCGGAAAAATCAAATGTTTCGCTAATTCAAATGAAGTTCCGGTTTTTGCAGGTTCAATTATCCGAAAAAATGACTGAGTGTCTGATTATCACTCGGAGTATCCAGAACTCCCCCTTCTGAGTGGACCTTAAAAGACATCGGAGTATCCGGCACCAGGCCGGAGGGAAAAACTAAAAGTTCTGGTACGCTAAACCCGAAGTTTCTAGTTTTGGTAAAGCTGAGTTTGTGCAATCCAAAGGCTAATCTAACTCTTTTGTGGATTTAGTGATTAAATATATTTTTCAAGCTGCGAGATAAGTCGGGATAGATGAATCAATATTTTGTAAGACATGAAGAACTCTTGGACAAGGAAAAGGAGAGGGCCAAATGGTGGTGTTAGAGGTTCCATAATGTAGCCTTCGTCAAAACAATCAGAATGAATGTATTTTGTAGCTAGTTCGAAACCCCAACAAAACCGGAAATTCCTGTTTGGCAAACTGGAACTCCCGATTTTCGCAACTTTAGGAAAGCTTTCAAATTTTGATTTCTTGTCAATTTGTTGGAGTCCACTCCACCTCTATATAAAGAGAGGTCACGACCGATTAAGGGGCACTCAATCGACATTTATCAAGTTACTTTATATATTTTTCATTTCAAAACCCTAGCCCCTCTCTCAAATCTTAATTCTCTTCTCCTCTCGTCTTGACAGCGGTGAAGATGGTCTAGCTCTGGCCTGCCGAGCCTAGACCAACTCGAGATCCGCATGGGGTCCCTCCTGGACTTGAGTAACCGCATGCTGTGGTTGTTCTGCCAAAACCGAAACTTCCTGTTTTCACGATCTCTTCGTTCTGCTTCTGCGCACGGACGCGACCGTGTGTGTTGGTCTGATTCGAGCGTCAACACACTTTTTTGCGACTCCGCTGGGGATGAGAGGTTTCCGTTGCGCAAACCAAATCATTGTTTCTACACTATGTCTTTCGAGATCTTGCCGATGAACATCATCGTGCCATCTTTAGAGGAGGTACCCAAAGAGGCCTGCAAAGCATTCTTAGAACGTCGAAAGGCTTTAGAGGAGCAGCACAAGGCACGGGAAGATTAGGAGCTTCAAGAGTTCATGGCATGCTTCAAGAATGATCATCAAGGGGCAATCTCTCAAGTCAAAGAAGCTGCTCTTCCGCCCGTCTCTGACAATACCGCCGTGGGTGCTGTCAATGTGAGACCATCTTCCCAACCCCCAGTTACTTTTGAAGATCGTTCATATTATTTCGCCAATATAAAAAAGATCTTTGCTAATGACATGCAATACATGATTCAAGAAAGCTTGTTAAAATATTTAAAAAAACATTGGTATTGCATCATTTACTGCTCATGTTACACAAGTAGAGACATCATCTACTAGTTCATAGGCTCCCCATGCATCTAGCATAGAACGACCTTTGTATGGTACCCCATGTGCAAACTAACGCCTTGGTGATGCCTAAAACTAGTGTGGAGCTATTTACTAGCATCCCCAATCCGGCTAGTAGCCGGGTGATTGAAGAAATTAGATAATTTTGTCATGCCATACTGCACCGTCGCGTATAGTATCCCACCTATCTCATCTAGCGATATGGGTGTTCCTCATGGCCCCATACCTACGAACAATTTAATGCCATAAAAATGAACATGCATTCCTCGCCGCTAGTCACACCTCATAGGTCCTCCATTACTATTATGGAGGAGTGCATCAATTTTATTTAAGAGGACTTGAGCAAATAATTTCGTGAAATGCTAGGGTCGACATCAAGGGAAGAAATCGAATTTTCCAAAAGCCATAGCCTACTTACTTTTATTCGATCCCATACCCTAGTGGGTGGTGTGTTCTCGATTTTGTTAAGTTTAATGGTAAAGTGTAACACCCCAGCCCAAGCCTGTCATTGTAGTTGTAGGGTGTGGTTTGGGTCTTAATGGCCCATAATTGAAGTGAAGTGGGAGGTGGGATTAGTGCCACCTTGGTTGTGTAGGGAGGTGAAGGCCAATTAACCCCCATTGTTCCAACCATAGCACCTCCGAGTTAACGCTTACACAAAGCAAGGCTGAAAGCATAAGAGGGGTGCTATGCATGAATGTGCGAGACTACTCCACGTGAGAGTTGGGCAGCACGTGGACTTTGCACATGGGGTGTTACAATGATATCAGAGCGAATCTCTTTCTGTATGTGCGCGTGCGTGCGGTTAGGCCCACGGCATGGCTCTGCACCGAGAGGAGATTCTGGTTATCCACTACTGTTTATGGTAGGCTGCCGAGGGCATTAGCCCTTAGGGGTGACTGTAACTCCCTAGCCCAAGCCTGTAGTTGTGGTTGTAGGGTGTGGCTTGGGTCTTAATGGCCCATAATTGAAGTGAAGTGAAGAGGTGGGATTAGTCCCACCTTGGATGTGTAGGGAGGTGAAGGCCAGTTTATAACCCCCGTTGTTTCAACCATAGACCTCGGACTTAACCTTTTACGTGAAGTTGTGCCAAAAGTATAAGAGGGGTGCTATGCACGAATGCGCGAGCCCACTCCACGTGGGAGATGGGCGGTAAGCGGACTTTGGACGCGGGGTGTTACACAAAGATAGTAAAACTATTTGAGAACATATTAGCCAATATATTGCTCAATTAGGGGAAGTGAGTTCTATTGATGCTTTAAAAGTGTTGTTGTTTTCTTTATCATTAACCAGAACCGCTTTCTCATAGTTTTCTTCTTTGCCCCCTAGTTCTATTTATACATAGGAATCCTTATAGCGTAAATTTTATGATCATTTTTTACTCCAAGGATAATTAGCTAAAGTTGTCACATTTGACATTGGTTAGGCAAGGAAGGGATAATCTCGTTGTTGATTTTATTCAAAGATTTAGAGATGTTAAGAACAGATGTCTCAATTTGACAATTTTCGAAAAACATCTAGTTGACCTGGCTTTTAGCGGTTTGCGGTCTCATCTTAAGGAAAAGTTGGAGGGGCATGATTTTCTTACTTTCACAGAACTCCAACAAAGAGCTTTTGTAACAACCAGGTTTTCTTACCTTTTGATAAGACCCAATCTCACGTGCTTTCGTCAATCCCAAGAGGTTAGCAAGCATGTTTATCACAAGTGAGCAATTAAGAAACCATAACAGAATGAGTAAACAAGAATAAGATAAATTAATTCAACGAGATCATCTATAAAACTTACTGAACATATAAAGGCGGAACAAAACTATCGAGAAACCAGGAACTGAAATAGCAGCTGGGACAACGGGCGGGAGCAAATACTAAGACGAACCTTGTCCTCCATAGGCAACTCGAGTGTAGAGCGAACCTCAACCATGGCTCGAAAGCAGACGAGAACGATCTTCTAGCTGACCTCTGAAAAAGAAGGACGTGAAAAGCCGTGAGTACGTGAATACTCAGCAAACCGCGCACTACCTAGCAACAATTTATGCATGAAAAGGTAGTTTCAAGGATGAAAGCTGGCTCAAGTGCTAAATGCAAGTTTAAAACATTTTTTTATTTTAAAGATGCAAGACATATTATTTTTAAAATTGTCAAATTTTATTATCTTACCCCGTAGAGATCTCCGTTATCCCGAACGAGGTTCATTTTAAATGTCGGTGTAATCTCCACATCCGGCCATAGTTCAAAGGCTGGAGTCCAGAACATTTCAAAACAGAGGTAGAGGGAAGAAAACAAAACTACTCAACGAGGAGTACGTCTCAGGCAATGTCCTTTCAAAGGACGTGACAATGCGCATTGACTGTAACTCTGCAGAGTGTATGCTCCTGGACCCACGAGAAGTGCCGTCGGGAACCACCGTCATGGTATGAACATAAACACAAGACCCATCCACAAGCTTTAACTGGCGTTACCTGTCCTCAAGGATAGGGATCCCAGTCGTATAAGCTGTCGGGTCCTGGAGCTGCGAGGAACCTACCACTGATCAGGTGAGGTATCTCGATCTCGTGTGGGGAGTCGTAACTCGACATCAAACTAACACAACACCGCCAATCCACAGGTAAACAACCAGTCTCGGCAAGCATCAATATCAAGCCTCTGCCCGTATAATGTAACGTGGTGTGCATGATTGGCTACTGAGGTTAGGAAGCTCGAAGGACTTCGTCCTTAATTGCTGGGGCAGGCTCTCTCTAGCCTCAACTCTAACAACCAACAAACCTCTCGAAAGGTCCAAGCCGGAACCTCACATGTACTCGTAACAGGTACGCCCATAGGGACTTCCCAAGAGTCCCCCAGAACCTCAAACTCCAGTTGCCCCCTCTAAATAGTTTGTATAGAGTTATTTGCAAAACTCACACATTTGAATCACAGTTTGAAAGCATTTAACACAAATTCCATTTTATAGTGATAAGGTGTGAAGTATAGTATATACATGCAACTAAGCATGGCTAAGCATAAAAAGTAAAGCAATAGTACTCAACCAGTTCTAGGGCTCATAATATGTGGAATGATAAATAGGCATGGCTTGGGAATGTTGCTAGCATATTTTAAAATAGTTGGTATTCAAATTATGGTTTCAAACAAAACTTGCAGTTTAACAACTGAGATCAAAGTTTAGTCAAGGAGCGTGGCTTGCCTTAGGAGTCGAGATACCATTCGAGATCTAGGTCCTCATGCAGAACGGTCTTCAAGAGCTCAACAACATCTCCAGCTCGACAAACGACACGAAAAATGAGAGAGAAACAGAAAACTACGGTAGATGGCATGTGTCCAGGGCTTTGGTCACTCGTTGGCCTGAACAAGAAAGATCTGGGGCTAGGACACAGTCTCAATGACGTGTCCCGAGGCCGGATCACCAACTGACTAGATCGTGGGTGATTCGAGGTTAGGACACGGTCATAGCGACGTGTTCTGGAAACTGATCACCCATTGGTCGACTGCTCATGACCCGGGGTTGGGACACGGTAATCGGCACGTGACCCGGCACCGATTACCACCTGACCCAATTGTAGGCGAATTGAGGCACGAACACGGCCAAAGCCGCATGATCACGAGCTAGGCCACCGCTGGACTGTGGACGTGTGTCCAAGGGCCTAGACACGGTGCCTATCACGTGACCCAAAGGGTGGTCACCGGCTGCACGATTAGAGAACGAACTGTGGTTGGACAAGATCACGGCCACGTGACCCAGAGCTGGGTCACAGCCGGACCGTGGGCGCGTGTCCAAGGGCTTGGGCACGACACCGGCTACTGACCTACCAATTGATCAACCAACAATGACAAAACTGGGTTAGGTCACAGCCGAACCCGTGTGTCCCAAACCCAAAACTGGCCCAATCACAGCAAAACGCACATCGACTGGCAAAACACGATTGGGGTCTGGACATAGCAGAAATGGCGTGTCTCTGCTCAAAATTGAATCGGATTCCATAGCTCAACAAATCAGTCTACAAGAAACGATCTGGAGCTTGGACACAGCCGATTCAGCATGTCTTTGCCCTGAAACTGAACTAGACACCACACGAGCTACGGATCGACCTAACCAACGAAAAAAGAAACAAAAGGATAGAAGTGCTCACCAATACTTGAGCCAAGGTTGAAGACTGCAAGGATGATGACCAAAGGTGGAGACGACGTCGAAACTCGACTTGACCGAATGATCCCAATCTTGAGTTCGGTCACAGCTGACTCTGCGTGACCTTGGCCTAAAGGAGGAACGATCCCTGCACACAACAGTAAACTTAGACTTTAGCACGAACTCGCAAGCATGACTTGCGTACTTTGCAAAGTGGCAGGAAAGGTGTAAGGACAAGAGAACAGAGCTCACCACGGCTTGGTTCAATGAAGAGCCAACAACGTCGAAGTCACGTGAAGCTTTCCGACGAAAAAATTAGTGAGCTGACCCCATGAATGATGGTGTGGCCGGTTGAACCTGCACAGGACGCGGTAGCTTGATGCGAAACCGACCAAGGAAGAATACAGAGAAGTTAGCACTCACAGATTGGAATGAAACAACGGGAAACGGAACAGGGAAACAGAAATGCTCACCGAGACTTGAGCAAGAGCTGAAGAGAAGCTGAGAACACGGGCCGAGGTAAAGACGGCGTAGCTCAGATCTCGGGCGCCCTGACACGAAGAACGGCGGTGATCCACCGATATGAAAACAAACGCCAACCATGCCTTATTCCCAACACAACAGACCAACAAGACGCGAAAAATGAAGACACTCTCACCATGGAAATGGCAGCGATGGTGACTGAGCGACGATGGCGACAGCTCCACCTCGACGTTTGCACCTCCTGCCTTCGGCGACAACTATTGGTTGTGCGGCGGCCTGGCAACCAAGATGTGTTCACACTCCGAGAATTTGGGCCTCGTGGCACAGATAGAGTTCAAGGTATAACCAACGGAGAGAACGACCACTGAAACGAAGGGAACGGAGGAAACTCACTGGAGACGGCTGAGCCAAATCGAAGACCACGATGAACTCGGACAACGGGATGAAGACCTTGATGACACAACGACGGACAGCGAGAATGGCATGAACGGTGACGAGGATGCAGCTCGAGACGGAGCCGAAGATGCTGGACGGAGATAGCGCGATGCGGACGCGAGCATGAGCAACGGCGACAGCGAGGAAGGCGGCTCGCGAAACCGGCGACCTCGAGCTTGAAGACGAAGGAGACGGCGGAGACGATGGCGGGTCGAGGCGCAGTCGACGAACGAGCCGGAGACAGCACGTGGTTGACAGGGCCCGAAATGACGCAGGGGCCGAAGGGGACGGCACGATCGACTGCTTGGGACGACGCGGGGTCGATCGATGCCTTCCTGGATGGAGGCGGTCCAGGATGATAGAACGGCGATGCGCGGACCACACGAACGGAGACAGGGCAACAGCAGTCGAAGACGGGCGACGCGCGGTCGAGAACGGCCGAGCGCGCACGGCTGGGGTCGACACGTCAGGGACAGTGCGACGCAGGCGGACAGCGCGAGGCTAAATGGGGTCGACTTGCAGACGGGCCTTGCGAGGACGGGGACGACTGGACGGGCGAAGACGGGGTCGACGGACGGCGACACGATGATTGAAGACGGACAGCTCGACGACGGCGTTGAGCAGAGACAGGAAGGCAAGGTCGAGGTCGATTCGAATGCACCGACGAGAACAACGCAGACCTGCAGCGTCCACGGTCGATGAGGACGGGCGAGGAGTAGACGAGCAGGACGACGTCACCGTAGAGAAACGAGGCGATGCGCCTGGACGGGATCTCGCGGTAACGGGGATGGAGACGCGCGTCACGGTCAAAGATGGCCGACGATGAGGCAGAGTGCGGCGCAGCACGTCGACGACAGGAACAGCGTGCAGTCGACGCAGACCAGAGTGGAGACGACGCGACGCCGCGGGTTGGGGGCGACGTGGAAATTGATGGCGCCGCCCACGACGGAGCTACGCGAGCACGTGAGCGTGCGGGCGCCAACGGCGAGCTGCAGGGTCGCGCGAGACGCGGTGCGACGTGGGGAAGGGCTAGGGCAAGGACCTCCAGGGAGGCTGCGCGACGGTTGGGGCTATGGCAGCAGCACGGCACGGCGCAGAGGCTGGGGCAGCGCTGGAGCTCCACGGTGCACGGGCAAAGATGGCGCACGCGGTGCTGGCGACCGCAACGCTGGGGGTGGCGTGCAGAGCTGCTGGTAGGAGGGCGGCTGGATCAGGGTGGTGCGGCGGCTAGGGTTTGGGGCAAGGTTTTAAGGGGTGGCAGGGTTGGCGGGAAAGAAGGGAAACCGTTGGATCAAGAGGAATCGACGGTTGAGATCAAAGGAAGGATAGCAGGCCGGCTGGGCCGAAAGTGAGGAGGGAAACCGACCCATGGCGGAAATATGGTTTGTTACAGCTTTGGCGCAAGAAAACAAAGGCAAAGATTTGAAACTTGATTACAAGATCCGCCAAATTGTGCATGTCATTGAGTCTGATTCGGATAGCTCTGATGATGTCTCCAATGACATTCTTGCTATTGAGTTTATTTGGCCATCTAAGGCCAAATCATTTGCATGCGTTTCGTACAAACCAATTCATAAGAATCGGAATGACGATGTGAAGTACACAATTGATGTAGCTAAATGTGATAAGATATTTAATGATTTACACAAAGGTGTATACATGAAGATTGAATGCACTTTGCCTCTGACGGATGAGTTGAAACGTAGGGCATATTATAAATGGCATAATTCTTATTGTCATGCCACTAATGATTGCAATGTTTTCCATCGACGGGTCCGATCGACCTATAATGAGGGACGATTGAGTCACAAGGAGATGCAAGTGGACAAGCGCCCCTTCCTTGTTAGCACCTTTTATATCAATACCATGTTGATTCGGTCGAGTCAAGCTGATACAACTCATGGAAAGAATGTGGTTGTGGGTGATGAAAGATCTCTCCCAATAGGGGAGAAAACTTTTCAAGAAAAGTGGCGTTTGAGAAGTTACCAGATGGCAGAGAACTTTTGTGCTTCTGGTTCAGAAAAAAATATCCAAAAATAAAATAAAAATAAAAAATTTTGTAGACCAAGAAGCCGAGAACTAACCTTTGCTGAATTTTCAAGTGCTGAAAAATTTTCTGATTTCTGGAACCTTATCATTTGTGTTGTTGCTGCCCTTTATTCATATTCTTGTAACATCTGGAATTTTTTTTATAATATTGGGCCAGCAACTAGAACATAATACTTAGAACACTTATTCAATATTACTATCTGTTATAGAATTGTGTTCCACTAATCATTATTTCAGCCCTCCAAGCTCCACATATATACCTCAGATTAGCACTGTATTTGACCCTGTAATTGTAGAATTATGACTCCCTGATTTCTCCTGTCACTGGTTGCACCATCCTTTGCTTTGCTTTGGTAAGAATCTTGCAAGAGCTCGTTAAGACGTTTCTTTTTGCAAAATTTTCACCACGCACTCACTGTAGTTGCAGGAATAATATTTTTGCTGTCCATATGCTATTTTTTAACCATGACAGAAATAAAAAGAGGTGAATACACTAATATTGCAACAAACTTTGCGAGATGTAATCTACCGCAAAGAGATGTTGCACATAATCAAAAGACGCATAAGTTTTAGACCATTGCTACATCATGTCCTTCCACGAGTAACTATATTCTTTCATCTCTTATTTTATATGATGGTTTAGATTCTACTAAATATATTGTTTGGGAAATGATATGGATAATCTATTTGGACAATGCCATATGAGTGAAAGGAGAAAGCTTTTGAATGTTGGTCATGCATTAGTTGATCATGCTTTAACTTTGTGGCAACATTTCTATATAACAAAAAAATATCCTCTGACATGGAGTGATGCTAAAATTTTTATGAGAAAATTTTTTGTTGATACATCTTTGAAATCTATGTCTAGTTGTGATGACATCCAGAAACTTGCCGAGTGCTGCGACACTATCTTTTGGCCTTTAGGCCTTGTATCTTTTCTAGGCTTATTAGTATTAGGGTTTGCCCCTAAGGTCGACCTAAACTCTATAAATTCAGTAGCCGCCGTCATTAGAGATAGGTTTTGATTAGTTTTTTGCTGTTTCCAAATAGTTTCACCGTTTAACGGCTTGTTGGTTATCCAACTTCGTGATTCAATCTAGATTTCGCAAGTGAGTTGCGTTCTTCTTTGTTCTTGCTTGTGTTCTTCAATTCGCAGGCAAGGATTAGCCTTCTTGGTGAGGTCAATCGTGTGCGCACGGTTGATAATCAGAGGAGAAGTGGTGCTGCGATTGCGGGGTTCGAATCGTGTTGATTTGAGGCCGGATCGATTGTGTCGCATCTCCGCTAAATCGAGAGTTATCATGACCTGACGGAAGATCGGGAACCACGTACACATCAGAAATGCTGTGGGATGATGTTTTTAATGAAGTTAAGGCAATGATACCTCAGGGTAGAAAGTGGACGGCCAAGGAAAGGATTGGGTCTCCAGAAGGGCCAAAGGCCTTAGCTTCGGAGCCAGAGGCTCAAGTTCTGCCAAAACCAAAAGTTCCGATCCAAACTAGAAGTTTTGGTTTATGCTGGTTCTTTGCAAGTCAAAGATTCTGCTGCTCTTTCTACAGGTGATGGGGACATGTCTGAGTTTGATGATGATGATCCCCTAGATTATGAGCCTACACCTCTTCAGGATGGTATGGACATTAACTCTATTTGTTTATTTCTTTTCGATTATTCTCTTGTAGAAGATGAAGAGGTTATGTCACAATTTGATTTTGAGTCAAAAAATGCTATTTTGAGAAGCACAAAGAATCGAATAACCATTTGAAATCTCCCTATGTGAAAAGTCATATTAATGGTACACCGATTTCCCGCATGCTTGTGGATGGAGGTGCTTTTATTAACCTATTGTCATATTCTTTATTAAAGAAGCTAGGTAAGGTTGACGACATGCTCATCCGGACCAACATGATTCTGCACGGTGTGGGAGTAGGAGATCCTATCAAGGCTAAAGAGGTTACTTCTATGGAGCTCACCGTTGGGAGTAAGACTATGGCTAACCGTTTTCTTCGTCGCCATGGTGCAGGGAAGTTATAGCTTGATTTTGGGGCATGACTGGATTGACACTAACAAGTGTGTTCCCTCTACATTACTTCAATTCTTGATCAATTGGTTGGTGAAGATGTAGCAGTCGTTCATGCGGATGTATCGGCTTGTGTTGTTGTAGCCGATTCATGTTCATTGCCACATGACACCGTCAAGTGCCTAACTGGATTGGATTTGATGGATTATGACTTTTTTAATGTGACTAGAGAGGGTTTTGTACCCGTTAATGTAGCATGGTAGCTTGCTTACTCTCCATCTAGCGTTGTTGGCGGCAAGGAAAGAGGCATTCGGGAAGTGACTAGTTGATTTTGGCAAAGCTTAATAAAGGCTGACTACTACATAGAGTCAACTGCCAATCATCAGTAATTGTGAAGCTGTCAGAGGTAGAAGCTATCACTTGACGGATGAAGCCGAACCGATACGATAGGCGGGCGAAGTGAGCGAGACCAAGATGGGCTAGACGTGGAGTGGCGAAGGGGACCTACTTATACGTGATTAGTAAGCTGTTTAAGAAAATGGATAATCAACTCAATCATATAATGTGTTTAAATGGAGTGCAATCTAGATTGGTTACAAAAGAGGGTGGAACATTATCGACCTAACAGGAACAATGTGTGTGAAGGTATAGAGGAAATAGAAGATATGGACAAACATGGGCAAGGGTTTATGTCGGTCGATCCTTTAGAGGAGATTAATCTTGGAGGTGACATTAATCGAAGGCCGACTTTTGTAAATAAAAATCTAAAAGCCGATTATACAGTGATGCTAACGAGGCTCTTGAGGGAGTATATGAATTGTTTTGCATGGTCTTACAATGAGATGCCTGGATTGAGCCATGAGCTTGTTGAGCATTGGCTCCCTATCAAATCTGGATTTAGACCCTTTAAACAACCAATAAGAAGGTTTAATTCAGGTATGCATTATTGGATTAAAGAAGAAATTAATTGATTGCTTGATGCCAATTTTATAAAGCCTTGCAGGTATGTGGAGTGGATATCCAATATTTTGCCCGTAGAGAAGAAGAATACGGTAAGATAAGGGCTGTCATTGACTTTAGAAATTTGAATAGAGCCATTCCTAAAGATGAATATTCTACGCATATAGCCTATATGTTGATCAATGGCCTTTCGGCCATAAAGTGATTAGTGTTCTCAATAGAAATGCAGGTTACAATCCAATATAAATGGCCGAAGATGACATGTCTAAAACTTCATTTAGATGCCCTGGTTTTATAAGATTGTTTGAGTGGGTTGTCAAGACTTTTGGGTTGAAAAATGCGGATGCCACGTATCAGAGAGATATGAACTTCATCTTTCATGATGTACTTGATGTGATCATGGAAGTGTATATAGATGCTGTGGTAATCAAATCAGTTGCTCTAGACCCTCACTTAGTCAATTTGTGCCTTGCTTTAGATCAAACACGTCGCTTTAGTTTGAAGATGAACCAGCTCCATTGTGCTTTTGGTGTATCGGCTGGCAAATTTTTAGGCTTATTATACATGAGAAGGGCATAGCGATAGATTCGAATGTTAGCTTCATGACCTTAGAAGTCCCCTAAAAGGTATGAATTGATTTTGGTGATTGAGTAGACAACATAGGTAACGATTGTAATTGTAGGTACACCCCGCTAATTCTACATCAACATGGTGAGGCTTCCTCGGTGATGACAAGGACGAACCCTAGAAGAGGAGTTTTCGGGCTTTGAAGTACTAAGGCTAAGGATTAGCTAGAGAGTCTATAAGAACGCCGGTACTATTAAGGGGGGTAAGATCATTTGCCTCCTGTCATACAAGTGTTAGAGGGTGTGAATGCTCCTTAGATCCTCAAAAAGCACTAAAGATGGCAGAGGAAGCGAGGACAAAGATCGAAGATCAGTTTTAGTCGAAGACAGAGTCATCGAACAGTACGATGAGGTCACCAGACAGTATGGTGAGCCAGGACTTCGAAGTTCAGAGAGTGGTGCTCTCTGGAGTTGCTGCAGAGAAGACACCGGACAGTCTGGTGTGGCAGTCACCGGACAGTCTGGTGTGGCAGTCACTGAATAGTCCGGTGAGGTCGAAGCTGAAGTCCAGAGAAGATGTCTCTGGGAATCTAAAAGTGAAAGTCACCGGACAGTCCGGTGAAGGTATGCATCGGACAGTTCAGTGTCCTATGCAATGGATTCCAGAGAGGTTATTTTCCTAGCCGAAGAGAAAGAAAGGTCACCCAACAGTCCGATGGTCCAGTCATCGGACAGTCTAGTGATTGCATAAAGCAGTCAACTTTATGACATCAGGTCCCAACGGTTGTTTCTGGGCTTGGAGCCTATTTAAAACCATGAAGGGAGACATTTTCCAGTGTGCCTGCGGCCTGAGAAGCTAGAGCTAACTTGTGAGAGGCCAATGGACACCACCAAGAGAGCACATTGCAAGGTCGATTGGAGATCTTTGGTGCTAGTAGGAGAGTGATAGAGAGCATTCATACACTTCTAGAGCTTGTAGGGCTTGAGAGGAGTGATATTTGCCTATTACTCCTGGTGTGGGCAGCCTAGAACAGCTAGGAGTCGATGATTGAGCTTTCAAAAAGATTGTGAAAGACGTCGCTAAGTTTGTACATGGTTCCGAGTCCTCCGCTCAAAAGGGACATTAAGAGAGAGTGCCTGAGCCTTGAAGGCTTGCTCTAGCGTTTGGGTATTATGTGCGACAGTCAGGCCGCTAGTGACTTCACTCCAGGAGTGAAGCGTACCCTTGTGAGCATCGTTCTGGAAACGACGAGAGGAACCAAGACTTCGACAGGAATGGTTCAACAGGATTAGAGGAAGGCGTCTACCTTTTGAAACCTCGAAAAAAAATCACTGAGCATTCTCTAGCTCACACTCTTTACTTAACGCATTTACTTATTGTTTGAGTAGTGTATAATAGGTTGTTCTTTGATTCCTCTTGGTGGCTATTGTACTAATGCTTGCTTGTTGTTATTCTCATTGCACTAGCATTGTTAGAGGTCTTGGCCTATTAGAATTACTTAGTTTTGCTTCCGTTGTGATCGAGTCTTATAGTTTAAGTTCATAACGAAATTAGTACTATAAGTCCACAGATTCAATCTCTTCTCGGTGTCCTTGATCCTTACACCTATGAAATTAGAGGCAATCAAACAAATGCATGCGCCAGCGCATATAAAAAAGAATTACAAAGTTTCTTGGGCAAAGTAAATTACTTGAGGAGCTTCATTATCAACTTGTCGTGAAAGGTCAATGCATTTACTCCTGTCCTTCGGCTAAAGAATGAAGCCGAATTTACTTGGGGGCAAAACGGCAAGAAGCTTTTCATAAGATCAAGGAATAATTGTCCTCACCACTGGTCCTAAAGGCGCCCAGCAGTGGAGCCCCATCTCGTCTTTATGTTGCGGCGGAGGACAATGTGGTTGGTATTGTTTTGACACGATGTCAAAGGGAAGGAGTATGTGATCATATATGTGAGTCGGAGGTTGATAGATGCCGAAACAAGGTACACTTGTATTGAAAAATTGTGTTTTTTCCCTATATCATGCTTGCACTAAGTTAAGACATTAGTTGCTATCTAGTCCTTGTGTAGTGGCTTGTCAAACCGATATCATCAAACATATGTTACATCGACCAATATCTAATAGGAGACTTAGTAAATGGAATATGCTTTGATTGAGTATGATTTGGCTTCTGAGTTATTAAAATCCATGAAAGGCCAAATTGTTGCAAATTTCATTGTCGAGCATCAAATTGATCTAGAGCAAGATTTGGATATTGGTTATATAACATTTACCCCTTGGAAATTACATTTTGATGAATCGGTTTGTAAAGAGGATCCAGGTATTGGTGTAGTGCTAATCTCCCCTCATGGTATGCATTTTGAGTTTTTAAACCGATTAGAGTGTAATTGCACCAACAATTAGGCCGAATACGAAGCATTGGTGTTTGGCTTAGAGATATTTGAATCCATGGGAGTAAAACATATAGAAGCCTTTGGTGATTCATTGTTAGTGGCACAACAAGTTGCTGGAGTTTTTCAATGGTTAGATGGATCATTGAATGATTGTTTGGACAAATGCCTAGATGTTGTTAAGAATGTGGAAGAGTTTCATAGACACCACATGCCTAGGTAAGAAAATGTTAGAGCTAATGGGCTGGCACTGCAGGCATCTGGTTATAATATTAGCAAAGGAGAATTGCAAATGTTGAAGAACCGATGCGTAGATCAATCAAACCAGAAGTTCTGGAAAAATCGGAAGTTCCAGTTTGCAATTTCGGAAGTTCCAATTTTCCCTATGTCGAATCCGGAATGCTGGAAAAACCAGAAGTTCTGATTTATGATTCCAAAAGTTATGGTTTTCGAAGAGAAGCTGAAAATTCGGTTATTAGTTATTCTAAACATGAAAGGGCTGGATTGGGGAATTGGAGGGTTCCTATAATTGATTATATTAATGATACCAATCGGAGAGTTGATAGAAACGTTGGGCATATGACATTCAAGTATGTTTTGATTGATAATCAATTGTACGTCGAACGGGAGACAATTTGCTTTTGAAATATTTAGGTGATGATGAAGCTGTGGTGGCCATGAGAGAAGTTCATGAAGGCATTTGTGGTACGGACTAGTTGGCTACAAAGATAAAGTGGCTATTAAGAAGGGTCAGATTCTATTGGCCAACCATGATTGCTGATTGTTTAAGTTACTACAACAGGTGCGAAGAATGCCAAAAGTTTAGAAATGTTCAGATGACGCCCGCTGCTGCGATGAATCTCATTATCAAACCATGGCCATTTCGAGGTTGGGGTTTATATTTTATGGGTCAAATACATCCTCTTTTTTCGAAGGAACATCGCTTCATGTTGGTTGACATTATTTCACTAAGTGGACGGAAGCCATCGCCCTCAAGAACATGACCCACCAAGAGGTAATTAAATTCATTACTAAGGATATGATTACATAGATTCAGCATCACACGAATTTTGACTACGGATCAAGGTACTTCTTCTATTTCTTGCCAAGTTGGTGAGTTTGCCAAATCTTACAAAATTAAGTTGCTTAATTCATCCCCATAGTATGCTCAGATCAACGGGTAGGTCAAGTGTCGTAATAAAAACTTTGATCAAACTTACCAAGAAGAAAATAGAAGATAACCCAAAGAGATGGCATGAGGCCTTATCGAAAGCTTTGTGAGCTCATCGTATTTCTAGACATGAAGCCACTAAGGTCACACCATATGAGCTTGTTTATGCACAAGAGGTCGCTTTACCTGTCGAGGTAAATTTGGACGCTTTAAAGATAGCTGAACAAAATGATTCTCCATTAATGAGTATCATGACTTGATGATAGATAACATTGATGAAGTGACCGATAAGTGCTTGAATCCTTTAAAAGCCATAGAGAGGGATAAAAGCCAAGTTGCTAGAGTCTGCAATAAAAATATGAAAGCCAAAAAAATTCAGGTGGGCGAATTAGTTTGGAAACAATTCTGCTCGGGTTCAAAAAACAACAAATTTGGGAAATAGTCTCCAAGTTGGGAAGGACTGTATGAGATAGTGAGAGTCATAGCCGGAAATGTGCACATAGTAGAGACCTTGCAAGGAAGCCGCTTGCTGAGAGCCTTGAATGATAGATAGTTGAAAAAGTACTACCTGAGTGTGTGGTAAGATAGATGAGTTACGGCCGATAAGATCAATATCGTTGCCTATGCTATGACATGGCCGATGTGTTCTCAAACCCTCGTCCTTAGGCATATTTGGTTCACAAAATATTTTATGGTACACAAGTTTTACTAAAAATTTGGGGGGACAACCAAAAATTGCACTTAGGGAAAACCAGAAGTTCTGGTAACCCTACTGGAAGTTTCGGTTTTTGGATGTTCGATTATACAAAAAAAAATGACTAAGTCCTCACCGGAGTGTTCGACTCTCAACAGAAGTATTCGGAACACCCCCTTCTGGAGTCGACCTTGAAAGACACCGGAGCATCTGGCACCGGACCTGAGGGCAAAGCCGGAAGTTCTGGTGTGCCAAACCGAAAGTTCTAATTTTGGTAAAATTGAGTTTCTGCAATCCAAGGGCTAATCTAACTCTTTTGTGGATTTTGTGATTAAACTTGTTTTTCAGGCTGCAATATCAGGTCAGGATAAATGAATCAATATTTTGTAAGAAGACATGAAGAACTACTTGGACAAGGAAGAAGAGAGGGCCAAATGGTGGTGTCCAGGTTCCATAATATAGCCTTCATCAAAATCATCAAAATGGGTGTATTTCATAGCTAGTTCGAAACCCCGACAAAACTAGAACTTCAGGTTTCGCAGCTTTATGAAAGCTTTCAAATTTTGATTTCTTGCCGATTTGTTGGAGTCACCAGCTCTCCACGGGTTAAGGCCACCCCACCTCTATATAAAGAGAGGTCACGGCCAATTGAGGGACACCCAATTGATATTTATCAAATTCTTTACTTCTTTTAATTTCCAAACCCTATCCTCTCTAAAATCCTAATTCTCTTCTTCTCCCGTCCCGTCCGTCAGGCCGTGGTAACTCTTGGTTTGGTGAAGACGCGATACACAATTAATTCAGCCTCAAATCAACACGATTCGAACCTCGCAATCACAGCACCACTTCTCCTATAGTTATCAACCGTGCAACACACGATTGATCTCACCAAGAAGGCTAATCTCAGCCTGCGAATCGAAGAACACAATCAAGAACAACGAAGAACGTAACTCAATTGTGGAATTTGAATTTAACTCATGAAGTTGGAATCCAACAAACCGTCAATGATGAAACTATTTTATAACAGATTAAAACTAATCAAAACCTAATGATAATGACGGCGGCTACTGTTTATATAAAATTTAGGGCGTCCTTGGGGAGAAAGAGCACTCCTCTATTCCTCTGACTATGGGCCTACACATGCATACCGATGGAGACGCAGTCAGAAGACTCAGAAGCACACCATGCCTGCCTCCAAATGGGAAACTAAAAAGCCACCTCCAGGGCACTCCTTCGCCTTTGATTCCATCACCGAGAGTGGAGATCTAGCCATAGATTATGCCGTAGGAGCGTGTGTGCAGTGGACCACTTCCCTACCATCCTCATGCAACCTTTCGTCTCCATGCTCTTGCTTTGCTGCTGCTGTTGCAGTGCAGGGAGGCCAGACACATGGGAACTGAGATGAGGTCACAGGTCCAAGGTAGTTTAGCAGGATCGGTCAGTGAGATACAGACAGTGGCATCTCTCCTACTCCCTCCATCCTAACACAAGCTTATTTCTATGTTTTTGGATTACGACTTTGACCAATGATAAATTTAATTAATTTTGATAATATAAGTTATCTATATTATGAAAGTATTTCTTTTGATGAATTTAAAAGTAAAAATACTAGTTTTTTAAATTTAACCGAATCTATAGAAACTATTGGTCAAAGTTGTAGTCAACAAAAGCTAGAACTAAGTTTCTATTGGGATGGAAGGAGTAATAAATAATTGGGATGAAGGGAGTAATAAATAAGTTTGTAGACATCATATATTCCATCTCTTTGGTGTTACAAATTCTATCTTCAATAAGAAAAACAACAGATATCTAGCCCTGCATGTTGACCCATAATGACTAACTGACCATCTCCATCTCCGTTCGCCATGAAATTTGGTTTCTGTTAGACCCCTCCCCACCCCTTCACCTCCACATAGGGCTGTGTGACGACTGCAACTCCTGCAGCGCTGGTGTATCGCCATCCCCGTCACGGATCCCCTTCCCCCACCTCTGCACCGCGCTGAGAATTGGCTCCAACTCCAGCAGCGTCGGCGCGTCGCATCCTCAACGTGGAACCCCCTACCACCACCACCACCTCCATGCAACACTGAGTAGCAACTTCAACACCCGAAGCGTCGGCGCGTCACCATCCCCTTCGTGCTTGCCATCCCCATCGCCATCGTTCTCACGGCCATTGCTCCCTAGCCCCGTTCGTGATGGTCCCTTATGACTCAGAGGTAGCCAATCTCTACTCCCCGAACTCCTTGTGTCTTGTGTGTGTGTGTGACCGTCAGAGAGGTGAAACCAGAGAGATAATTTTTGTTATTTCGTTGTGCTCTGCAGTTAGGACGATGTCGTTATCCCAGAGAACGCGGCCCTTGGCCCCTTTGCGGACTCCAGGCAAGGCCCCGATAGAAAACGACCTTGCTAAGGATTCGAAGACCAACGGTGACGCGTCCTCCTCAGACTGCTGTTCCGATGTCGTTTGTGCGCGGTGATGCGACAGGTGCCACTTGTGAGTTTTGCATCAATGCCCACCGCATTTTGACGTTGAGTTGAGGAAGGCCACCACACCGGCCAGCATTCATCAGTCCAAAGTCGGGCTCAAACTGCAGGCATGGTGCTGCTGCTTCTCCTGGCACCACTACTGCAGAAACAAATCAGATTTATTTCTGTATCTTTGAATCGGATGGGTGATTTCTAGGGACCAAGTTCATAATATTTTTTGACTTGTCATTTTTTTCAATGAAAACTGCATATCTACACATAGAAATTAGTCCTTCATGTCTGAAAGATGCATATTCACACGTTAAATTATCTTTATTTGTCGGAAGAAGAATGTGTCACATTGTCTTCCATTATTGAAAAGGGTTCGTATCACTTATCCTGCCCCCACTATACCATTTCCACCCTTTGCTGACTGTCATCAGTTGGTAAAACCTTACAATTGCCGACACATATTTTGTTGGGAAACTAAAATTCCTTTCTCTATACTTTTTTATTTGAGATAGCTGCTATAGATTTCAGATTTAGATCATATATGTGCTGATATGTTGATATTTGCCTCTGACATACTGATATGTTGATATTTATCTACTTGCATGAGTGTCATTTAACTTTCATGTTTGATGTCCAGATGATACTAGTGTTTGACAAAATATGCATTGCGCCAAGGTTCAGAGGCAATGTGGTGAATGAGATAGTGCACATGCTTGCATCCTGTTCGATGAAATTCCCACTGACCAGGGTGACTTGGGGCTCTTAAGGTTTATACAAAGCCTGCTGGATATATTTGTTAGGAATTGATCTCCACCTGTTTTGGCCCAACGGCCTTAATGGGCCCTTGACCTAATCGCGCCCTGATCGGGGGCGCCCAGCCCATTATGGCTGGTGGGCCCCTGTCGCCAGCGTCACAATAAATAGAGGTGGGGGGCCGGCCGGAACTCAGGACCTAAGTTCATCCGTACCGCCGCACCCCACCGACATCTCAAAACCCGATCTGTGAGGGAGCGCTGTGCCGACGGGAAGCGCCACCGCCACGACGACCGCCGCCACCGAGAGATCGACGACGTCGCCGTGACTCCAACGCCACTGCCCTCTCCATCGACCGACGCTGCCCAAGTGCAGAGGACCGCACCGACAAAGAGCAGATGGCCGGATCGTCTTCTTCGACTCCGGCGACCGGATCCGAAGGTATTGACCACCTCCGAACCACAGATCTATTCCCGACACAGATACTCTCGGATCTACACTCCTAGACCCAGAGAAAAGATCACAACATTGGCATCAGAGCCAGATCTAGAAGTGGATCCCGACGAGTATGGAAAATCTCGCCGAAACCCTACCCGCGAGCAAAGATCCGAAAGAAAAATTGTAGCCACGGGCTACATTGTGGCGGATGCCTAGGGCTCCGTGAAAGAATCGCGAAAGAAACGCGAAAGAGAAAGAAAAAGAAAAACAGTAACGAAAAAAAAAAAGAGAAAAAAAAAAAAAGAGCACTGCGGCCCCACGCGCCGCGCGCGCGC
>BCLG01000208.1:0-14731 GCA_001602295.1 Zoysia matrella
GGCGGCGAAGCGGGCGCAGAAGCGGCACGAGGCGGCGCGTAGGCGGGCGAGCTCCAGCGGGCGGGAAACTATTTCAGGAGGCAGGAGCGCGACGCGTAATGGCGGGAACAGAGTCAACAGACCGGAGGTCGATATATAAGCCACCTAGGGTTGGAGCTCCCTTTTCCCGACCTCGCGCCGCCAGTCCACCGTCGATTGTGGTCCGTCGCCGCTGCCTGGGCTGCCATCGCCGGTGCTGGTCCACCGTCCCTGCCTCTGGTCCGTCGAACGCGCCTCCCGTTCAGCTGTCCTCGGCTCCAGTCCGCCATCTCCGGCTCCAGCCTCCAGTCCGCCGTCCCCACTCGTGCGCGGTGCGCCTGGGTTGCCGTCGCCGCCGCCGGTCTGCTGTCAGCCACTCCGGTCTGCTGTCCCCGTGGGCTGCGCCAAGGTACAAGGTCTGCACCTCTGCTTCTCAAATCTCTGCTCCTCCTTCTAGTTAACTACTTCACTGCATCTCTGCTAATGATATGCACATCTGCTTCTCAAATTTCTGCGCCTGTGATTGTCAATTAGCTTTTGCAGGAATGCTTTATGCTTGTGTTCGTTAACTGATTGTGTAATTGTTATGTGATTGTGAACCACGAACACATGATGCCATGGTCCTGTGCTCTTGTAGGATGGCAATACCAACGAGTGAGTCGGATGCAGGTGCAGCAGCAGTGGCAACAGAGGAAATGTGTGTCATGAAGAGGAAGTCAGACGATGTAGGATGGGAGTTTGGGGTACTAGTTGATCCTAACAGCAAGGAGAAGGTCCGGTGCTTGCTTTGTGGCCATGTTAGTTCAGGAGGGATTTATCGGCTGAAGCAACATGTTGCACATGTTGGTAGTGCTGTGGCAAAATGTAAGAAAAGTTTAAAGGAGGCTAAAGACAAGTGCAAGAATCACTTGAGGGGGCACAAAGGAAGAGGAAGGAGAAGACAGCTCGTGAGCTAAACTTAAGAGAAGAGGTAAATGTTTCCCGAGTTGGAGGAGAAACAGAGGATGAAGTGACTTGTGTTGGAAGCTCGGAGCCTCGCAAATTAGGCCCCATTGACAAGTGGACAAGGGCCATTGATCCTAAATCAACACAAGCTGAATCTATGAAGCAACAAAAGATTAACCAAGAACTTTGGAAGCAAAGAACTCATGAGGTGCAACAATATGTTGCACGATGGATGTATACACATGGTATGTAACATTTTTGCTGTTTTGATATGTCAATGAAATGATTTCTTGCTGTTGGTTGTGGGCTAGCTAACATAGAATCATTTTTATTTTTTGCAGCCATACCATTCAATGCTATCAACAATGATGAGTTTCTTCAAATGTGTGAAGCAATTGGTCAGTTTGGTGTTGGCTTTGAGCCTCCTTCCTAGGACCATCTAAGGGGAATTCTTTTGACCGAAGAGTATGAGAGAACCAAGAGTTTGCTGCAAGAACGTGATGCTGAAAAGATGAAGAATGGATGCTCTATTATGACAGATGCTTGGTCAGATAGGAAGAGGAGAAGCATAATGAACTTGGTCACAAATTGTGCTGATGGAACAACTTTTTTAAGCTCAAAGGAGATGTCAGATATATCACACACAAGTGAAGTCATATTTGAACTAGTGGACAAAGCAATTGAAGAAGTTGGTGAGGGTGAAGTGGTCCAAGTTGTGACAGACAATGCATCTAATAACATGGGAGCTAAAAAACTATTACTTGAGAAAAGGCCACACATATTTTGGACTTCTTGTGCCTCTCACACAATCAACTTGATGTTGCAAGGGATTGGCAGCTTGCCAAGGTTTAAGAAGGTGATTGATCAAGCAAAGGCATTCACCATCTTTATCTATAGACATACAAGAACTTTGAAATGCATGAGGCAGTTTACAGGTGGTAGAGAAATTGTGAGGCCAGGTGTCACTAGATTTGCTTCTGCATTTCTTACTTTGTGTAGCATTATGGAAAAGAAAGATGACCTAAGAAAGATGGTGGTTGATAGCAAGTGGGACACATTAAGAGATGTTAAGGGAAAGAAAGGAAAGATGCAACAGCAACAATGATGAGTCCAAACTTTTGGAAAGATTTGAAGATGTTTTTGAGCCTCTAGTCAAGCTCCTTCGTTTGGTTGATGGGGATGTGAAGCCATCTATGGGATTTTTGTATGGAGAATTAATCAAGGCAAAGAGGGAGATAAAACAGTGTTATGGTAACATGGAGGCTCGCTACAAAGATGTGATGGCTATTGTTGATAAGAAGATGAAAGGCAGACTTGACTCTCCACTACACCTGGCTGCATATTTGCTGAATCCTCACTACAGCTATGCTGAAACTTCAAACTTTGATGAAGGCACAATAATAGAAGGGTTTATCAACTGTGTTGAGACCTTCTATTATGGTGATGAAGACATGCAAGATCAGACTGTAAACACTGAACTAAGAAAATTTCAAAGTAGGGAAGGTTCATTTGCAAAGAAGCTTGCTAGGACTTATCAAAACTTTGATTATAACCCAGGTAACATTGTAAATCTGCAATTCTTTGTAAATCTGTAATGCTTTGTAAAATTTAAATTGATGTCCTGTTTTTCAGCTTCATGGTGGAGATTATATGGAACTGAGACACTTGGGTTACAAAGGATGGCTATGAGAATCCTCTCATTAACTTCAAGTTCTTCGAGATGTGAAAGAAATTGGAGCATTTTTTAAATGGTTAGCCACCTAAATCTCTTAATTCTGCAATCTGAATTGTAATCTGTATTGTAAATTGTAATCTGTTTTTTTTTTGTCCTTTGGAGGTATATACCAAGAGAAGAAACAGACTTACTACTGCACGTCTCAACGCTCTTGTCTTCATCCAATTCAATGCCAAACTGATGAGCAAAAGAGAAAAGATCAAGTCCAAGAAAATTAGTGATGTCCTTTTATCAAGTGAAACAACTGAAACTCAAGGCTTCCTATTTGAGAGTGGTGATGACTGTGCACTTGTTGTCCACATGGATGAGGAAGATGAAGAAATGCCCGGACAGATGTCCCTTGGTCTGTTATTGCAAATGCTATGAGAGTGGATGAACAACTTGAAGTCCGTCGCAGTTCAAGAATAAGACAGCTTTATGCAGATGAGGAGTTTGAGTCTGAAGATGATGATTTTGAGCTAAATGACGAAATGGATGAAGAATGAGGAGAGCTAGATATCCTATCCTGAAGTTGTCATGTGTGTTTAAGTGTGTAATGAACTCATGGAGAAGGTTTCTTTCCTCTTCTTTAATCCCTCCGGTATGGTTCATCACTTCATCTTTTTTCTCTTATCCTGAAAATTACAAGTTTGCAACCCAAAATTAAACATATCGAGAAAAAAGTCTTGCTACAGTACAAACCGCTTAGGCGCCGCTTAGAAACGCTTAAGCACGCCTAAGCTCCAGGCGGTGGGTCACCGCTCGCTTAGCGCTTAGCGCCTAATTTTTCCCTGCATATAAGTATGTACAAAATGTGTAGTTTTGTGATATACCTTTTAAAACTGTAGTTTTGTGCTAGTTTCATCAAAGAACACGTAGTTATGTGAAATTTACTCTAAATTATTTTCAAGTAATTCAGTTTATGTGTCCTCTGTAGGGAAATCTCGCTTCAGAGCCACTGAAATATCCCTAGAGAAATATCATCATGTTTCTATGTTATCCTTGAGGGAAAACTTAACAAAGACATAAGAACACAGCCATGCTGATTACTAGCCATGCACAAGTCTGAGTGCAATCAAAGAAACACGACATGATCAAGGAAGTGAGCTGAAACGAAACGGCGACTTACCAGCGGGCACCTTCGGCAGTAAACTAGCCTTGAACACAAGCAACGCAAGAACCTGCAGCAGGACCCACATCGCCGCCGCGCCGCTGCCATGCTGCTTCTTCTCGTGCCGTCCTCTCGTGATCAGCCCCATTTCCGGCCAGGCACAAGCTAGAGGTAGAAGCTGACCTCTCAAAAGCTCTAACACTAGCTTAGGGAGGTTAGCAGCTTCCAGTCGTCGTGTGACATTCCTTTATATATTGAACTGTAGCAAGCACAGCATCCACTATCCAGCATCCCATCTCCAATGGCGAGCTTGTCGATGGGCTGACCCGGATGAGCATTGAGACCCATGCACGTGCCGTGTAGGCCAAGGAATCGGAGCTTATGAGAGAGTGCCAACTATTTGAATATTTCCGGATCTGCAAATTGCAATGCAGTGATTTAGAATATAGCAATACGGATCAGATAGCTCCAGAGAACTGAGCCATATTACATCACGTGAGAGAGTGCCAACTTTTTGATTATTTCAGGACCTAGTGAAGTTTGTAGTAGTTCGAGTCACTCACCAAGTCAGCGTCGGTGATTAATTGTTCGTTAATCTCAAGACGTATCCGCGGAGTGGTTGAATAAATTACTAGTACCTCTATCTGAGAACGGTCTCAATATATAATTGATCAATGTCAAAGTTACTTTGACCAGTTTATCATTATTTACAACACGTGAAAATAATTACTTCGGTCCGAAACTATGCAAAAAAAACTCGCTCATCCTTTAATTTTTAAAAGATCTAATGTAATCCTCGAACTTTGATTAGACTCAGTTTCATCGCTGGGTTGATGTGGCTCCTTTAATTTTGAGCCAATTCATTATTTACCCTAAAAATTTAATCTCTTCTCTTATTTGCCATCAAAATTTTCCTCTTCTCTTCTTTACCGTCATTCTTAATTTTCTTCCCGTATTTTCCATTACCATCTCATATACTAACATATTTCTTATAAAAAAGACCCAAATGCCCCTCACACTGAGGGAAGTAATATTTGATATTCTCTTAAATAGGTATGTGACCGCAACAAACATAAAATGATTATTTAAAAAATATGTATATCATAAGGTGATTTCTTGTGACAAAAAATATTATAAGGAACATGATGTTTCAAATGGATCTTAAAACAAAAGTGTAGTTCAAGAGAAAAATCTATTTGAAATAAAAAGGTCTAAAAGTAAAGCTGATGTGACATGTCATGTGCGTAGCCATGTTACCACAAGGATAAAACTGAGCCTCTATAAGGACTAAATTGGATCTTTTAAAAGTTGAAGGATGAGGTTGAGCTTTTATGCATAATTTATGGATCAAATTGAATATTTTGCCCTCGTAAAACTAGTACTAATTGTTTCAACAAACTTACTACGGCTATTATTATTTCATTTCTACGTACAAATTACAAAAAGAAAAAATTTAGCTACTCTAAGAGTGAGTCCATTAAATACGCTCTAATATATACTCCTATATTTCAGCTGCCTGGTACTTGGCACATCACGCATATAGATACCTCAACAACGCATGAGGTTTCAGTGTCCACTTCTCTGCTGCGGTGAAAAGATTCTGTGCAACAATCAATTTTTGCAGTATCCCACGGAAGTGCCCACAACAATATGTAATTCCTTAACCATCAATTTTTGTGAAAAAAAATTACAGGATATGGTTGTATATTTTGTACAAGCTCAACATCACCAAAACACAGCCCATGACATAATTCCTGTAAAGCACAGCCCAAGAATAGGAATAAGTCCTATCGATCTCTTTCGTTGGGTTTTCATCCCTCATCCAAAATACCATATATATTGACTCCCACAATTTTCTAACTTTTCAACCCATTCGTTTTTTCCCTTTGGGCGGTCTCTGTAACATCCCAAGCCCAGAATACGGCTCTAGACCCGCTCGCACGCCGTGCGAGTCCTACCTCACAGAATAATTGCTTGCGTTTTTCTCTTCGCTTCGCGTAAAAGGGTTAACCCGAGTTATTACTACATTCTAAAGCCGGGTTTTAAAATTGGTATCCACCTCCACAAATAGCCGGCACGGGACTAAACCCGCGTGGCTACAGTGTTTCCGTACTGCTACAGTAGTGGGCCTTTTCTTTTTTTCCCTCTCCTGGGGCCGGGATACTGCAGTCTCGAGGACGGTTTTGTCCTGACTCACCATCCAGGTGGCAACATGTGGCTATCCACGTGGTGATTTTTGCTGACATGGACTGTTGACGTGGCACAATCGGTGATGTGAACACCCGATTTGGTCTGGTTTTATTTTAAATTAGAAAATAAATACTTAACAACCTCACGAAATTATAAAATGTGATTTAAATCATTTTACGAGGAACAAATTTTGTTTTAGAATAAATACTTAACAATCTCAAAAACATGACTTTTATGAACTCAGATGAATTTTAAACTTTGGATGATGATAGATATCTTCACGAGGAACAACATTTGTTTTAGACTCATTTCTAAATTTGAAATAGATTTATTTATACAAAATTCGGAAGACTGAATTATAATGAGACGATGACTCAGCAGCAGCCATCTGTTTTGCCTCAAAAACATGACTTTATGAACTCGGATGAATTTTAAACTTTGGAGGATCATAAATCTCTTCATTAGGAACAAAGTTTGTTTTGGATTTATCTCTAGATTCGAAACAAATTTATTTATATAAAATTTAGAAGCTAGATTTATAACGGGATGGTGACTTATCTCCCCGTTTGAATTTTGAATTTGAATTCAAGTTCAAAATGTGAAATTTATAAATTTCTAAAGAAAATGGACGTGAAACAATAAAAATACTTGAAATTATATGAATTAAAAAAATAAAATTTTATCCACTGATTTCAGAGGTCTAGATTATTTTTTAGGTTATTTCTCTTTTTAAATTTTTAAAATAAAATATGTTTTGAATTTGAAATGGTTCCTAAATCAAAATTTGTTCCCTGTAAAATGATTTAAATCTCTGCAAAATTTTATAATTTGTTGAGGTCGTTAAGTATTTGTTTTCTAATTTAGAATAAAATCAGTCCACATCAGTAGTTGTGCCACGTCAGCAGTCCACGTCGAAAAAAAAGCCACGTCACCCAGCCACGTAAGATAAAACCGCTCTCGAAAGCGCCAGGGAGGAAAAATGAACGGGTTGAGAAAGTTGAGAAAGTTAAAATATTTGTTATTCTAGATCAGAAATGAAAACCGAACGGCGCGATAGTTGAGGGCGGTCATGACTTATTCCCAAGAGGCCCATTCCAGCAGAGAAGGCATGTTGTAAAGCCCAACCCAAGAATCATGATCCATAGAGGCCCAGATCAGGACAAAGCTAGCCCAAGAAATCATGATAAATAGAGCCCCAATCTCGGATAGAAGGCTTGTAAAGCCCAGGCTATAAAATGACGGCGCATAGAGGCCCTGGCCGAAAAGGCCCGTGGGCGTGAAACCCTGCTTCGTCGAATGGCCAAGCCAACAAAATAGGTGATTATCGGCTGAGAACGCTAGTTACCCTGAATAAATCATCTCTTAATTTTCCTGCTCCAGTGATTCTCAGCTCACCGACCCTAACGAGTTGCGAGTTCATGTTATTCTTGCATTCAATGAAGAAAATAATTTCATCCACCTCCAGATTTCATACTGGTAAAAAAATGTTCGAACGCTACAATAAATGACTCGTGCAAATCTGCTACAAATAATGATACTGTGCAGTGGCGGACCCAGCAATTGAAAGTTGAGTATTCCTGTCCCGCTCAAAGTTTTCGAAACCGAATCGAATCTAGTTTTCGGTGAGGTAAAAAATCGATCGGTTAACTGCTACAGTGTTAGGTTCGATTTTCTATCAAAAACTCATCATGTACCTAAATCAAACTGGACCGGTTTCATCAAAAACCAGAAAAATCGGTTGATTTTCACTGGTTTCCAATTTTCAAGCCCTGACTCTATTTAAAAAGAAAATTTAGTGTAACAAAAAATAGAGAAATTACTTAACAAAATAAATAAGGCGCACATTTCTTCTTCATTTGCCTCTAGGATCTATATACAATAGCATATGCAGAGATAAGAATTGATTTCTATTACCAAAGATAAGAAACAATATTTTTTTATTTTCTCTGAAGCCATTTATGCAAAAAGATAAGAAATAAAAATTGATTTGCCTTATCTACAAGAAAAATATTTTCAGTCACCAAAGTATTTGGTTACTTTATGTGTAAAATTATTCATTATAACTATTTTATCACTAAAAATCTTGATCGCATTTTTGTCACTAAAACCTTCTCACTGTACGTATATAATAACCAACAATTAGATATATTGGTCACTAAAACTGTAAACAAGTCTTGGTAATTAAATGCATTTATCAACCAATGAGCATATATCTTATTCACTAAAAATATATTTCAACTATAAAAGTCAAATTATAGTCATTTTTCAATTTTTAGCGACAAAATTTTTGGATCACTAAAACTTGGTGACTAGATTTCTGGCAATGGATTTTGCTTTCAGAGATAGATCTTTGGATGTGCTGCTGTGAGACGAAATAATGGCTAACTAAAAATATATTGAGTCTATTTAAAATTATTAACATATATATATATAATACATACTTAATAGTTTTGCAAAAAAGCTGGGTATTCCTGGGAATACCCAGCCATCATGAGCGGTCCGCCACTTTACTGTGCGGTGGCCTCCTCTGCTTCGTCGTTCGTCGTCCTCGACAGCAAACAAGGTAATGGCTCCAACGCTTCAGCAGTAGCCTCTCCTCCAGGTCGACGCGCTGGTGCTGAAGTGTTGGAGCTCCATGTATTCTTTTTTTAAAAAAAAGAAAGCTAGCATGCTGTTACTTTGTTTGCAGGCTATATCGGCCTGCCAGTCCAACACTAATATTGTCCAATCCATCTGGAGAGTATCGGATCAGATTAGTATCAAGTTGAATTTCTATTCATTTTAAACCTAACAAACCGATTTAGACTGTGAATGGATCCGTTGGCTAAGCTCTTTTACCACCCCTACATGTAGTAATATTTGGTGAAGACTTTATCATGTCCCAAAAAGAAGCACTTAACACCATTTGCTGCTTCTAAAACTTGGTCTTCTGAATATTCATTCATGTATGACTGTACGCCAGACAATGTCCTGGGTCTTTCAAAAAATTATCATATGACGGCACCAAATCTCATTCAACGCGAGAGACATGAAAACAACGATTAGACGCGGACATCACATCTATTCATTTTGCATGTTCATCACAGGCCACGAATTTTATTCATTTTGCATGTTCATCGTAGGCCACAAATTTTGGACAAGTGTTGAACGATAGTTTGTCCAATATTCACTACTGATGGAAATGTGCCCGCAACACTGCAACAGCATATACGATTGCCGTCAACTATTATAGGGGTCCCTCAAATACGTGGATATGAATTCACTGACAAAAGTAGCGATTGATACACAAATTGTTTTTAGAATAACTTATCGCTCTGATAATTTAAGAATCAGGACATACTTATGCCTTTGCTCGCCAGCTATATATCTTTCTTTTTTCCTTTTTCGTGGCAGGTCCATAATTCCTTCTATGTTCTTATCGTTTGCAAATATACTTTTTGCCTGATTAAATGGATATCCATCGCTGTAAGAATAGAATAGATATATGGTTTATTCTTCAGCATATTACTACCAAAGTATCGTGCTTTTCAGAACTCAAACAGCTGATTAAAAAATGGTGATAATATCACTGAAAAAGTGGACCACAATGAATTTTTTGTAGGGGTTTGAGTTCACTGCATTAAATGGAGTATAAGCTGTTAGTGTCCACTTGATTCTTTTTTTGTATGTTCACTTTGTCTGTAGATGTGCTCATTTCTTTTTAACTTCTTTGATTGAAGGATCTTCCTTGCCATAAATTGTAATGCATAAAGGCTGCCATTTGTTTAACAGCTATCCACCACAAAGACTCAAATTTATATAAACTAAATTCAGGAGAGGAAAAAAGAACAGTTTAATTTATTCGTGGCACACCTCAAATTTATATAAACTAAATTCAGGAGAGGAAAAAAGAACAGTTTAATTTATTCGTGGCACACCTCTGTTACTTGTTCGTCTGGTTAGGTTTTGCAAAATGTTGTACTGTTGTGCTTAAAGCCAGAGGCGCATCGAAAATATATTCTATGGCGGTGAAAATCCAAATTCTTATCTACTAAGAATTTTGATTGCTGCAATAGATGGCGCATGCTTGATTTCCAAGGTGGAAACCACTAATAAGAAAATCCCACGATTTTTATTTGACATTCGATACTAAATTTTGGGCTTATTCTTGGTATATTACATCTTCTTTTGCAATAATAGCATTATAATATGCATGTGATTTGAAAAGCCAATGTTCTTTGTATTGGGAGCAATGCATCATACATTCAAAGATTCATATTAAGTATCCCTGCAGATAGGTATTTCCATATCCAAAGAAGAAAAGATACAGAAATATAAAAAGGTAGGAAATTTCTGGTGAGAACTCAAATGTCACATGATATCTGTGGAAAGTCATCTCGGGCATGGGGAATAGTTTCTTGTTTGTGGCATATATATTGGTCAATCACTGTACTCAAATTATCATGTTCGTACAACAGAGACTGTACCACATGAATTTGGTATCATAATTCAAATTCAACATGCCATTCTGATGAGTGTGATATATATCTTGTTTGCGCACTTACAATTCCGGTACTTTCCATTTGTTATCCTCAAAACAGAAGCATTTCACAGAACATTAAACCGTTTATACTCGGTATATTACATCCGATCTTGTTATCCCATTAGCATCTTCAGCAGGGAAGAACAAATGCTGCACAGAGAACTGCAGATAACTCACGTGGAGCACAGAGAACTACATATAATGGTGCGTTCATGACAGGAAGCTCCCATGAACAGTCTGGAAGAATCAGATGTAGCACATGCTATCAACTGATTGAATGTTCTTAATAGCATAGTACTCATCTAACAGCGTGACCATATGAAATGCAGTTGATGTGTATCCAACTATCGATCAGTTAGAGCAAGGTATAATCTTGAAAGGGGTACCCACACAATATATCTCTGCAGAAAGGGAACATGTTCTTGCATGTAGTGGGTGCTCCTGATTAGAATTTTCATTTCAGTATTGTCTATCCATGTCCACTAGCTAGAGCTTGTATATATATGGATGATATAAAGAAAGGAAAAGGAAAATAAATGCCACTTTCATTCCTGCTCAAGTGATGTTGCTACATTTTGTATCAATAGTGCTGGACCGCGTCGAGATTCTGAACCGATTTGGGAATCTATACTTCAGCAACAGGGATGACGAATTCATACTGTCCATGTGTTTGTATGGGCTAATAATCAGCTATATATCTAAGCGGCATCGAATGACCAAGAAACATATTGCCGACCAAGTTTGATACCCATAAGCGAGCATATCGTTCTGTATCAGGTAAAGTCGCATTTCGGAAGAACAGATTCAGATATGCAGCCTATTAGGACAACACTAACGGAAGAAAGCGATATCTCGTACTAAGTGCATAAAGGCGACGATGCGCCGCGTCGTTCACCATCCTCTGAGCTCAGCTCTCAAAGCTCAATACTTTGAGAAGGGAAAGTGGCTGCACATAGGGCTGAAAACGGTATAAAACGGTCGAAAAAACACCTCAACCATTTTCACTTTCATATTTACAACACCGAACAAAAACGGAAATGAAAAAGCCGAAAATGGAAACGAACGGATTAATACAGAATTCAAAAACAAAACAAAACGATCGATAACTGAAAAAGATGTCAAAAATATGAATAAAATAAATATTAAAAACGATACGGAAAAACGATAAATAAAATGCGGTCGAAACGGAAAATTTCCATACCGCGTCAAGTTTGCCTCCCAAATGTCTGAAGAACATGGACAGGCTGGTTAGCAGCTAGTGTCCCCTTTCTCAAATATTTAACACTGTTTTTTTTAAGTTGCATTTGACTATTCATCGTATTAAATTTTTTTAACAAATGTCATGTATTTATTTTAATTTAATTTCTCATTAATAGTATTTTTAATATGACATAATTTTATATATTTGAATTAATTTTTTTAATAAGAAAATTGGTCAAAGATAATGCTAAAAATCAATGTCCTCAAGTATTTAATTGAGGGAGTACTTGTCATGGTTAACAAATACTCCCAACATTCCTAAATTGTTGTATTTTATTAAAAATTTAGTTCAACTATATAAAATTTTACATGAGTCAAATAGCTTTAATAATAAATCAAATTATAAGAAATTTATAATATTTATCACATTTTTTAAATAAGACGAATAATTAAAGATGATGCTTAGAATTCAACAGCAGCAATAATTTAGAAAGAGTACTATGTACATCAGAGCTTTTTTTTAATAAGCTGAAACAGTTAAGTTGTGCAGATAAGACAATGCGATGATATCGATGGCGACCGACAGTGAATTACTTCATCATCAGAACAAAGGAGTAACATTTACAAAATAATTCTAATTATAGCAAAGGAAGTGAAAATTGATTCGAACTTGAAAAAAAAAAAGGAAGATACTACTGACCAAGTCTTTGACATATCTGTTGGCCCTCAGATCTTCATCATAGAAACAAAAATCACTAGCATAAAAGTAGAACTGCACATGCCCTTAGACAAGAATATCTTGCAGATGTATAAAGATGGGAGGGCAACCAAATCCATGATATGTTCTTTTGCAGGGTCTAGTGGGGAGAACAAAAGAAATGCCACAAGACTCAGACGAGCAATAACAATTCAGTACTGTCTTGTACGCGTAGCTTATCAGACCAATCGCATCATATCCACTCAAACTTTTTTTCTGAATCATTAATAAATTTTCACCTTGTTCATTTCCATTTTGTAGTATTATGATGCATTGTACATGTTGGCTGTCCCTCAGTCACAAGCAGATTACTGACGCCCGTGTGACTATATGACAGTGGTCGACAACTCATCTTCTCTTTTCGGTTAAATAAAAAGTTAGCAATCATGCTGCAAGAGTGAGCTTCAGCTTCACGATTCAACACACTATATGTAAGAAATAGAACATTAAGGTATGTTTTGGGGACCACACCCCCCCCCCCCCCCAAAAAAAAAATCTTTTACGATTCAGTGATACACAGTACTGATGCAGATATTTCCCCCAATATTCGTTCAGCAAAGATTCAAGAACTCAGCACTCTGATTAAGCAACTGAAATACAAATTTGAGCAAGCAAGGTGTCCCTCTTGATGGTAACCTTGTTAACCACCGAGGTGCATTCATTTGGCTGCGAAGGCACCTCTCCATGAAGCACCAAGAATATCCCATCAAATATTCCCCGGGGAGAAGGTCACAATGATCAAAAGTTTAAAAGAGCTATCTATCATCGATCTGCAGACTTTAAGGATTGGATCTAGGGTGCGCGCCTCTTTGGTTTCACTGTCACTAGTTCAGGGTTGTAGGAACGCAAGATATATTGATGCTGACAGAATTATAAAGGCAATTTTATGAGAGCACTTAAATTGGCCTCTGAAGCTTAATTAGCAGTCCAAAAGCTTCGTCAAACATCCTTTATTAAGCACTTTCCATAACAATGTTTTATCAAACTTTTACTAGGAAAGGTAATTTGCCAACCAGGACTGCATTGTTGCTGACACCTTAGGCTTCCTTTGGTATGGCTCTGGCTTGTCCAAAAATAGCTTTAGCTTTGTCTTACCTTGGAAAAGCAACATTTTTCGTTTGGCAAAACGACTAAGTCTATGGCTTCTCTTAAAAACATAAGGCAGAGACAGGGAGGACCGGGAAACCTAGCTTTGTTGGCTTGCTGCCTGTCCTTATTGGCGAGCGTCACTGACGGGTGGGCGAGTAGGACGTCTGCTCCCCTATTGGCCCACACGTCGGTAGCGGGTCATCCCTTTGATGAGCGTCAGGGGAACTGCTTCCTACAAAGGGCCATGTATTCTTATAAAGGACACTAATTAATAAATGGTCAATAATTTTCCCACTATAAAGGTGGCTACATCTATTCATTTCTGTTATCATAGGAGGCAATTGTATAGTAAGTACACACTCTATTTTTTAATTATTGTCACCATACATTCATTTTTTTAATATATGATATTTTTATACTTTTTAATAAGATGATTTGTGAAGGTAACGTTAAAAGTCAATGGAGAAAATAATTAAATAACTAAGGGAGTACGTGAGTTTCTTGTCCAAATGACAATAAAATAAACATGGATACAGTACGCACATCAGCGCATTGCTTTCCTTCCCAAGAAAATGTTATACCAGTGAGATCTAAAATTAGGGATGAAAACCGTACAAAACCGGGCAATTAGCGAAGACCACAGCTCCTTTCAGTTGAGAAATTTACATGGAATCCCAGAGCCTTTTTGCTATCTCTGATCTAAAATGTAATCGTTCACACTTTTACATTGAAGCATGTGCAGTCAATGATCCAAATCATTATTGTTTGAACATGTTTATAATGCGATACACCAGTTTTTTGGCGTCCTGAAATATGCGATCTGAAGTTTGGCCACACAACCACATGTTAATCAGTTACATGTTTCCATCACATTAGTCTGCAGGCACATTACAGTTCTCGTAGATGGTGACTCTCCCAAATGATTAGGTGTGCCATCCTATGTATTACCTCTTAGAGCGATCCATGGATGTGGTTGCTTGCAGCTAGAACCTAAGTCATATGCATTTATAGAAAATTTTGAGTCGAATTTGTGTAATGCGTGATGAGTTTGAGTTGCAAACTCAGTTTATCCATGCTCCAGATTTCATGTCGAAAGGAACAACTGACAGCCCAAGATAAATAGGAGTAAATCATAACAAGACACTGCAGATTCAGGAGGAGGTGTTTGGGGGGGGGGGGGGGGGG
>BCLG01000208.1:14741-124537 GCA_001602295.1 Zoysia matrella
AGGTACCTTTGAGAAAGTAGAAGCCATCGTTGATTAGCACAAGTGATGAACTATTTGCCTTTCTTCCTTTCAATGAACAATCTGTGCACCAACATATATGTATACCTTTGTCCAATGATCAGCAGGATATCATTCTTTTTAAGTAGCAAAGCAAAGTAATCACCTTTCTTAGGACGCACTTCAAATAAAGTTTGTTGTCAATAATTTTTGTCGAAATCTTCTCTTTTTTTTTGCATCATTTTCAGCTTAAAGTAAGGCTGTATGATTTACTTAATTCAATAGGGTGCGTCTTAGAGTAACTTTGTGTTCTAGCTTGATGTTCAGTAAAGCTGATTTCTTCATTGACCATTGACCGAGCGACCTATCTTTTCGGGCTAACTAGTGGATTTAAAATATGAAACAAAAATAAACATTAAGTTGCATAGCAAAATCTTAAGAATTTTATCCATAATTAATAAGCAAGATTAGCCAAATTGAAATCCACCGAACATCCACATTAATCGGAGCCATATGGCAGGATGATTATAAAAACTAAGTTTTTTTCAGATACGAGATGCAAGGATTTTAAATGCCTCCAACACGTGTATGGAAGATGCCCACATTTCAATATGGAGTATTGAACGTTTGTTAAGATCTTTTATATGTATAAAAAATTTCAGCATATTTCTACAGCGTTTGTTCAATTTAACTGCTGTTATTTTTCATCGTGGTTGTTGTTGACGCGTCTCTATTGGTGTATTCAAGGCCGGGAGAACTACTCCCTCAGTCCCATATTACTCGTGATACTAATCTCATCAAATTTTTTTAATTTACTTGTCATCTTTGCATCTTAAGACATATTTCTCTATTTTCGATACATCTCTATCTCTATTTCTATCTCTTTTCTCTTTATTTTCAGCATATCCCATCTTTTCCACCTCATCAAATTTTTTCATACATCTTTTTCTCTATCTCTATTTCTTTTGTCTTTGTTTTCAACATATCAAATAAAAAAAGACGGAGAGAGTAGTATTTTTCTTCATGAGCTTACCAGCTTGGTCCTTGTGTTTTCTTCCTGAAGTGCAGAGTTTGAAAGCAGTTTCTGTTGGGCGTCATTCAGAAACCACTAAAGATAAATGAAATATAGATTAGAGTTTCACAAAGTACATGCTTAAAAAATTTTATCAGCAAATGCATAATCTTGTGACACGGAATTTAGTTGCACGAGCCAGTCATAGTGCGACACAATATGACTTGAATCAGTTGCAAAAGCCAAAACAAAGTATCATCATCGAATCAATAAATGAGGTGATACACAAGGGACAGGTATGAGCACACCAAAAAGATACATGCAGATATTCTTGATATTTCGTACACTAGCCAGGTTAAACTTGGCCACGGACAGCTTCGAAAGTGAAAGCCAGAGTTCCCATAATAGTTTCAAATGCCAGAAATCTCCCGACCTCCATGTTGGAGCTGTTTGTAAAATCTTCGCTCGCTGAAACCCACTATTGAATCAAGTGCAATTTAATCATCGATATCTCTGATGTGCTCAGTTTGCTTGTGGCTGGGGAAGCAAATGACAGTTCTTGCATCAGGCCCATTTTGCAGGACAATCATCGCCCACCTTTACTTCCAGCAAAGAGAAAGACTGCTAGAGCCAGCTGACAGCACCAGCCAATGCACTGAGGCGTCTCTTCATCCTATAAAATACCATCCCTCCACTTTCCCTCTTCCCTCTCCACTGGGGGGGGGAGAGAATCAAGCATACCAACTTACAAGCTCAAGTGGAGATCACAGTTCATAACAGCCACCTAAGCCCCATCTTGTTCACAGATACTCTTGGAATGTGCTAGCCTCTAACCCTCTCACTCTAGATTCTAATTCCAATTCTAAATTCTCTCTCTCCGCAATGAACACTACAACACCCTCCCATGCACATATAAGTACACCCCACCCCATGGCTTCCATGGAGACACCCAGTTACCACAGCATAGCACTTCACTGGATCAGGTATCCAGGGAGTGAGGAAGAAGAAACAGGGGTGCCAATGGTGAAGTTCTCTAAGCAGTTTGAGGGACAGCTTGTGCCAGAATGGAAGGAGGCCTTTGTGGATTATTGGCATCTCAAGAAGGATGTCAAAAAGCTGCAGCCTGCCAGCGACGGCGTTGCGGCTGCAGCAGTGGCATCACCATCGCTGTTCCAGACGCCGGTGGCGGCTCACTGGGTGATGAGGCTGCCGTTCCTGCACACCCAAGGGCACCACAAGGAGCCTGGCGCCATACAGGCATGCACTACCTTTGCAAACCAACTTGGTGAAACCTTTCTCTGACACTGCAGTGACATCGTTGGAAAAAAAATTAAGTTGCTATTATATCAGCAATAGCTACTCAAAGATATCATTTCTTAAAAGCATAACAGCAAAATCTCTACCAAGAATAACATAGAAAAGCAAGCTGAAACTTGTGCTGAAAAATTTAAATGCTGCCATGCAATACAGGTCCGCAAAAAGCTGGTGACCGACCGGAGCATCGATGGTGCAGTAGCAGGGGAGGTGTACCAGACGGAGATTGCCGAGGCCGCTGAGTTCGCAGACACAGAGGCAGCAAGAGCTTTCTTCGAGAGGTTGGACCAGCAGCTGAACAAGGTGAACCGGTTCTACGAGAGAAAGGAGAGGGAGTTCCTGGAGCGCGGCGAGTCACTCAGGCGGCAGCTGCAGATCCTTGTTGAGCTCAAGGCCGCTGTCACCGAGCAGCAGCAAGCACGACGCTGCGGCGGGTCCTCAGCAGACCCAGAGGATCCTTCCATTTCTTGCTCCATCCTGCATGGTGAGAGGTTGCATATAACTGCATCAATATAATATATGCTAACTAAGCCAGGTGAAAGAAGATATGGTATTTGGCTTAATTACATAGAAAACAATGTCCAAACGGCAGAATTGTTAGTTTCTTTGTGTGGCCTGAGTGTGCTACAAAAATGAGCTCTTTAAGATCTGCATTTACTAACAAATCTGATAACAAGGTGGACACCTATATTCTACAAATAATTATGCAACACATTAATCAACACATATAATTTGAAAATTTACAGGAGACCAATCTCTTAGGGGAGTCACCGAGAATGAACATGGAGTAGAAAAGCACAAGAAAGATATTTTCACCATGACCATTGATGATGGAGCGGAGGAGCAGGAGGCAGTGCCTCAAGGTCTTGGTGACTCAGGGAAGCTTGCCAAGCCAAGAGAAGAACCTGCCAGTAAGCTAAGGACACTCTCAGGGAGGGTAGTCAGTTGCCAGGGCAGAAGTGTAAGGATTAACATCCCAGTCACCACGCCTTCTAGGACTGTCACTGCCATAAGAGAGCTTCTGTTTGAGGACATGCTAAGCCAGTCAAAGAGGATTGGTGCACAAGGTAGTGATGTTAATGAGAAGCTGAGCATCACCAAGAAGAAGCTGCACCAGGCAGGGAAGATTATCAGAGGTGCTCTGGTCGAGCTGTACAAGGGATTGGGGTACCTCCGGACATACCGGTAAGGATTAATGAAATGGAAATATTGATGCAGTTTGCCATTAACTGCTACATGGGCACTAACAAGGAAAGCATATTCTTGTTGCAGGACCTTAAACATGATGGCCTTTGTGAAGATCCTGAAGAAATTTGACAAGGTTTCTGCCAATGTTTATCGCCCGGTTCCATTGCCTGAAATCACCACATATGAACATTTCTGAAAGAAAATATACATGTTTCAGGTTACAGAAAAAGAGGTACAGCCAATTTACCTGAAAGTAGTGGAGAGCTCCTACTTCAATAGCTCTGACAAGGTATCTCACAATATTGAAATTATTGAGAAACTTGGAATTGTTTCATGCTATGTAAACTCCAATGGTTAAGATCATGTTCTCATCATAACAGGCAGTCAAGCTGATGGATGATGTTGAGAAGCTATTTGTGAAGCATTTTACAGAAGGTGACAAAAGGAAAGCAATGAAGTATCTGAAGCCAAATCAGAAGGAAGAATCACATGCTACCACATTTTTTATTGGTATATTTTAACAATCACCTTTCTTCCTTCATCAGCATAAATTTCAGGTCCTTATGTGCAACTGTCAATTTTTCAGGATTATGCACTGGTGGCTTTGCAGCATTGTTCATTGGTTACTGTATCATGGCACGCATTGCTGGGATGTACACACAGCAATCAAACAAGGTGTACATGTCAACATCCTATCCAGTCCTTAGGTCAGCAACAAATATGCATTTCTAATAGCTTCTACGCTTTTCTTTAAGAAGGAGAACTTTCTATAAGTCAGAAAAGCATAGAACTGACACTAATCAAATCCAAACTGCAGCATGTTCAGCCTATTCTTTCTGCATCTCTTCCTCTATGGATGCAATATCTTCATGTGGAGAAAGACACGCATAAACTACACATTCATATTCGAATTCTCACCAACTAAAGAGCTCAAGTATCGCGACGTTTTCTTGATATGTGCTACTTCTATGACAATTGTTGTGGGTGTAATGTTTGCTCACCTGATACTCATTGTGAAAGGATATTCTTCATGTGCAGTCCAAGCAATACCAGGGGCTCTACTCTTGGTATGCTCTACTCAAAATTATAAATTAATATTGTTATTTAAGTTGCAAAATTATACCCATATGAACGTGAGGTTTTTTCTCTATTCAGATGTTCTTGTTAATATTGGTCTGTCCTTTGAATATCATTTACGGATCAAGTCGTTATCACTTCCTAAGAGTGATCAGAAACATCATTCTGACCCCCTTTTACAAGGTAAATTTATTTCAATGCAATGGTTAAGATGGTGTCCTATTATCATATTCTATATCTGATCAAGTTTGTAAATTATCTACTCCTATAGGTTGTCATGGTTGATTTCTTCATGGCTGATCAGCTCTGCAGCCAGGTAATCACAAAAATTAAGGCTCTGTCAAGTTCAGTTGTGCACATTTAATAACTATCCAATAGTTTACTACAAGCATAAATAGTGGTTTCTATTTAGTAAATGTCTAAGCGCATTTTGACTGCACATAAATAGGTGCCAATGCTTAGGAGCCTGGAGTACTTAGCATGCTACTACATAACCAGCAGCTACAGGACCCAAGACTATGGCTACTGCACAAGAGTCAAACATTTTAGAGATTTGGCCTATGCAGTATCCTTCCTACCTTACTACTGGAGAGCCATGCAGGTAAATACATGATGTAACATGAGCAGCCAAATTACAGTGATCCTACTTATTAAGATTTCTAAAGCTGTTGGTATTCTTACCATTGTCCTCGCAGTGTGCAAGGAGATGGTTTGATGAAGGGGACATAAACCACATTGTGAACCTTGGGAAGTATGTGTCGGCGATGCTTGCTGCAGGAACCAAAGTGGCATATGAGAACAATAGCAGTGCTGGATGGTTGTCACTAGTCATCATTGTATCCAGTATAGCAACTATGTACCAATTGTACTGGGACTTTGTCAAGGACTGGGGCCTTTTACAGTTCAACTCCAAGAACACCTGGCTCCGTAACGATCTGATTCTAAAAAAGAAATACATTTATTTCTTATCTATGGTATGTTCTTCGATGAATAAGTCCTGCACCAAAACTATGTAAATTATGATAGTAATAGTTTACTCATCTACACTTCAATATTTTGCAGGGTCTGAACCTTGTCTTGAGGCTTGCTTGGCTTCAGACTGTAATCCACCCCAACATTGGAAGCCTAGATTCTAGGGTAACTTTGTTCTTTTTAGCAGCTCTTGAAGTGATTCGACGAGGTCACTGGAACTTTTACAGGTAAACGCCTTCAGCAAATCAAGCTGTATATGTGAACTTCTGATTATTATGTAAAACTGAATCTACATCAAATGAACGTTTTTATGACAGGCTGGAGAACGAGCACCTAAACAATGCAGGAAAGTTCAGAGCTGTGAAGGTTGTTCCACTTCCTTTTCATGAAGTGGAAGACGACTAACAAAATAGGGAATCATTGGAGCAAATTGTAGGGATAAAGAATAGAAGCAATTCAGATGTAACACCAACTAATGCTAGTAAATATGCACTATGGTGCTATAATATGAATTAGTTTTTATTGTGAGGAGTAAAGGACTTCACGCATGGTCAGTTTGGAGAGGTTATATGAAAATAAAACACTGTGTAGATAGCAGATAGAAGGGGAGCCCTGGCGCGGCAGTAAAGCTGTCGTCTTGTGACATAAGGTCACGGGTTTCAAGACCTAGAAACAGCCTCATGCAGAAATGCAGGGAAAGAATGCACACAAAAACCTAAAGTCATCGGGCCCTTCCCTGGACTCTGCGCAACCAGAAGCTATGTGCACCGGGCTTCCCTTTTATATAGATAGAAGATATAACACATGAATTAATGTAAGTCTTCCAAGGAATACTAATTGTTCTGATAACATATCAAGAGACAGAAAAAGAGAGAAAAATGGAATTCATATGAAGCGAAGTAGAGTTATCAGACATGTGAGAAAATACAAGTAATGAAAAGTATTGTGTCACTGCTCTACAGGTTTTGTATCCTTAATGCTTCTACACTTGGCAGACAGATTTACAAGTGCATTCTCCACAGAATTATCAGCATTCATTCCTAACTTCAAAGCCCTCGAGTGAATTTGCAGTCCAGCAGTGAGATATATGGTAAAAGAACAGGCTCTTAACACACTAGTGATGCAAAAGACTGGAGATCCTAACCATCTGCGGAGCATTTCCTTGAAGAACATGAGAATTTCTTAAGCAAGACCGTTCTGTCCATATCAAGTTAATAGTGTCGTCCACGATATGATGCCTTTTTTCTCCAATAGATTAAGTACATTTTCTACACTTGTGACATCAACACATCTGCTATATGAAGTTATTGCAGCATTCAGTAGCAAAGTATCCAACTCGAAGAAAGTCTTTACAGCGTAACAGTGGACCTCCTTTAACATTCTCAGTTGTCCCAATAATAAACAAATTTGCAGCAGATTAGTGATAGCTGACTGGTTAAAAGCAATATTTTCCATGATCATCTCCCTAAACATCCCAATTACTTCTGCATTGTACACATTGCGCGAAAAGCAACAAGCAGTGAAGTCCAAGAAAATACATTATGCATTACCCGACAAGTCAGTCTAGCCATCCCATCAACTCCATCACATCTACCATACATTGTCATAAGGGAACTTCCAAAGCAGGGTCAATCTCAGATCACATCTTCAACAAGCAGCATGAACTTGCATCCCAACAGAGAAGCAACTCAGGCACATCAAACAACTTCAGGATGCAAGAAGTCGTCACATTTGTGGGCCAAACCTTCAAGACCAGTATCTTCTTGAACATGGAAATTGCTGAATCATAGCACCCTGGGCAAGCATTGTTGACGAGACAGGCAATCATGCTCGTCCAGCTCTCAAGTTCCTCTGGCGCGAGTGCAAACGCCCACCAGGCCGAGTCCACGTTCCCGCACTTAGCGTACATCTCCAACAGCACCCCCGCGACGCTCTCGTCCTCGTGACGCCGACCTTGACTGCGCAGGCACGCACCTGCGCGCCGGCGACAACTTCTTTAGCAGGGCGCACCCTACGGCTCGGCCCCAAGCGTGAACGAGTCCGGGCGGGCGGTCGCAGCTTCCGCGCCCCGCGCCGCGGAGGGTGTCAGAAAGAAGCAACGCCTCCCAGAGGGCGCCGAGTCGGACCGAGTTGGAGTTGAGGACGTGCCACTAGGCGAGGTTACGGCGGGGCATTTCGTCGAGCAGCATTCTGCCGTCCGCCATGACGGGGCGTCGGAGATAGGCAAGGAGGAGCTTGTTGCAGATGAAGGTGGAGACAATGCAGCCGAGCCTGATGGCGGCACGGTTGACGGCTTGCGGGTGGGTATCGCCATCGCCGCCACGGAGGTGGGCGTCCGCAGTCCGCTTGTTTGCTTATAGATCCAGCCTCGCCTCTCGCGTTGCGACCCGTTGCGCGGTCAACGATTAGGGGTCGCTGGGCCGGGGCTTGAGCGGCTCCGGCGGTACTGTAACTACGGTGCTCGCTGGTGTGAAAACCTAGTTTGTTGGGCTCAGATAAAATAGCTCATATCACAGTTAATATTTTTATTGTAGTATAATATATAAATAGTAACATAAATCAGCAAAGAAAAATCATATCAAACGGGTCATGAATAAAAAAAGAAAACTTTGAAATGTGTGTGTGTATGTTTGCATCTTTCGCGTCCGAAAGGGGAGCACATAAGTTTTTTAATCTAAAGTTCTATTTGGTAGAGATTATAAGTTGTTTTTGCTAATGATTATCATAGTACTATAATCTCTATTAAATACTTAAAATCTGTAATTGATTATATTCATAATCATATATAATCACTTTTATATTTTTTACTAACACCTATAAACTACAAATATTTAACTTTTTATCATTTTTTCCTTCTCACCACCTATAATCTATATCAAATAAGTTGTTTTGCCAAACATTTTTTGACATAAAAAATAAATTATGTAGATAAATTGACTAAGTAATTTTTATAAATAATTCATAGTATGAGAATTTTTTTAATAATCATAATCTCTACCCAAAAAAAGCTCTAAGCTATCTTAATCTAAAAGCCCCTTTGATAGAGATTATGATCGCTCAAAATAGCTTATACTTTAAAATTATTCATGAAAATCACCCATTCAACTTATTCAACTTATGAGCATAATATGTTTTTTATGTCAAAATCGTTTAGCAAAACAATTTAGTCATATGAATTATTGGTGGTAGGAAGGTAGAAGTGATTAAAAACTACTATATGTAGCTTATGTGTGATAGTACAAAATATAAAAGTGATTATAAATACTTTTATATTTTGAGTGCTTAAGTAGAGATTATAGCATAAGTTATAATAATTATTTGCAAAATCAGTTTTATAATTTTTACCAAATGCAACTTAAATCTTGCTTTGTTCTAATTTACTTGTCATCATATATAAGCTTACATGAAATCGTTAATGTATTTGGACACAACTTATGTTCAGACACATATAATGTTCAATGAGTGAATTGCTAGAATGATAAATAAATTAAGACAGAGGGAGTAGCATTTTTAAAATAATGGAACTGACCTTTGTACTTCCGTTGAAAATCTCTCCACTGTTCTCTCGTTTTGTCGCTTCCTGTTGCTTCCTCAATAGCTGTGACATTTTCTTCTCCATCTGAAGAATCGTCTGCTTCCTGCTCGTGGCCTCCCGCACGGCGTCGAGCTCGGTGCACAACCGCGCGTTCTCAGACTCCAGCCGGCCCACCATCTACCTGGACCTCTCGACGACATCGGACGGCGCGCACGCCGGGCGCATCTGCGCTGTTGAGAGCGTTGCAGGTTCCTGAATCCTGATACTAGTTGCTATAGTGCTGTTTTAGTTGAACAGTTTTCCAGGGCAAGCTTTGCGGATCCATCTCATTTGTGCAGTCTGTGTTGGAGATTTCAGTGCCACAGCTTATATAACAGCTGTTCATCAATCATCCTGTATCTGATGGAAGTTGATCAGTCAATGAAAGCAACTTTCTCTGCAAGATCTGGGAGCTGTTATATATATTCTCCGATCGCACTTTAGCCTATGCTTTTTTTTTCAAATATCCGAAGTAACTTCTCCAGCCATTTTGTTATTTTCACTCTTCACACAACGCTGCAGAAGTTCAATAAAGTAAGAAGCATCAAAGTTGGCTCACAGATGTGAAGAATTTGGATTGCTTCTTAAAATATCGAACGCAAAGCTACAAGGCACACCATCTGCGAATGTTTCTGTAAGCTCATAGTTGCAAAATTGTGATTGTTCCATCTAAAGTGAATGAAATTGTTTTCTGTACGGATGTTTCACATAATGTGAACTAACATCTCAAATTATCAACACCATACATGTACATGGACTATGAACAAATGAACGCCAAACCAACAGACCTTCCACTAAAATTTAGCGTCATCCTAACAAAAACACATCAATGTACATATAATTCATATCATCTGGGACCGGAAAGACGCACAGCTGAAAGTAAAGCATCACTGTTGTAGTCTGACATCCCAGATGATGTGCCTTCTTCGCTGCTCGATTTGAAGGCATTTGCATATAGCCGGGATCCAATTTGTGAAGATATTGGTGGCTGGGGCACGTCACATACACCTTCCAGCATTTGGACGACCTTGGCCATGGATGGTCGCTGATAGAAATCGTCCTGGATGCACCACAAGGCAACCTTGATCGCTATCTCAAGTCTCTCATCCTTATCATTGTATTTTAGCTTCGCATCAATGATGTCGCGAAGTTCACCATCTTCCAGCTTCTTGAAAGCGTACGAGGGGAAGTGAGCTTTCTCTGAAACTTGAGTAGGATCAAAGCTCTTCCGCCCGCTGATTATTTCAAGCAGAACCATCCCATAGCTGTACACGTCACTCTTCTCTGAGATAGCGTAATTGGTGATCCATTCAGGTGCGAGGTAGCCCCGTGTGCCCCTGAGTGTTGTGAAAACATGGCTCTGCTCCCTGGTCATCAACTTCGCAAGACCAAAGTCAGACACCTTTGCAAGGAAGTTCTCATCAAGTAGAACATTCTCAGGCTTGATGTCACAGTGAACGATCTTGGACTCACAATCCTGATGGAGATATGCCAATCCTTTTGCTGTTCCAAGAGCAATATTAAACCTTGTGTCCCAGTCCAGCAGGGAGGAACCATCGTTGTTTCGGAATATCCACCTATCCAGGGAACCTTTTGCCATGTACTCATATGCAAGAAGTCTGTATGTGCCCTCTGCACAAAAGCCTCGGAGTTTGACAAGATGGATGTGGTGGATGCTGCCAATGATGGTCACCTCAGATCGGAATTCTTTCTTTCCTTGACCTATGCCCTCTAGCTTCTTTACAGCAATGCGACTTCCATCTGGCAGCGTACCAAGATACACAGATCCAAAACCTCCCTGGCCGAGCTTGTTTGAAAAATTATTTGTTGCTTCCTGGAGCTCCTTGTAAGTGAACCGCATTGGCGCTCCTGATATTGTTTGCAGGAAGCCATCATCTTCCGATGAACCAGCTTCATCTTGCGAGGGCGGATGTCGTGTCCTCCTTCGGTAAATGCAGAAACCAACATATACAAGGACCCCTATGACAAAAAAAGTTCCGACTATAATGACGACAATAACGATGGCGTGCTTATCACTCCCACCTCGCCCTGTTTCACTGTTACTGCTTGATACCTTGATGAAAGATGCAAAACCACTCATACCTCCATCTTTATGCTGCAAGCTACCTATCTGGTAAAAAAGGAAGCAATTTCCTGAGGCTTGTTCAAAGAACACTGCAACACATGAGCAATTACCCATGCAAGCATTCTTGCATCCTGTGAGGTTTGTCTTGGCCACAGGCGAGGTGAAGCTGGTACCGACATAACGAACACTGCTTTCCAATTGAACTAACTGAAACTTGTCCTTTGATTTGCATGGTGATGTGATGCCAGGATTACAGTTTGCAGAAGAGCTAAGGGCGGAAGGACACTGGCAACCTGTTCCACTGTTGCAAATGGAGTATGGCTTGCAGCGAGCAGGCATGTCACATGAATCCTCTGGAATCTTGATTGGGAGAGTACTCTTAACATTGCCACTTTGCAGCGTATAAAAGGTAATCAGCCCATCATTGCCGAGGACCGCAGACAATGTGGTGTTACCATCAGCCTGTTGCGCGATGACGAGCTGTGATAGGAGGAGTCCAGATTGATCATAGAATGACCAGGAACGTGAACTGAGGTTTGCAGAGTATATGTTGTTCCCATTCTTGTTGACAATCATCCTGTTATCCTGGAGTGCAGACCAGTACGGCTGGGCTGATTGTAAGTCTGCATACAACATCATGTCCCCAGATATAATCTGAAGTGTATAGGTTATGTTCTGCGTATTTGAATGGCTCACCAGTGTCATCCCATCAGTGAAGCTCTGGCCAGATAGAAGTGTGTCTGTTGGATGGTTAAAACTCTGCCACAGAGGAGAAGAGCTGTCACTGCCAAGCACTACAAGATTGCCAGAGTCCAGCAGCTGCATCGATGTGGCACCCTTGCTGGTGGTATTGGCAGTCCAGACAGTGGAACCTCCAGATAGCAGGTAGGCATTGCCATTCTTGTCAAACATGAAGTTATCTGAATGGGAAACCGAAGAGTTTGCATTTGCAGACCAGACAACAGAAGTGGTAGCCAGGTGGACCACTGCAAGAAGGTAGGACATGCTGTAAGATGCACTACTGCTCACAAAACCAAACCCGAAAGTGGAGTCATTTGAGAGAAGAAAGATCCCATTGTTGTCAATATATTCCATTTGTGAGCTACTGAAGCCTGGCTCGAGAACTTGCTTCTGGGTACTGCTGATGCACATAATCCATAGGTTTGCTATCACCAGCATCCACAACAAAATGGTGCATTTTCGGTGCAGGTGACGATTGCCACAAGCTTCCATGAGCATAAAAGATAAACCCTTCCAGTGGGTAATCTTTTGCCAACCTCCAGTGATAACCGTCATCTGAAATGTTTAGAATTTCCAAATTAGAATCTCAGTCCATAATGGGAATATCAGAGTTTTTAGATCACTATATGGAATGGCACAGATTTGAGGAATGCATTGTATATTGAACTATTTATTTCAAGTTTTTCGAACAGGTTTTCTCAGTAACTTACATGTAAACTCAGAAGCAATCATGCAAAATTCTAAGGGAACTCAAATAGCTTGTTCATATTTACTTTGTGGTGCTAACCAGAGGGTACTATCAGATAGATGATTTATTTTTCTTATGTGTGACTGGTTGTAATAGCAAGGCTGATTACAAACCCGAAACACAATTCCAGGAATATAAATATATCACAGATGGAAAATGTCTCGCATAGTGACTAGTGGAATACATCAAGTTTGGTATCAAGGCAATCGATTCATTTGAGAAAAAAAATTAAGGTTCACTTCTTCAAGACTCTACCTAGTAGTCAATTGTTGAGCACTGTTATTAGTGCGCAGAAAAACTGTTAAAACTCCACCGTGACGCCATTCCGACTTGGACACTTTTAGATTTTTTGAAGAATCCCGTTAAAAGCGACTGCTTAAAGATACTGTACCTGATGTGGGAGGAGCAGTTCTTCCGGGTCAAGCTCTCCGATGATTTCTTGTGCTGCTGAACGCGCATTTGGCAGCTAAGTGGACTGAACCCAGAGACGGAGTAGAGTGCCTTCGTAAACATATACGAAAAGAATGAGCAATTGGCAATTGCGAACCACTCATCCACACCACGAACAAGAAGAAAGCAGTCCGGAAGAAAAGAAGGAATTATAGGTCGTGCCGTGCGCGACTAAATTCCCACCAAAAAGCGTGGGAACAACAGTGGGTGGCAAGGTACTGGCATAAGTTCGATTTGTCCAACAGCAAAGTGGACTTGCAGGACAAAAGCCGTTGACACAGTCAGTCGCAGAGGCCAGCCCTTCAATGGTCCGCCGTGCCTACGCGGGCATCAACATTGTTTATGTGCGAACCGCACAAAGTTCCCTGCCTTGGAGTCCAAACCGGGAACACCACTCGGAACGAAAACGAGAAGGACGGTGGTGGATGAATTCAACAGGAAGAAAACGCAGGTACGGACATGACATGTGCGTAAAAAGTTAATCTAAAATTCCGACGAAACGCAGCGCGCCATCAGTGGCGGCCTAGCCGAGCCGAACCTCAACAGGGAAACCAGAGAAGAGCATGAACCTTGCTTCTCTTCTCCCTGTCCCTGCCCGAGAGGCGAGAGACACACGGTTCTCTTCGGTTTTGTACAGGGAAAGCTAAGCGAGAAAGATAAACGGGGCCGAATTTTGTAAGTCGAGCACAGAGCATGTCAAATCCGGCTCATCAGTTCCTCTCTGGTAAAAAGCCGGAACTCGAAGGAATTGTCTGGTCCCGGAGTCCAGAAAGGCGCGCCCGATTCGATTCTGATTGTTACTGTCTGCGAGAAAACGACAGTCTCGGCAAGCCGGCATCGGCACGCCGAGGCTGTTGAAGCCCAAGAAACCAAGCGTACGCTGAAAAGCGGAAACGTAAACAAGCGGAAGAAAGAAAATGAGGGGAAGAAGCAGAGAGCAGAGCAGGGGAGGAGAGAGAGTGGTCACCTCTCGTCCGGAAGAACAAGTACTAGAAGCAGACGACGACGCGAAGCGGCGAGGCGCGGTCCCTCCAGGGGAAAAGACTTCGGCGGGATCGGTCGGCGAGGTGAGCGGGGAAGGCAGATGCGGTGACGGGTGGGGAGAGGCAGGTGGCTGGCCTGGCTGAGGGAGGGACGGCGTCGGCGAAACCTTGGTGGTGGGGGTCGCCTGGGAGGGGAGTTAATAAACGAGCGGCGGATGCAGACGGGAGATGGGCGCCGCAGCAAGTGGCGACGTCTTGTAAAAAAATTAAAATAATGTTTCGATGAAACGCGGGCCCGCAACGGTGGATTTGTTTAGCGTGTACGGTAGTACTTCCTTTGTCACCTGCCTCTCCCCACACTGACATGTGGTTGACACTGCAGTGGCTATCGTCATAAGATAGAGCGCAGGGAATCCTTCCATCTATCTCTACTCTTATAAAAATTGCATCTGCATCTGGTGATGGCTTTTCTAGCGACTCAGGATTGGGCGCGGATCGGCTGACTTTTGCCGTTTACTGCACGCGCCTTGCAGTAAAGCACATTCGTCGTTTGTTGAATCCGATGGTTGTTTTTCAGTCCCACCGAGATTGAAAAGACTTCTACCTACCTAACTAATATAATCAGAGCATTTGACTTTTTTTGATTGATTTTGAAATATGATTTCATAAAAATATTTTTATATTAATTATATAATTTTTCTAGATATATTAAGTAAAAATCAGCGACATCTCGAACCCGTGCGAGCTATGCGATACTTATAATCTTTATTTTAACAGTTTTATTTAATAAATCTCGTGTATAGTTTATAATGAATACAAATTGGTTTAGTTTTTAATTGTTCTAACTTGTAAAACATGTTCTCATATATACTTATAAAAGTCTCATAAAATGAAAAAATTCTCGCGTTCAAAATTAACGTGTTCTCGCGTTATAAGAAAATAATCATGAATATTGACAATAGAGCAAATAAAAACTCTGAACGTGAGAATTTTTCCATTTTATGACACTTTTATAAGTATATATATATATATATATATATATATATATGAGAACACGTCTTACAAGTTGGAACAATTAAAAACTAGACCGATTTATATTCATTATAAACTATACACAAGATTTATTAAATAAAACTGTTAAAATAAAGATTATAAATATAAATACATATTTAATATAATTAAGTAACTTTGAGGCCTATAATTTTCAGGCTCTGTGCCGTCGCACAGCTCACATGGGTCCCGAAAGCCGGACAACCATCGGATACAATGAACGGCGGATGTGCTTTACTGCAAGACGCGTGCAGTAAACGGAAAAGTCAGCCGATCCGTGCCCCTCAGGATTTGGACCGTTAGATCGTATCTCCGTCGGGTTTCTCTGATTTCGGCGTCAGACAGTTGGACCTCACCCCGCTCCCCAACCAGCCCCCGCCCACTCCCCCTTCCCAAGCCCCTTCATCGCCTCCCGCACCTTCCAGCTTCCGCCCATCGATGCATTGGCCAGCCTTGCTCCGATCCAGCCTTGCAGTGGCCCTGATCCGCTCCACCGTACTGCAGCGCACAGCTACTTCTGCTCCGGCAGCCCTGCCCCGGCCGCCTCCGCCTCGCTTCGAGGTGGCCGCAGCCCAGCCGCCTCGGCCAGCCTCGCCTTGGCCACTTCCGCCTTGCTGCTGCATGGCCGCACTGGCGACTCATCTCAGTAGTACGCGTACGAAACTCTGTCCATGGAAGGGACGAGAGAGAGGAGATCGAAGATTTTCCCGTGCTTCCCAGCGTTACGGGCTTGTATTTGGCAGTGTGAGCCCGTGCTTTCGAGCTGAAAGTGACCCAGAGGGAGAGGTGAATAGGTCAATCTAATTTTTTTTTTTACAAATTAAGACTTAAACAAACTGTCAGTCCACCGAACACTCCGGCTATAGGCCGAACACTCCAGTATCAGAGACTTCGACTATTGACTGCACACTCTGATCAACGCTGAGAACTTCGAGTACTGGAATTTTAAGCTAGATCTAGCAAATTTATTTGAACCAAAAGATAAAACAAAAATACTAGAGCAAGCAGAAACAAGTAAATAAGGCTAGAACAAGATACGCTAATAGATCGATGCTGAAATATAAATAAAGCGAGTAATGAATCTCAAACCAGAAGAAAACGAGAAGCACATGGAGACATAAGGATTTATCCCGGAGTTTAGATCCACTAAAGATCCTACGTCTCCGTTGAGAGGTTCACGAAGAACTTGAGATTCACTCATTCAACTCTTTCTCTCTCTCAAAACGACCACCAAAGTCCAAATGAGTGCTTCACTATCAAATCCCTTTCGAGAGGGCAATACAAACTTTTCGGAGCTTCACCACATAAGTTGAGAGCTTCCGAGCACGCCTAGTCATCTAGGACGTTGAAGCTCCAAGAGTAACAAACGCGAAATTAAATTTTCACCTCCACAAATGCTCTTGAAAATCAAAGGAATGCTCTCAAAGCTTTTGAAAGATTGCCCTCTCGCTTCCTTTGCTCAAATCTAAGCAAGAAAACCTTAGCAAGAGTGTGAGAATGAGCTCAAGAGTGTTCAGGTCAAATATGAGGCTTAGAGATTGTTCTGCCCATTGAGGAGAAGTCTTTTATACTCCTCGCTCTTGAAAGAGCCGTTGAGGGTGTCAGAACCACCGGAGTCTTCGGTTAAGGGCCAGACACTCCGATAGGTAAAATACTCGAAGTCTTTGGCCCGGGGGCCGGACACTCAGGCTAGGGATGTACTGGAATTCAAATAAAAGGCACGAAGTCTCTGGCCAGGGGCTGGACACTACGGCATGGGTCCTTTGGACACGAATAAAATGGGCCAGAGTCTCTGACCTGAGGTCGAACACTCAGACACAGGGTGTTCTGGAAATGATATTTTTGGGAGTTTTTGAGCATTTGTTTCAATTCATCCACTTCATTTCCCGTCCTTCTTAATAGTGCGACATGCCTAAACTCAAAGATGAAAAAATAAAACAATAAAAATCTACAAAAAGCTCCACTTTCGGCACGCCTCATCTTTTCTCTTTTTTGATTACCTGCAATTATTCATAGAACTCAATAGAACACGTTAGCTCTTTAATTACGTTGTCATTTATCACCAAAACCCACAAGGGGCCTAGATGCACTAACAATCTCCCCCTTTTTGGTGATTGATGACAACACAATTGAAGCTTCAAGAGAGATATAAAAATAAAGTTTTAGATGCTTTGATATAGTGAGCTCTCCCTCAATGTGTGCATATAGAACAAGATATGGTATGACAAGCCAAAAAAGCACATATTGAAAAGATAAGCTTTGTGAGAGCTCCCCCTATATCGATGCATTCGTGGGGTGTAATTAGTGTGTGTGACAACAATATATATATGTGATGCTCATGACAGGTTATAATCACACAAATGCAAAGCGAGAGAATAAACAAACACCAATACAACCATACATGATAATAAAGGTACAAAGTCTTAAGATTACAATCATCCAAATAGTCTTAACACAAGTCTAACACACATTCGACATGAATAACAAGAAAGATAAAGACTACTACTTCTCTCCTTTTGGCATCACATTGCCAAAAAGGAGAAAAGAAGTGAAGTAAAGCTCAATAGAAGATATATTCTTCAATTTCAGCAGCACAGCCATCATCCCCATAATCGCCATCATCATCCTCTTCTTCATCTTCATACTCCGGATCTCCTCATTCACTAGAATCTTCGGCTTCTTCAGCAACCTCCTGTGCAAGATGATATGGAGCCCAAGGATCCGGCTCTGTCTCAAAAGGAGAAGGTGGAGAGTACTCACGAGAAGGAGTGAACTGAAAAGAGGCTTGAGCACCAAGCCTTTGAGCCTTGTCCTCAAGATAGGAGAAGCGCTCGTGAGACCTCTGAAAGTATTTTTCTTTCTTGGGAGGAGCAAAGGTTGAAGATTGAACGAAGAGTTTTAGAGATCAAGGGGCTCTTCTTCCTCGAGGCTTGGGTCTTGCCAAAGCGAGTCCCAGTGAAAGTGGAGGGTCCTCCAACGGAAGAGTCAGCTCGAGAAGAAGGAACCGCTGAAATCTTGATGGGATGGACTTTGTAGGGACAGTGGACTTTGTCATGAGAGAGCCCAATACCACAAGTCCTCTCAATAAGTGCCATGATATAAGGAGCATACCCACAACACTTCGTGGGAGAGATAGAGTTCTCGATGATGGAGGAGTAGATAAACATGAACACACTAAATCCCCTTTCTTTGTCCGGGTGGTCTTGCATATACGAGAGCAAAGTCTTCATGTTATGCAAAACACTGGTAGCATCACCACTCTTGGGATCTAGTGTGTGACGGAAGAGAGCTGTGAGGATCTTGTAATATGAAGCCATACCATGAACCATCCCATAGATAGAAGGCCTAAAGTCACGGTCATACATGAAGGTGATCTCCTCATTGTTTAATGTCCTTCCGCCATGAATGTTCTCCTTAGCAAGATCTTCATCATCAAATCCAATAATAGAAGCAAAGAATCGACGAGATGCATGAAAAAGGTTGCCCTCAAGGCTCCAATGCAGCACCTCATCCTCGCCACTGTGATCAATCCAAAGTGTGGAATAAAACTAAGCAATGAGCTCCTCATTCCATCCATGATTGAAGCCCATGATCTTCTTAACATTCTTTGCTTCATACATTCTAACCACTTCATCAAACACTGGGTCCTTCTTCTTCTTCATGTAATCCCAGTCAATCTATTTCATCGGCGTGGTCCTGTTCTTCTTCTTATCAAAGATCACGGATCTATACCAATCAAGCTGAAACATGTTGTGGAACCAGTGATCCGCAACCCCATCCTCAGTCTCATACAAGTAAGAGTCCTCCAGTCTCTTGGGCATCAAATCATGTTTACCCCTCTTGTAGTCTACCATCATCCTTGGATCGACAGTTGGAGGGTACTCCACCTTGGGATAATGCACTCGGTAGATAACATTACGCTTGAGAGGACGTGTACTCTTGTGCTGCCCCGCTGACTCAGCTGGATCAGTTGGTCCACCCATAAGCCCTTTTTCTTTTCCTTTGGGTTTCGCTTTTCCTTTGGCTTTTGGGTGTGCGGTCTTCTTTGAGGCAGGCCGAGTGGAACTGCCCTCTTGAGAATCTCGAATCACAATGTCGCTAGAAGAACGACTGGACTGCCTCTTTCTTTTGACCAACAAACTTCGCTCTGGGACTATCTCCTCTTCACTAGAGGGGCTATTTCCTTGCGGATTCTTGGTACGAGCCATCTACCAAAGAGATGAATTACAAGCAGTGAAGAACCCATATGATGTGAAGAAGCAGCTAAAAGAAGTTTTGAATTGAACTTAGAATGATGGAACAGAACAGGTAGGGTCGAAGTGTCCGGCTAGGGGCCGGACACTCCGGCCAGATCGTGTTCTTGTTTGTATCGACATAAAAAACTTGGGGAATTAAGTAATGTCTTTTGGTGGTGGTTCTACGTGTTCATACACACAAGTTTGTCAACGAGTTGTTGTCCAAAACTTCCTAAAAAAGTAGATAGGGCTAAAACAAGTTTGAATGAAGATGTTGGTGGATCTACGGTTTTAGCCATGGGAAAGCTACCAAATCACAAGCATTGACTTAGAAATATGTGGTAACATTATTGGAAGCATTGGAACAACCTAAAACCTTATAGGGAAAGAGATCGAGAAAAATAAGATTACCTCTAAAAATTTGAGAAAATGGTCGGACGAAGATCGGAGACTCTGGAGAAGGATTGGGGAAGTGATTTCCCGTAGAAATCCCAGTCCAAAGTCCAAGATTCGAGCAAGTGGCAAAAGGAGGCGATTTGGGGTGGTTTGGAGGCGCTAAGGTTCTAAAAAGAACCCTGCCAACTGTTGAATCTGTTTTATACCCGAGGACCCCTGGAGATTTTGGCAAGTGGCCAGATACTCCGACAAGAAAAAACGGACTAGGATTTGAAGTGGATTTTTATGACAGAAAGATGATAGATGGAGTGTGAGACTTATATTAAGATCTTAACTAATGATGATTAGCCAACAATCAACATTTCAATAATAGTAATCACCATAGTCAAGTATATATGCCAAAAAGTGGCAAGAACGAATAACAATGTTTTGAAAATCACTCAATGTTTTCACAAATCTTTTGTTTTTCAATCAAAAAGAGAACAACAAGCAGATGTGCATAACTTCAAGCCATATTTCGAGAATATATGATATTAAGCTCACTCCTAAGCTCACAAAACTGCTTCTCATCTAGGGGCTTGGTAAAGATATCGGCCAATTGGTCTTTGGTAGGTATATGCAATATCTTTATATCTCCCTTTAGTAAATGATCTCCCAAGAAATGGTGCCAGATGTCTATGTGCTTTGTGCGGCTATGATCACAAAGATTATTAGTAATTTTGATGGCACTCTCATTGTCACATAGGAGCGGGACTTTATTCTCAAAGTAATCAAAGTACTTAAGGGTTTGCTTCATCCAAAGTAATTGGGCGCAATCGCTACCTGCAGCTATGTACTCAGCTTCGGCGGTGGATAGGGCAACAGAGTTTTATTTCTTGGATGACCATGATACTAGGGATCTTTCTAAAAATTGGCAAGTTTCCGATGTGCTTTCCTATCTACTTTGCATCCGACATAATCCGCATCGGAATATCCAATGAGATTAAAAGTGAAACCCTTTAGATACCAAAGCCCTAGGTTAAGTGTGTGAACTAAATATTTTAAGATTCTCTTAACGACCCTTAAATGGCACTCCTTTGAAGCGGCTTGAAATCTTGCACACATACATATACTAAGCATGATATCGGACCTAGATGCACAAAGTTAAAGCAAAGATTTAATCATAGAGCAATATACCTTTTGATCCACCGCTTTTCCATGGGAGTCTTGATAGGTTTAGCATCCGTCATCTTGAACATCTTGAGAATATCATGGGTGTACTTGGTTTGACATATGAACGTTCTTTACTTGAGTTGTTTCACTTGAAAACCGAGCAACAACGTCAACTCTCCCGTCATGGACATCTCAAATCTTTTCGTCATGACCTTACTAAACTCATCACAAAAAGTTTTGTTAGTAGAACCAAATATTATGTCATCGACATATATTTGGCACACAAATAAATCATTGTCAACCCTTTTTGTGAAAAGGATGAAATTGGCTTTTCCAATTGTAAAACCACTTTAAATGAGAAAGTCCCTATGGCATTCATACCATGCTCTAAGAGCTTGCTTGAGACAATAGAGTGCCTTATGAAGTTTATAAACGTGGTTAGGATACTCATCATTTTCAAAGCCTGGAGGTTGCTCCACGTACACTTCTTCTTTGATTATCCCGTTGAGGAATGCACTTTTCTCGTCCATTTGATATAGCTTGAAATCAGGTGAGTAGCATAGGCAAGTAATATACGAATTGACTCAAACCTAGCTACGGGGGCAAATGTTTCATCAAAATCTAAACCTTCAACTTGTGAATAACTTTTTGCTACGAGCCTTGCCTTTTTCCTTGTCATAACTCCATGCTCATCTTGTTTTTTGCGGAACACCTATTTAGTGCCCACAACATTTTAACTTGGACACTCCACCAAGGACCAGACTTCATTCCTTTTGAAGTTGTTCAACTCTTCTTCCATGGCCATCATCCAATTCGGATCACGAAGTGCATCTTCTACTCTAAATGGTTCCAAGGAGAAAACAAAAAAGTAATGTTCACAAAAAATAGTGACTCGTGATCTAGTGTTTACCCTTTTTTGAATATCACCAATTATGTTGTCAACGGGGTAATCTCTTTGAACGCCTTGATGGACTCTTGGGTGTAGCCCTTGAGGTTTTGGTTCATCTTGCTCTTCTTCATCATCTCCCCATTGATCATTGCCCTCCTATTCTTCTTGAGTTTCATCTTGTGTTGAAGGTGATGCTACATCGGAGAATGGATCATCTTGCACATCTTGTGGATCACGTGGACGTATATCACCAATTGCCATCCTTCTCAATGCATCACATGGAGCTTCTTCATCATCTAAAATATTAAGATCAACTTGCTCAATTTGAGAGCCATTAGTCTCATCAAACACCGCATCACACGTGACTTCAACTAAACCAGAGTTTTTGTTAAAGACACGAAAGGCACGAGAGTTTGAGTCATAACCAAGCAAGAAATCTTCATCTGCTTTTGGAGCAAACTTAGATGATTTTGTGTTCCTTGTTGAGAATATAACACTTGCTTCCAAAAACATGAAAGTAAGAGACATTAGGTTTGTTACCGGTGAGAAGCTCGTAGGGGGTCTTCTTCAAGATGCAATGAAGATAGAGCCGGTTGGTTGCATGACATTCCATGTTTACCGCTTCAGCCCAAAAGCAATCAGAGGTCTTGTATTCATCGAGCATGGTTCTTGCCATCTCTATGAGTGTGCGGTTCTTTCCTTCGGCAACTCCATTTTGTTGAGAGGAGTAGGGTGCCAAAAACTCATGCTTGATGCCTTTTTCATCAAGATACTCCTCCACTTGATTGTTCTTGAATTCGCTTCTATTGTCACTTTTTATCTTCTTGACTCTCAAGCCAAATTCATTTTGAGCTCTTCTCAAGAACTTATTGAGTTCTCTTTGAGTTTCGCTCTTACCATGCAAAAAGAACACTCAAGTGAAACGAGAATAATTATCAACAATTATAAGACCATATTTGTTACCGCCAATGCTTATGTAGGCAATTGGATCAAAGAGATCCATATGAAACAATTCCAGTGGCCTTGTTATTGTCACGATGTTCTTGGCGAGATGTGGTGCTCCAACTTGTTTTTTGGCTTGACATGCTACGCAAGGCTTATCTTTCTCAAACACAACATTGGTTAGTCCTATGATGTGACCATTATTTAGGAGCTTATTAAGATTTCTCATTCCAATATGGGCTAGCCTTCGATGCCACAACCAACTCAGGTTGGACTTTGCAATAAACATGTGTCATGTTGAGCCTTATCCATTGAAAAGTCAACGAGATAGAGCTTTCCCTTTAACACACCTTTAAAGGAAATTGAGTCAACCCTCCTTCTAAAGACCGTCACACCCTCGTTAGTGAACAAATAATTATAGCTCATCTCACAAAGTTGTGAAACGGACAAAAAATTGTAGTCCAAGGAATCAACAAGCAATACATTAGAAATAGAATGCTCGGTTGTGATAGCAATTTTACCATAACCTCGCACTCTTTCTTGACTGTTGTCACCAAATGTGTTGCTCTCCATTGAATCCACATTTTCTTGATAGGAGATGAACATCCTTTTCACTCCGGTCATCTAATTAGTGCTCTTGCTCTCCTTTGCCATCAAGCATGTGTGAGTAGTGCTCTTGCTTTTGTTGGGGTTGATGAAGAGAGATTTACTTGATGAAGATTCTTTGATAGCAAATATAGCAACGCCTTCATAATCTGAATCGGAACTCTCCTCATTTGAGTCCCATTCCATTCCTAGATGGGCTTCGCCGGTGTACTTCTTTGAAAATTTCTTGTTTTTGTTGAAGTACTTCTCTTTTTTCTTCTTGTCATCACCTTTTTTTTCTTCTCATGTGGGCAATTTGCAATAAAGTGCCCATACTTCTCACAATTGTAGCAAGCTCTTTTTTCTCTTGACTTGGGCTTATCTTTCCTCTTGTCATCATGGTAATTTCACTCCTTCCTCATGAACTTCTTGAATCTCTTAACAAAGAGAGTCATGTCTTCATCATCAAGGTCAGAGCTTTCATCTTCATCACTTGAGCTCTCTTCAACTATCTTCTTCCCTTTGCTCTTCTTACTTGCCTTGAGTGCTATGTCTTGATTTTTTGAGCTTGAAGTACCCTTTGACACGTTCTTTACATATTAGGCCTCCTTCTCCATAATCTCATGGTTGATAATCTTTCCAAACACTTTATCGAGAGTCATCTTTTTATAATTAGGGCTCTCACGAATTAGTATACATAAGGTTGTGTTCCTAACTGTGTAAGCTCTAATCATCTTCTTGACAACCTCATGATCATTCTAATTTTTGCTTTTATAGGCTCTAATCTTGTTGACGAGAATCTTGAGCCGATTGTACATCTCTTGTGGGAATTCATTGTCTTCCATCACAAATCTACCCAATTCTCTCTCAATCATCTCAATCTTAACAATCCTAATTGTCTTGGTGCCTTCATGAGCAACTCAAAGTTCTCTCAAATGTCCTTTGCTGAGTTTAACCTATCAACTTTGTTGAACTTCTCTTGATTGAGCGATGAGAGAAGAACTGTCACCACTTGAGCATTTTAGTGGAGATCTTGCTCTTGTTTCGGAGTGAGTTTTTCATCATCATCACTATCTGAATAATCAGCACCTATACAAACAATATCCCATATGCTCGGGTGGAGCAAAAATAGGTGATACTTCATGTGGTGCCTCCACTTGGTATTGGTTCACCCCATCAATTGAGGTGGCTTACCAATGGGTAACGACAAGAAGTTTGTGTTAGAATTATGACGAGAATAATTGAAGCGGGTTTTAGAATAGTCTTTTTTTAACTCCCTTTTTTTTCTCTTCTTTGGCTTTTCTCTTGAGGAGTGAGAAGGATTCTGCATCATTGTCACTAGAAGAAGAATGTTCAACTTCTTCTCTTGATTCTTCGCTCGCTTGACTAGATTCCTTTAGACCTTTCATCATCTCTTCAAGTCGTTAAGCTTGATTCGAAGAGTTTGGCTCTGATACCAATTGAAAGTGGCCTAGAGGAGGGTGAATAGGCCAACATAAAATTTTTCTACAAATTAAGACTTAAACAAACTATCAGTCCACTGGACACTCCGGTCACAGGCCGGACACTCCGGTGTCGAAGACTTCGGCTATTGACCAGACACTTCGGTCAACACTGAGCACTTCGAATATAGGAATTTTAAGATCTAGCAAATTTACATGAAGCAAAAGGTAAAGCAAAAGTACTAGAGCAAGCAAGAACAAGTAAATAAGGCTAGAACAAGCTACCCTAATAGATCGAAGCTGAAATATAAATAAAGCGAGTAATGGATCTCAAATCGGAAGAAAACAGAAAGTACACGGAGACACAAGGATTTATCCTAGAGTTCAGATCCACTAAGAATCCTACGTCTCCGTTGAGAGGTTCATGAAGAACTGGGTTTCACTCATTCAACCCTTTCTCTCTCTCAAAACGACCACCAAGGTCGAGATGAGTGCTTCACTATCAAATCCTTTTCGAGAGGGCAATACAAACTTTCCAAGGCTTCACCACACGAGTTGGGAGCTCCCGAGCACGCCTTGTCATCTAGGAGGTTGAAGCTCCAGGAGTAACAAACGCGAAATCAAGTTTTCACCTCCATAAATGCTTTTGGAAATCAAAGCGATGCTCGCAAAGCCTTTGAAATATTGCCCTCGCACTTCTCTTGCTCAAATCTAAGCAAGAAAGTTTTAGCAAAAGTGTGAGAGAGTGTGAGAATGAGCTCAAGAGTGTTCAGGTCAAAAATGAGGCTTAGAGATTGTTCTGCCCGTTGAGGAGGAGTCTTTTATACTCCTCACTCTTGAAAGAGTCGTTGGGGTATCAAAACCACCGAAGTCTTCGATCAAAGGTCGGACACTTCGGCATCGGAGTCTCCAACTCTATGCCGGACACTCCGACAGGTATCAAGGACGCAGAATTCAAACATCGGAGTCTCCGGCCAGGGGCCGAACACTCCGGCAAGGGATGTACTAGACTCGATGAAAAATAACCAGAGTCTCTGGTCCAGGGGCCGGACACTCCGGCGAGAGGTGTACTGGAGTCCGGAATAAAATGCTCAGAGTCTCCGACCCGGGGCCGGACACTCCGGCTAGGGGTGTACTGGAATCTAAGGAAAAGGCTCGGAGTCTCCGGCCCAAGGCCAGACACTCCAACCAGGATTATTCTGGAAATGATATTTTTGAAAGTTTTTGAGCATTTGTTTCAGTTCATCCACTTCATTTCCCGTCCCTCCTGATAGTGCGACATGCCTAAACTCAAAGATACAAATAAAACAATAAGAATCTGCAAAAAGCTCCGCTTTAGGCACGCCTCATCTTTTCTCTCTTTTGATTATTTGCAATTATTCATAGAACTCAATAGAACATGTTAACTCTTTAATTACGTTGTCATTTATCACCAAAACTCATAAAGCGCCTAGATGCACTAACACCTGCCAGCATCGGTCTCCAGCTGCCGGAATGAATTCAAGGATCAGATTGCTTGACGCTATGCCCTGGAGCCAGTGGAAGCTTTCTCTCTCTATCTCCCCCCTTGATTTTGTTTTAGGTTCTGAGAGCCAATTAGGATTAAATTTTCAGCTAGAGAAGCATAAAGGAAACATTTTCACCTAGCTTTGCTCCATGATTTTTGTTACTTTTCAAATGTTCCTGGAGCCATTTTCAAGTCATACACATACATATACGAGTACTAATATAACATATTTTCCGTGTTAAACTGCCGCAATTAGCCCTCATGTAGCCAATTGATTTCAAATGCATTTGATTTTGTTGATTTAGTGTTGTTGCCTTTTCTCAAAATCCTGCATTAATCTGTACTTTTTGTTTCAGGGCATGGGTGTGCCATTGCACAATATTGACAGTTTACTGAAAGCTTCATCTATAATGGTTGATGCGCAAAGCCTTCATTTTAGTCCATGCAGGGTTACTGTTTTCTGCAAGTTGTCTTGTACCACAATTAAAGCGCTTCCTTCATGAATCCAAGTGGGCTCTGGCTGTCAGTCTTAATCCAACAACAGATGAGGTATTGGTTATTCCTTTTTCCCTAAATTATCTTGTTTTGCAGATTGGAAACTGGATAATGTCTATAAATAGAATTTACAATCTTGATTTGCTTCTTGGCACTCTAAAGGAGGAACTTCGCTTCAAGAAAAATTACTAAGTGCTATTTGAATGTCATGCTTTGTGGAGCGAACAACAGGTGACGAGTCGGATTGTATTGCTGGCCATGTCAATTTGTTTAAACTATCTACAGCGAATAAAACGAGTATTGCGTTTAAGTTTGTTGCATCTGTTGCGGAGCACGGCATTGGACTATCTTTATTTATTGTCATTATTGTTAAGCTGAGTTTATATTCTACGACAACATTGTTTGGTAGTTAATTAAACTGTTTTGAGCTCAACTTAATTGAGTTATCTATTAACATACAAAATTACAGAGTAGTTATTTCTCTTTTCATTTAATTGTTGATTATCCTCATGGCATGCCTAACAGGACTTAAGTGTCTGTCCTATATCTGGACACTGAAGGATTTGAGAGTGTTTGAAAATCAACGTATATGATGATAGGTTTGTTGCCTAAAATGAAACATACTCGAGCTCGGAATTATAGTTTTCATGTTCAATGTGGCAAAAAGTTCGTTTGATTTTGTTTTTCCTTCTGGCAGGATATTTGCTCTGGCGACAGTTTTAAATTCTGTTCTTATCTACAATCTTCCTGAGATGGTGAGTTTTCTGTTTTATGGTGCCCTCATGGATACACATTTAATTTCATCAGACTATCACTGATGTGGTTTAAAACATAGGGGAAAGATGAATCATTAGAAAATACTTTGAATAGCTCAATAAGTATAAATGAAAAGTAGTTCATTAAGTTCATTTATTTGCATAATCAAGCCATGCTCTATGAATTTGCTCCTATTATCATCTCAATATTTCTTGAACTTCCTATGATGCTGTAAGCCATGATGCAGAAGGAAAATCTGTACGCGGAGTGGTTCATGAAGCTCTCTAACAGCTGCCAAACAACAATGGTTAGTTCAAGTTATACTACCTATAGTTAGGTTGCTTTTTTCCTTGGAAACACCATCCTTTGCATTCTCTGTATTTTTTTTAGCTCTGGTTATATTTTGTTAGCAGTCAAATCAAAACACCTTTTTTGTGCATTGCATTGCTGCAAGAGGGAAACATGTTGATAAGGTAACAGTTTTAAAACTGTATGTTATTACAGGACTAACTGAGTGATACAATTGCAAAACAGCAATTTAAAAAGCAAAGAGGTCCAAGGTCTGCAGGTAAAGGGGATATATGGTAGATGGGTTCCATGAAGTATATCTACGACCCTCTTGTGGTCAACGTAGGAAACATTTTTTGAAGTATGGAAATTGTATAGGAGTATGTTGCTTTTGTCTTGTACTCCTCTCTCTGCTTATAAATTAATTGAAGATTAATGGAGTAGTTTAATTGGCAAAGCAGCTGTGATTGATGGAGATAGGCATGCATGACGTATCTTGGAGGTACAGGATAGACAAGTTGTGGTTCGTCAATTTATCTTCCAAACCGACGGGCGTTGGACTAGTAAAGAAAACATGAACTCTCTCTATTTTTAAATTAATATCCTCTTTAATTTTTAACATCAATTTTGATCACTAGTTTTATTTAAAAAATTAGTTCAAATATGTAAAATTTTAAGTGGTGGTTCAATAACTCTAATGATAAATCAAATCGTAACAAAATATATAAAATTAATAAAAAAAATTGAATAAAACGAATGATCAAAATTGATAATAAAAGTTAATAATAACATCAATTTAAGAAGAGAAGGAGTGTTTATTTTTGTATGTAATTATAAAATAATACTTATTTCCTAGCGCTATAACTTTTCATATACTGAATCTTGATGAAAATGTATTGTTCGTTGGATTTTTAACTGTATGCTTCGTATGTCTAAAACAGAGAAAACAAAAGATAATATACGTGAGAATAATACACATCATCTAAAGCATATTCTTATTCTGTCAGTGATATTCAAACTACACGCTGGATCCGTTTTCCTTCATCACGACAGTAGGTTTCGCTGTGAATATATTGCTCTAGTGGCATGTCATTCCACGAGACAATAATATATACTCTCTCCATTTTTAAACTATTATTGTTGTTGATTTTTACTATCAAATTTTATTATTAATTTTATTAAAAAAAGTTTGATAAATTTTTATAATTTACTTTTAGTATTAAAGTTATTTAACTCAATAATTAAAATTTTACATATTTAAAATAATTTTTTTAAATAAAATAAATATTTAAAATTAATGATAAAAGTTAACTGTGATAATAATTTAGGAGACGAAGAAAGAACGTATACTTCCATCGTCCGGAGAATTTAAATTTGTATGGGTTGCGAATAAAAAGTTTTCCTCCGCTGCGTACAGCAGGCAACGCTCCTTTGACCGTGTGGGCACGGCGCCATTGATGGCAGTTTGGCAAGTCGAGCTTTGCGTGTCCGATGGTCTGGGTCGAACTCGATCGATCGCTGTTTCTTTTGCCCCACTTTTGGGTTGGGTTGGATTTGACCATGGAGACGTGATTGATGGCGGGGACAGGTGGGCGGGTGGCTGCCATACAGGGCTTTGACCCCTCTTGCCTATGACAAAATGTTAAGAGATAAGGCTCAGCTATTGAAAAGAGGACAGCTGCGCAACTCAGCGATGGCTCCTTGTGTGAACCGGCCAACGCCAACAACTAGCCTTGATGCTAACAGGTAGCAAAAGATTTGATGAGCTGGCCCCCCATTAGCTGTGTATCACGCTCCGCCACTGCTGCCATACGCATCCGTGCTTCAGGTTCCCTGCTCCGACCGATGACCGATGCCAAGTTGACGGCGGCCAGGCCTGGCGACGTACCTTGCCCCCTGGTCTTCCGAGTGGACGACTTCGTCCTTGTCGTTATGCGCTTTATGTGTCCTACTCTATTCGGTTGTTTCTAAATTAATATCATCGTTCACATCAAACATTAACTTTAACTAATTATTTTATTTAATTTTTAATAAAATATTATATATTTTATTATAATTTAACTTTAATTAATTGTTTTATTTAATTTTTAATAAAAATATTATATATTTTATTATAATTTAATTTATTATTAAAGTTATTTGAATCACAACTTCAAATTTTACACATTTAAACAATTTTTTAAATAAGACGAGTTATCAAAGTTAATTTTTAAAGTCAACAGTACCATTAATTTTAAAATAGAGGAAGTATATTTTATTATGTTTTACTAGAAAATAAAATAATATGATCTTTAAGATGCAACTGTAATTTATATTTTCTATAAGTTATCCATCTATATAATTTTTATATTTTTAAACTAATAATTTTAAAGTTATTTGTAATTTATATTTTCAATGTTTGATCCAAATTTTCTCCAAAACATCAACAATTATGGTATTGGAAAGAGTACTCTTCCTTTTTCTAAAGCCATGTCGAAGATTCAACGGTTCAAATAAAAAAAAGATGACGTTGCTTACTGTGAATTGAGATTTGGCTCTTCAGTGGGTTGCCTTTATATAAAAATAGTATATTTCCATTTTTTTTCTATAGGTACTTTAATAGTCCACTAAATAGGAGTACTTCCATTGTGCATCATGCGCCATTCCTCGTTTTAAATTATTGTTGGCTTGTTGCATATGACTTTTAACATGTCATCTTTAACTATTTATCTTATTTTCAAAAATAGTATAAATATTATATATTTAATAACACATTTTTATCATTAAAGGTATTTAAAATTAGTTTAATAATATACATTCGAACTAATTTTTTAAATAAGATGAATGTTCAACATGGCGTAAAAAGTAAATAGAGATGATTAATGCTACAGAATTAATAATATTTTATCACATAAAAATTATATTTTTTAGATTCATCATAAAATAAACTTTCATAAAATATATTTTTATATTAAAAATTATGTAACTTTATAAGTACTCCTATTTAGTTCAAAGTAATAAAAAATTAAAAATACTTATATTTTAAAACAGATGGATTAAAAAAAAACAGAGGCTGTAAAAACTCACATACCACGAGTTAAAGGCGGTAATAAGAAAGGGGCTTCATCGCATGGATATCCAAGTTAAACATTTCTAATGGTCGAAAATAGAATCGTTTCACTGACGACAAATTGGATGATACATGCGTGGATTGTTAACTACCAGGCGCCAATCGAAGCTGATCTGGATTTCAACATCCTGGTTCAGTACACCACCACTATTCGAGGTTAGCGCCTCCCCTAGGTCTAGAAAATATGTCAAGGCAAAGACCATTTGCATCCAGCTATGTTGACTGGCCTAAATGCAAGGAGGAAACATGCTGCAAGAATATAATAATATATTAAAGTCCTTTTAAAATAGATCAAATGATGTTATTTTATCTTTTAAAAGGTAAAACATGAATTTGATGGACCGTTGATTTACGTAAAGAAACATGCCTCTGATTACCGTCACTTGTCAAAATTCACTTATAACTTTTTAAATTAAATTATTCAGCAATTAATAATTATTAAATAAACTTTTACCTCCCAGAAGGTAAAAGTTTTTCAAATCTGAAGCTTCCATAATGTCCTCTTTTTAATACCATTAGTGGTGAGTAATTTTTAAAATAAAGAAAAATAAGAAAAAATAAGAGAAAAGCAGAATTACTCTCCTTTATCCTTACTTCCTCTCAAATCTACATTTAAAAATATTTTACATAGTTTATTGCATATTAAAAAATATTTAAGTTGGGCTAACAAATCATCTAAATACGGTCAATTTTAAATTCTATATGCAAACTATTCAAAATACGGTCAATTTTGCAAAATCAAAACAAAAATAGAATCAATTTTACAAAGCTATATATATTTTACTATATAAAATTTAACGCCGTTAACACCACTTAACATAATAGAACCAACATTGTGCTTTAAATTTGAAAAATAAGATCGATTTTGCAAAATCTGAAAAAAACCATTTTCAAAATTAAAATCCAAAACTATGCTGCTCTATTACATTACCCTCATCTTCTCTTCTCCTGCAACTATTACCATCTTCAAGAGGAGACCAATACTACGCTGCTCTACTCTGACATCATCCACTGACATGTCCGGCCGTGGTCAGAGGGTAGCGCGTAGAGAATCCTCACACCCAGCAACACCGGTAACATTTATAAAAAACCAATAGTATTCATTTTTGCACATAATTATAAAATAATACTTATTTTCCTAGCGTTATAAATTTTAATATAGTCAACCCTGATGAAAATGTATTGTTCGTTGGATTTTTAAATGTATGCTTCATATGTCAAAAACAGAGAAAACAACAAAAAGTAATATATGTGGGAATAGTACACATCATCTAGAGCATATTCTTATTATGTGACTCTGTCAGTGATTTTCAAACTATAGGCTGGTTGCGTTGTAAATATATTGCTCTTCATGCATGTCGTTCTCACACGACAGCAATACAGGTATTTCGGTGTGTCATCGTCCGAAGAATTTAAATTCGTGTGGATTGCGAATAAAATGTTTGTCTTCCGCTGCGTGCACCAAGCAACGCTTCTTTGACTGTGTGGGCACGGCGCCATTGATGGCAGTTTGGCAGGTCGAGCTGTGCGTGTCCGATGGTTCGGGTTGGGTTGGATTTGATGATGGGGACGTAGAAAACTGGTTGATGGCGATGACGGGTGAGTGGCCGCCATACGCATCCATGCTTCAGGTTCCTTGCACCCACCGATGACCGATGCCAAGTTGCGGCGGCCAGGCCACTGAGGTCAAAGGCCAGGCGACGTCGCCCCGTCGCCCAGGTCTTCCGAATCGACATCCTCATCCTTGTCGTTACATGCTTCATGTGTAACCGACCTTTTAGGTACTTGCAAAATTTTTATATATTAATTCTAAAAATGATTTTTTTTAAACTTTGCAAAATCAGTCATGTTTTTCAAATTTGAAACTTCTGTTAAGTCCTCTTTTTAACAAGAATAAAGAAAAACAAGAAGAAATAAGGAAAAATCAGAATTTTCTTTCCTTATCTTTACTTCCTCTAGAATCTGCATTAAAAAAATATTTTACATAATTTATTGCCTATTCAAATATATTTAAGTTGGGCTAACAAATCATCTAAATTTGTTAAATATATAAATTTTAGATTCCATATGCAAAGTGCTCAAACATGACTTTTGCAAAATCAAAACAAAAATAAAATTAATTTTGCAAGGTCAAATATATCTTGCCATGCAATATCTAATACTGTTAACACCACTTAATGGAATAGGTCAAATATGTCTGAAAAAGAAGATCATTTTTAGAATTAGAATCCAACATAGAACCTCTTTTGCAATTGTCCCTTTTTCTAAAGCCACGCCTGCTCCTCTCCGTGCGTATAAATTCTGAATTTCCATTTCTCCCTTAAATACTTTATGCTACTTCCGCTGTGCATCATGTCCATACTCCCTCTGTCGCAGATGACTTTTAACACGTCCTTTTTTAACAATTTATCTTATTTTAAAAAGTATAAATATTATATATTTTATTTATCATGAATGATTTTAAAATACGGCTAATAATTTTACATATTTAAACTAATTTTCTAAATAAGATGAATATTTAAATGAAATTAAAAGTAAATGACCACAATAACTTAAAAAAGCAGAGGGAGTAGAACTCGCATAGGATGAGTTAAAGGCGGTAATTAGAAATAGGCCTCGTCCCATGGATCAAAGTGATTATTTCTAGTGGTCCAAAATAAAATCGTTTCACTTACGACAAATTGGAATGATACATGGATTGTTTACTCCCGAGCACCAATAGAATGTGATCTGGATTTCAACATCCTGGTTCAGTACGCCACCACTGATCGAGTTTAGTGCCTCCACTGGGTATATAAAATATGTCAGGGCAAAGACCATTTGCATCTACCTATGTTGACTAGCCTAAACTGCAGTGAGGAAACGTGCTGCAAGAATATAGTAATATGCTACATCCACTCTAAAATATAAGCATTTTTAGGTTTAGATAAAGTCAAATTCATTTAAATTTTATTAATAATATTTAGAAAATTATATAATTTTTAATATAAAAAGATATTTTTATGAAAGCTTATTTTATGATGAATCCAAAAAAATATAATTTTTATATGAGAAAAATATTAGTAATTCTTCATTATTAATAGTCAAAGTGATAAAATATTTGATTATAACTAAACCTAGAAATGCTAATATTTTGTAATGGAGGGAGTATTACACTGCCAGTTGCTACAACACATTAGAGGTTAAGAGGTGAAATCTTATCCCACAACACTTGTCCTTATAGGTTGCTAGGTTCAACTTTAAAAAAACGCCCCGAGCCTAAGCTCTCGTCTAATCGTCTCTTCTTTAGAATTCTCCACCACCGCATACGCCACACTTCTTCCTCCCACCCCGCCGCAGCTCCACCTTGCCTGCCGCATCTCTTCCTCCCTGCCCTGGTCCAATGGCGATGGTAGAGCAAATATATTAAGGGTGCACAACTTTACAATATATATTGAAACCGTCTAATTTAGCTATCCATGGATGCATAAAATTTAGTTTTGAGGGTGCATATATGATGAAAATCGATCAATTATTAATAAATTTAGGATTTTTGTGGGTGCATTTGCACCCAACAGCTTCTATGTAGCTTCGCTAATGCCCTGGCACGCTGCTGCCGCTCTTCCTCCCTCCCTTCTGCCCCCACCACCCCCCCCCCGGCATGCCGCCGCCGCTCTACCTCCCTCCCACCTTGGTCGTCGCCACACTTCCTACCTCCCTGTAAACCCTGCCCTGGCCCGCTGTAGCCCTTCCTCTCACTCTAGCCCACCATTTACATATCCAAATCAGATCGAATCTGGAGGGGATGGCAAGCAGCCTGCACGTCACCAAGGTCCCCACCAGGACCGCGCACAGGATGGCTGGGGAGTGAGCTGCACCATGTGGATCGTGAGTCGGCAACTGGTACCTCGACGCTTGGTTTGGCGACGGCATGTGGTGGTACCTCTTACTTATTCTTTGATTGCTGTCAAGAATTGATCTTCGTGATCAGATTGATTTTGCTGTCCGGCACGATCAATAACTATTTAGAGTTGGTTCTACGATTGCTAAGGCGCACACGACCTGTTCATTTGTAGTTGGATCGTAAGGGTCGACTCCACCAAATCGATAGTTATCATTTCACTAAAAGATTGGGCACTCAACCCCTATCAAGTGGTATCAGCTTTCAGGTTGCTCAGTGAGATCTACCCTTCTTTTTTATAGTTTTATTCATATTCCCGCTGTCCACATAAAAGCCAAACAAAAAAATCTTGAACCATTCCCGCTGTCCTAAACCTTTGAGCCTGTGCATCATTCTTTTTAGTAATTTGCGTTGTTAAATTCGTGGGTGCATCATCGTGTCGTGTTGCTGGTCTTAGCGTTTAATCTATTAGACTTTCAAGTTCTTGTCACGCTCTTCGCTCATATCTACAATAGAAGGAAGCTATCAATCCATATCTGAGTTTGTTGTAAAAAACATATTCGAGTAACAGATTTTGTTGTGGATGAAAACAAATTCCACCCGATCGCGTCGCAATCACAAAAAAGATCTACCTTCTGCTATCTGCTAGCTGCACTTTTTTTATCTCTATATTCATTCCTTCCAAAAACAATAGCAGGAGAGAAAAAGAGAAAAGAAAAGAATGGAAAGAAAAAGGAAAAGAAAAAGAAGTAGCAAAAAAAAAAAGAATCAAGCCCAAAAAAAAGAGAAGAGGCGAGAGTTTTAGTTCTGCTATCCTGAGACTTTTATATCATTTATGTGACCACATTTGTGTCTAGGCTCGCATCTCTAGCAGAGTTTAGCCTAGGATCAGCACTATATCGTTGTTGAACACTTATTCAACCTTGCATTTGCTGATTTGATTGTGTTAATCTTTGCTATAAAATGTAACTATCCTAGCTCCACAGATTTCTACAGCAAACAGAGTTTGTGTCCCTGGCAATCGCTCCACCAATCTTCGCTGATTGACATCGTTGGTTGAACGTCACCTCTGCTGGCTTGGTAAGAATATGTAAGAACTTGGTTGAGCAAGCTTTAGGGAAACCGAGTTGGACATAATCTAGCTCGTTGTCAATTTGTTTTGCTGTTTGCTAACCATGATAGGCACAATAAAAAAAGAGAGCTGGTGATTTACACCCCCATCAAGATGTGAAAATGTTTTAACACGAGGTAAATAATGATATTTTGCAAGTCATCAGTTCGTCAATGCCTTCTTTTGCTGGGAAATTCGATTCTCATGAATACATTGATTGGGAACTGAACGTAGATAAAGAATTTGATGCACATGACTTGTCTGAAAGAAAAGATTTACATTGCTTCAAGTGTTTTGATTGAACGTGCTTTACTTGAATGAAAATATCTTTGTAGGCATAATGAAATTCTAGAATCTTGGAAAGACTTCAAATATCATTTTAGAGATATTTTTAATTCCTACATTTTATGCTGATCATTTGCATGTCAAATTAGACAACTTGAAGCAAGATAATATGACTGTTAAAGAATACTTTCATGACTTTAAAGTTTGTGTCATGTTTAGTGGCTTAGATGAATGCTGGGAAGATACAATCAGTAGGTTTATGAATGGTCTCAATTCTGAAATCCAAATTTTGCTCATCTATAAAACTTACTACTCAATCTCGCACCTGTATTTACTTGCTTGTAATGCTGAAAATCAACTATTATCGTCTAAAGATACAAGCATAACAATCACAATCACAATCACAAAATTGTGAAATATATTGCTGATGTGCCTTTGTCACAAGGGAAATGTGATAAATAAAAGTTATGTGATACTTTATCTATTACTAAAACAGCACAACTAGATAGAGAGTACTCGTTTGTTTCTTCTATGCCTAACATCTTATAGGAAAGTCAGCAGAAGTCTGAATGGGACATTGAGCTACTTGAGGAAATGAAGGAATGGATAATGATGCTTGTGTGGTGCCTACTACAATGGAGAGTAAGAAACATGATACATATTGTGAGTCTCTCACCACATCTGAATATTCTCATGCTGCTTGTGCTGCATTACAATTGTCACTCTTCATACTTGTATTTTGCAATGCTTAGTTGAGCCTCCAATGGCTTATGCTTTGTCATGAACTACACATTTCGCTTATGATAATAAAAAGTTGTGTGCAGAAGTTTCATTCATCCTAAAAATACAACTAGTGTATGGTGTAGAAAATGTTGTCCTTAAGTACACACATGTGCAGAATAGGCCTTTTATTGCACTGATTTGAATAAGGTAAAGTTGGAGCTCATATCTTCTTTAACTTCTTTAGGTTATATTGAATTTGATGTTTCTTATAAACTAAATTATTTAGAGAAGAGATTATTTCAGAATTGCTGTTTGCAATGTTTTAGCTATTGTGATTTTCTTGCTATTGGCAAATATGATGACATTAGAGATTTCTTAGTATCTAAAATAGTCATATGTACTAATCTGAAATACCCTTTTGAATGCAAAAATAGGATCAAACAATAGCATGCACTAACACTAACAATGCTTTGCAAGGTTTCTCTACTTTTGTGTTCTATCAATAAGAGCAGCTCATGCAGCAGGAGAAGTTGTTGTTATGGTCTAGCTACGTGCTCATCACTTGTCCCAATATGACAACAAGAAATTTTGCTGACTACTAGATCAAGCCAAGGACGGCTTGTTATAAAGAAGAGGAGAATGATGAGATCTTATATGTCTTTACTGTGCCACATGACCGCATTAGAATACCTGTGGCTGCCACCTTTCGTGATTTTTGGAGGGTACGGTGGAGTGGCAGTTCTCCCATCAGAACTTGAGTCAAGGACGACTCTAAATGAAGCGAGGGAGGATGATGAGATCAAATACATATCTCGGTGGCCTCCACCTTTTCAAATTTCTAGAGATGGTATGGCTAGTTTTGAATCTGTGCTTGAGTTGAGGACGACTCCAAATCAAGTGGGGAGGATGATGAGATCACATATATACCCCGTGGCCTTCACCTTTCAAAAATTTCAGGAGGGTATATTAGAGTGGTGGTTTTTGCAAATCTAAAATTAAGTCGAGGACGACTCTAAGTCAAGTGGGGAGGATGACGTGGATATCCTACCTTTTGATAAGAACTTCAATGAAAATATTAACATATGGTGGATTTAGACTATAGAAAAGTACAAACTTGCAACGAAAGCCATGATTTCATATAAAATCTAATTTAGGTGTTTAAGTACATTTTAGAAAGCTAATAAAGTCTATTTTTGAATGGATCTAGCTCCATCTTTATACCATATCGGAGTCAGTACCAATCATTATTTTTATACAAAAAGTGCTGCGTCACTCCAACTTGGGCCGTTGACCCATGTATGAAATTGAGCCCATTAAAGGTGCGTCCTAGGGTTTGAAGACGACCACAGCACTCTCTGGTCATTTTTCATCGTATTTAAAGGTCCTAGTCGCCACAAAAACACTTGGGTTTTCTTTTGTTATAGTTTAGCTCTTGTACAAACTTTCTTATCTTCAGTTGTGTCAAATGACCACCTGTTAAATAGCTTTTGAAAACATCACATTTATGTGATTTCAGATTTGCTATCTTGTTCTTTTTTGTTCTTCGATTACTTGCAGGAATAATTATTTGAAGTTGGCATGTTTGTTTGTAGTCGAATCGTGATGGTTGGCTTCACCAAATTGATAGTTATCATCTCATCAAAAGATCGGGCACTCTACTTCTATCAAGCATATATGACAAAGCCTAGGCGGCCCCACTCCCAAACGGATTATCTGCTAGCATTAGGGGCTCATCCACACGGTTATCGACCGGGATGGATGAGCTCATCCCTTAAAATTGACCGGATGTAGCTATCCACCTTTGCTAATATTGACTATTAGTAAACAATTAGCAATTATTAGTTTATTTTATGGATAATTAGCAATTAGGATTACATAATTAATGTTTATAACTATTATCGATTTATTTAATAGGTTGATAGAGCACTATAATATTACTAATTATAACAAGCCATTCTACCTAAGACAATATAATAAACCATTCTTGAGAATTTTTTTTCATAATTAACTTATAATATTTGAAGGTAAATATTTTATTAATTAATAATTATCATCATCATCCAGTCCGTGCAATAAAAAAAAGCTTGGCCGTCCCGTCTCAACTAAACATGTACTCCCTCCATCCCAACAGAACCTTATTTTTAGGATTTGTTGACAACAACTTTGAACAATGATTTCTATAAATTTAATTAACTTGATCAACATAATATTTATATTTCTAGATATGTAAGGAAAAATATTTTCATAAAATAAAATTATATATTAATTATGTTAATTAAATTTATAGAAATCATTGGTCAATGTTGTAGCCAATGAGTCCTAGAAATAAGCTTTATTGGGATAGAGGTAGCAGCATGGATGAACTCATACACAAAAATATGGACCTGCTATCTTCCATCCAACTTCACTCGTCAACCAAATGCACCTCTAGCCCAGTATCGGCATCGGCGCAGTGCTGGTGGTGGAGGCCGCACATAAGTCATCTGATAAAAAAAGAGGAAAACACGGCTCCTACGCAGGAACTCCAAGAAAAAGGAAAGCTCCAGGGTATGAGACATGTGATCGCTATCATCTCTATCTCTATGTCTCTGACTCTACATATAGATAGATAGATAACTAGGCATTCTTGAGGATGACTAGGCTCTAAAACTCTCGCTATAATCGACACTCCACAGCTCCACGTTGACGAACTGTGCACATACCATCCATCGGCCCATTCGCACCAGGCACACACACCATCGACGATGCAAACTACAAGCCTCTGGGCCCAGGGAGTCATGCAAGCAACACAACTGCAACGCTTGGACCAGGACTCCTTGCGTGGAGGGGTGGGTGCTGCTGATGGGGTTTGTCCGCGCGCAGGCAATGCCGTGGCTTTCTGGTGTGGCGCCGCTGCAGTGCGGCGTCGACCCCACGCAGGGAGAGGAAGCTGATGGGAGGGGCCTTGTTGTAGTCCTCTGCGTGCACCACCGCCATGCCAGTCACGCGTACAAGTCCATGCCAAGCGCGCGTAAGCCACGACCTTTTGCATCCTTTCCCTAGGATAGATGGATGCTTCTGATGGCTATCTAACGCACAAACACCTTAGCAAGCTAATCTAGAGAAAAGCTAAGCTTAGCATTTTATTTTAAATAAAATAAGGAAATTAAGTTTGCTTGCACTACACTGCACGTACGATGATCTGATCACTAGAGCACACTCAGCGTGTATGCGGCTGATTGTGTGTAGGTACATACTTCTAGATTGATCGATGCAGCATTTAGCGGCTTTATGTCCCTTTAGACATATAAATCCCCTAAAAAGGAAGAGAAATGGAAGTCAACTCAATTTATTTTTTCCTTTTGTTTGTATGGTACACAAGAAAAAGGATTCAGTTTTATTTTCCTTTTATTTAAGCAGATGTACACGTGTAGTGACGCTGTTGGCCTGGATGGAAGGTGCCTTCCTGTTTTACCACGGAAAGGTGCTGTCCACCACACACAGGTTTCTTCGGATGCTGCATCTCTCCTTCTAATTCCTCCTCCCAACAGTTGTCAATTTTTGATTGGTTGCTTTTTTCTAGGGGACCCAGCAATCTCAACCAAAATGGTAAGCGGCGTTGCCATTTACAACAACGCAATGCCGCCGTCACGTCTGCACTTGGCCACAGCGAGCCGCCGCCGTCACATCCATGCTCCGCCAGGGCGACGCCCGTTGCCCGCATGGTTAGCCACAACAAGCCGCCACCATCGCTTGCGTGCACAGCCACGACGAGCTGCCCCTGTCGCCTGCTTCTACGGCCACGGCACACCACCCTTGTTGCCCGCGGGCGCGACCACAGCAAGCGCCCCCGTCGCCTGCGTGTGCGGCCATGGAAGGCCCCGCCGTCTCGTCCGTGCTCGGCCATGGCGAGCCGCAACCGTTGCCACCTGCTGCTTCTCTCGGTAGCCCCCGCAGTTGCTCCGCTAGGTGACCGAGCTCCGCGGCCTGCTCCTTGGGATGGCCTGTTGATCCGGTTCTGGCACCTGCTCCATGCTTGTTGGACACAACAACTTTGCTGTTCTGTTTTTACTCTTTCGACAATTCTAAGGCGACAAGACAGCTCGACGAGACTTCACTGTAGCAGCTCAGGCGGCGACATGTGTTAGGCGACGTGCGCAGTGTGGCTGTGGACACCGAAGTCAAAAGGTGTACAGTGCTGTACAATAGAGTAGTTGGTAGTTGTAAAAATTTATTGCTGCACTTGTAGCATGTGTATAAAACCCGAAGGCTTTCCTCTGATAAACGGAAGCAAGAAGACAGTCAATTCACTCGGTCAATTCGCGTGTGTTTGTCTTTGCTTCTCTGTTGCGCACTGTTTATCTTCAAGCTTCAAAGGTCGGAAGTGAGTTCTAGGGGTCGGCTAGGTGTGTGCTGTAGGTGCAAGATCATTGAGAGATCGACAAGTGGTATCTGAGCACACGTTGAACATCAGCAGCGATGGCAGGCACGCCGGAGACTTCTTCAGTGGGTTCACCAGTGCGGACGACTGAGCGCTCTCCTAAGCGCCGTGGTCGCGTAGAGCGGCGCGGCAGAAGGGACCGCTCTGAGTCACGCACGGTCGTCGTCCACAAGATTGTGAGGAAGTTCGGCGGCGCCACCACCTACTCTACGCTTATACGCAAGAACTACTCCGACTGGGCGGTGTTGATGAAGGTGATGCTCTAGACGCGTGGCTTGTGGGTCGCCGTTGAGTCCGGGACCGACGACGACATGGAGGACAAGCTGACACTGGAGGCGATTCTCCACGCGGTGATGCTAGATCTCATCTCTATTTTGGGGAGAGCGAAGACAGCGACGAAGGCGTGGGAGAAGCTCGCATCGATGCGCATAGGCTCGGACCGAGCGAAGAAGGCGAAGGCGCAGCTGCTCCGGAAGGAGTACGAGAACATCACGTTCCGTGATGGCGAGTCTGTGGAGGATTTCGCACTGCGACTCACCTCGCTGGTGGCGGAGCTAGCGGCACTCGGTGACAAGATCGCTGAGCAACAAGTTATCGAGAAGTACCTACGGGTTGTGCCGATGAAGTACGAGCAGATTGCTCTCTCGATTGAGACTCTGCTCAACCTCTCGGAACTCACGCTGGAGGACGTGACCGGGAGGTTGAAGGCAGTCGAAGACGGCGCCGCGGCAGCAACACCGGCAAGTACCAGAAGTAGACTGCTGCTGACGGAGGAAGAATGTTGGGCGCGCTGCAGAGAGCAGGGGGACAGCCTGTCCACCTCCGGTCGGAGCGGGCGTGGTAGAGGCAAGTCAAGGAGAGGCAGACCCTCCCCATGCATCGACGACGAGTGCCACAACTGTGGCAAGAAGGGGCACTGGGCACATGATTGTCATGCGCCCAAGCGCCGTGACCGCGGGAGTCAGGGGCATGCCCGCTAGGGCCAAGAGCGAAAGGAGAAGGCCCATTTGGCGAAAGAGAGCAAGCAAGATTCGCCTTTGCTGCTGTCGTAGCATTGTGCTCTCGGGGACGTCCTGGAGGATGGAGAGCATCAGGAACTTGAGCTGGATGAGGTCCGGGCTCATGTTCACCTAGGAAGGGAGGAAGACGTCGTCGAGGACGTCTGGAGCTCGATTCAGGGGCCAGCAGCCACTTGACGGGCAACAAGGCGGTCTTCACAGAGCTTGACTCCGCCATCTCGGGGTCGGTCAAATTTGGGGACGGGTCAGTGATGAAGATTGAGGGATAAGGCATGGTGGTGTTCAGGGGTCGCAGTAGCGAGCACCGCGTGTTGACCGGAGTCTACTTCATCCCACGTCTAAAGACCAACATTGTGAGCCTCAGGCAACTGGACGAGCGAGGGTGCTAGGTATTGCTCGAAAACGGGGTCCTTCGCGTCAGAGACCGAGAGCGGCGGTTGCTGCTGAAGGTGAACCGCGAGAGGAACCGTCTCTTCACCACCAAGCTCCAGGTGACTCAGCTGGTGTGTCTGGCGGCGAGGCTTGGTGACGATGCGTGGTTGTGGCATGGGTAGTTTGGCAACATCAGCTTTGATGCGCTGGCAAGGCTAGGTCAACACGATATAGTGCGAGGCCTTCCCATGATCGAGCATGTCGAGGAGCTGTGCGACAGTTGCCTCACTGGAAAGCAGCGGAGACAGTCGTTTCCATGTAAGGTGATGTACCGTGTCGAGGGTCTTCTGGATCTCATGCACAGCGACATGTATGGGCCAATCACCCCGCCGACGCATGGGAGTTGGCACTACTTCCTTCTACTGGTGGATGACTGCAGTCGGTACATGTGGTTACAACTGCTCACCACCAAAGACGAGATTTGCAGAGCCATTGTAGAGTTCCAGATGCGGGTTGAGACTGAGACGGGTCAAAAACTGCGTGTGCTGAGGACCGACCGGGGTGGAGAGTTCACCTCGGTGGAGTTTGGTCGGTACTGCGTCGAGAAGGGCGTGGAGCGGCACCTCACGGCACCATACTCGCCGCAGCAGAATGGTGTCATGGAGAGGCAGAATCAGACCATCTTCGGCATGACCAGGAGCATGTTGAAGGCCAAGGATATGCCGGCGGCATTCTGGGGTGAGGCGGTGAGCACGGTGGTGTTCATCCTCAACCGCTCGCCGACTAAAGCCGTAGCCGGGAAGACCCCCTTCGAGGCTTAGCACAGGAGGAAGCCAGACGTGTCTTTCCTCAGGACATTCGGCTGCGTGGTGCACGTGAAGACGGTGAAGCCACACCTCGGCGAGCTGGAGGATAGGAGCACCAAGATAGTGTTCCTTGGCTACGAAGCCAAGAGTAAGGCATATCGCCTATATGACTCTGACGGGAAGAGAGTGCATATCTCTCGAGATGTCGTCGTCGACGAAGCGACAAATTGGAACTGGTCGAGGACCAGTGCCGATGAAGGAGAGGCAGGCTCACGGAGCTCTTCTCCTTCGAGCACTCCTCGGAGATAGAGGAGGTGGGCTCAGCTTCAGGGGGAGTTGAGCGTGGCGATGCCAGAGATCGGCACGAACCGGGGTCGGCAGAGCCAGAGGGCTCAGACGGTCGGGGTTGGCGCGATTCTGGATCAGCCGCACCGCGTAACTCAGAGTTGGCGGAGCAAGGCTCGGACTCCAGGAGTCGACGCAGGAAGCGACCGGCGAGTCGACGCGACCAAGGGTCGAGGTCATCGAGTCGAGAGGGCTCTGACTCCGACGGTCGGCGCGACTCAGCTGCAACTAAGGATCGGCGCGATGCCGAGACTGGAGGTCGGCGGAGCCCGGGATCAGCAAGTCAGGAGGACTCGGATCCGACCGGGCAGAGCGGCTCCAGGTTCGCGGGTCAGCGTGGCCAGAGGTCAGGCGGTCGGCACGGTGGCAGTCGACGTGGCCAAAGGTTGGGCGGTCGGCGCGGCGGCAGTCGGCGCGATACAAGGAAGGGAGGAGGACTCCAACGTGACTCGAGGCCCGAGGGCCGGGGTCAGTGTGGAGGGTCGACGTCTGAGGGTCAGTAGAGCGACTCAGACGCCACGAGTACAGGAAGCTCAGGGTTTGCCTGGTCGGGGAGATCGACAGTGAGACCAAGGTTCGTGTTGCCACCTCCCGACCGCTCTCCCGACCTTGATGCGTCACAGGACGAAAGGCCGCTGAGGTATCGGTCGATCAATGATTTGATCACCGATCCTCAACACCTGAGGACAGGGACTCAGGTGGAACACAGCGCGCAGCAACTGCTGACGGTGACTACCGAGGAACCAAGCACGTTCGCAGATGCCGAACGCGACCCATGCTGGCCGAAGGCCATGACAGAGGAGATGCGTTCAATTTAAGAGAACCGCACTTGGGAGCTAGTGGATCCGCCGACCTGTTGTCGACCTATCGGGCTCAAGTGGGTCTTCAAGATGAAGCGCGATGCCAATAAGAAGCTGGTGAAGCACAAGGCGAGGCTGGTTGCCAAGGGGTACGTGCAGTGAGAAGGAGTGGACTTCGATGAGGCGTTCGCGCTAGTTGCGCGGATGGAGTCGGTCCGACTCATGCTGGCGTTGGCGGCGAAGAAAAGCTGGTAGGTCCATCACATGGACGTGAAGTCAGCATTCCTCAACGGAGAGCTATCCGAGGAGGTGTTTGTAGAACAACCACCAGGCTTCGTTGAGAAGGGTGAAGAGCACAAGGTGTTTCGGCTGCGGAAGGTGTTGTACGGGCTCCGACAGGCTTCGCGAGCGTGGAACGCCAAGTTGGACGCAAGTTTAAAAAAGCTTGGCTTCACCAGATGTGTAAATGAGCATGCGCTCTACACACGACGCTCTAGGGGGAGCACGCTGATCGTCGGAGTCTACGTCGACGATCTTATCATCACCGGCGCCAAGAAGGAGGACATCGAGACATTCAAGCAGCAGATGACATCTCTGTTCAGGATAAGCGACCTGGGGTTGCTATCCTACTATTTGGGCATCAAGGTGATGCAGAAAGGAGGAGTCATCAAGCTCTCCCAGTCCGCCTACGCGGCGAAGCTCCTGGAGAGGGCAAGCCTCTTAGAGTGCAAGGCAGCACAGACGTCGGTGAGCTGCGCTACCTGGTGAACACACGGTCGGACATTGCGTTCGCCGTGGAGTTCGTGAGCCGTTTCATGCAAGATCCGAGGGAGGACCACCTCGCCGCTGTCAAAAGGATCCTACGCTATGTCACAGGGACGCAAGGCTATAGAGTCCAGTACTGCAGGACCGGCGAAGGTTCACTAAAGCTGACCGGGTTCAGCGATAGTGACATGAGTGATGACATCGATGACCGGAAGAGCACAACCGGCGTCGTGTTTTACCTGGAGCACAACCCTATCAGTTGGCAGGCCCAGAAGCAGCGAGTGGTGGCTCTCTCGACGTGCGATACGGAGTACATCGCTGCGGCGACAGCTGCATGACAGGGTGTGTGGCTCTATCAGCTGTTGTGCGAGCTCTCAAGAGAGCAGCTGCAAGCACCGATCCTGATAGAGGACAAGTCCACCATCGCCCTATGCAAGAATCCCGTCCTTCACGACCGCAGCAAGCACATTGACGTGAGGTATCACTTCATCCGTGACTGCGTCGAGGGAAGGCGGATCGTCCTCAAGTTCGTTAAAACCGGTCGGCAAGTCGCAGACACTGTTACCAAGTCACTTGAGCGCGTCTGATTCTTGGAGGCTCGGTCTCAGGTTGGCGTGATTATGGTGGCTGAGGAGCAGCATGGTTAGAGGGAGATTGTTGGACACAACAACCCTGTTGTTTTGTTTTTACTCCTTCAGCAGTTCTCAAGGTGACGAGACGGTCCAACGGGACTCCACTGTAGCAGCACAGGCAGCAACGTGTGACAACAGACGTGCATAGTGTGGCCGTGGACGTCGAAGTCAAAAGGTGTATAGTGCTGTACGATAGAGTAGTTGGTAGTTGTAGAAATTTATTGTTGCACTTGCAGTGTGTGTATAAAACCCGAAGTCTTTTCTCTAATAAACGAAAGCAAGATAGGTAATTCACTCGGCCAGTTCGCATGTGTTTGTTTCTGCTTCTCCGTTGCGCACTGTTCATCTTCAAACTTCAAAGATCGAGAGTGAGTTCCAGAGGTCAATCCGAAGTCGGCTAAATGTGTGCTATAGGTGTAAAATCATTGAGGGATCGACATCATTCAGGTGGCTGAGCTCCGGCAGCTGCTCCGCAAGGTGGCCGAGGCCTGCTTCTCGGATGGCTCGTGGGTCTGGTTCTGGCACTCTCCCGCTCGATGGCTAAACTCCGAAGCTGCTCCACTGGTGAATCGATGTAGCTGAGTGCTTTGATTTTTTTCCTTTTCCTAATCTTAAATGGGACCCACATACATAACGGAGGAGAACGGCTTTACACGGGAGTACGCATGGGAGCATCTGTTGGGAGGAGGGAAGCCGCGTCCGGTATCTTCAGGCATTCCGAGCGCACGCATTGAACTGGAGTAATTTACTTTCTAATTGAAGCACTAAAATTAAGGGATTATTAATTAGTAGGATACTATATGATTGTAATCAGCGCTCATTTAATTATCAACCAAACAGATTAAAGTTCTTAACCAGGACAACAACATTATAGATAATCCACAATCTAACTGACAAATTTCATTCACAAAGGATCCTTCAGAAAAAATATGCATCCTAAAATCTATAATATTTAATTAGCGACGGATCATCTTGCCGAATCACTATGAAGATGATCTTCCACTGTACATAGCCATCTTACATTGAAATATCATGAGTACAATAATTGCCAACTGTGATCAAATATATTCACCTAGGATTCCTACTGCAAACACTGAGGAAAGCCGCACACACACGGGTTAAATTTGAAGGCGCATTTTTTGCTTTCGCATATGTCACTGTGGCCGTGGCATGTATATCTTGTTCCTCGCCGTGGGGCTATAAATAGCGTCGTCACTCCACTGAATTGCCATATCTTTGTGAGATATGGGTGATACCATAAGTACTTCAAAGTAAATGTTGTCATATCCTTCTCCGGCCTCACTCGTGTACTCCCTACGATTCCGATATATCATTCATGTCCTATTGTTTTTTTCTACACAATGACGAAGATATCCTTGTCGTTGGAGTTTCGAGCTTCAAACCTGTAATTATTCAATCTTACTTCTCTTATTTATTCTTATCTAGAATATATCCAAGAAGCCCAGTCATCCTCTGATGGTTTTATGTTGACAAATATGCTAGATCTATCGTTCTCCTATCAAATCAGCTACAAGGTTAACAAGACATATCTATGATTGCATTGATAAAGTTCAATTTGTTCTTATATATTACCGTGTTACATTTCGATTCTGTATAGTAAGACAACTCCCTTTTTGAAATGCAGGAATTTCACTGGAATCACACAGGATTTTCGCACGAATCAGTTCAATTTCACAGGAAAAATACAGTATTTGGGAAAAATTCCAAATGGGGTCTAATTCAATGCTGGTATGTTTTTTTTTTTGAACTGCTCGTATGTTAGCACAAGGATTTCCAAACAGTTCATATCTCAAACAGGGGGGCGCAATAAAACTAGTAGACATTACCCAATTTAATAGGAGTGTTCATTTTTACCTATATACTCTTTACACATCAGATTAACTACAAACACCAATACCTTGCATATAAACAAATTCTAGTTTTTTTTAGAAGGCAAGCTTATCTTGGACACAGTACACACACCATCTGTGTTTAATCCCAAGGACATTAGCACAAGACAAGCCGATCGTACACTACAAACAACTCAGAGTGATGAGGATTTGTACAGTCCCTCACTCGAAGCAAAGTAATCTGCTTTTCTTTGAGAGGAGAGGGCATATCACCATACATATCCACACACAGAAAAGTTGTTGCCCATGTTCCAAACTGTCAAGCCTGCACCTATAAATAGAGGCATCACTGTGCTTAGAAATCATCATCCACCACAAATACAATTAAATCTCCACAATTACAATCTAATACTGTGATCTCTAGTGGTGATGTACTGTAGTGTTCTACTGACAGTGTGTGTATTGGCATAAGGTGGGTAGGAGAGAGAGATTGGTCATTCGATGGCCATGATCCTAGGTACAGCTGGTGCGTTTGGACGATGCCAGACACCGGTGCAAAATGGTGGCGTAGTCCCATCGAGTGAACTTGATGGGTGAAGCTCATGGCCACAGGAAGAGCACCGGCTGTGTGGGCGCATATGTCGGATGCATTCTGGGTGTAAGTGTACAAGGTGCAGCAGTGCCCGACCTGGACGAGCCACGACTGGATGTTGTGTCCATACGCATACAAGGGTGAGCGAGTGCGTCGTCGTCACCTACGCCGCCACCCCTTCTTACTCATGGTCTGCCCGGAGTACCACATGTCTTACCACTACAACCAGCTGATCGGCTCCGCGTGGTGCCGACCAGCGCGCGGCCTCACCTGCCACTACAGGGACGGCATCTTCGAGCAGTGGCCGCACCCGCAGCCCTTCCGCACCTACATGTGCGACTCCAGAGAGTCGTGCATGCGGAGGAATCTGCTTCTTCGTGCACAACCCTACGCAGCACCGCCGCAAGGACACCATGGTGCCATTCTCCGACGTGCCGTTGATCATGCCACCCCAGGTCCAATACTACCCACGTGCAATGCAGTTCCCGCAACAGCGCCCTTTCTTCCGTTTCGTGGCTCCCTCGACCTGATTTGGTGATGCAGACCAGGTCCGAAGAATACCTTCCCTCATATTATATGGCAAGGATGAAGGCATTTCGTCCTCCTCCATGACAGCTGCTGCTCTTGCCACACCGGTAATCATTCCATATCCGTTGGCAGTAGCAGCATCAACAGTAGCTGTCCACCGATGAGGGCTCTGATGAGGACTAGCTAGCTTGGAGAGATCGAGTCAGGTAAAGAATTACATACCGCAAAGAAAAAGAAGAGTAGTTTTAATTCAGATGCACTAGCTAGATGTGTTAACTTGCATGCTTTACATGTGATATGCAGTGCATGGCTTCCATACATGCAGTTGGATGGATTAGCGCCGTGACAGGTGGAGGTGCCAACAAGCGTCAATGCCTTAGTGCCTGTGCTCCATACATACATCATTACCGCCGTCGAATTTATAATAATTTACGCATATCATATATTTCTTTTTGAATATTCTTTATATCATATGTTGTACGGTGTGTATCCATGCATGATGGACCAGATTAATGTATTGTAAGTGGTGTGAGTGTGTGCCTGTCTGTAACCGGGGAAAACAATGCTTGTGTAAGATAAATAAACTTGTGAACTAAGTTTTGTAAAACTTGGCCTCCTCTATCGTTAATTATGAGTGTTAGAGTATATTTTAGGATTAGATAAGGATTTAGCTTGCTCTGGTAGGTTAGATTAATTTCTATACTTATCCTCTCCAGGTTACTTGAGATGCAGGTCTTATACTCTATATATATTGACCCCCGAGGCTCAGTACAATCAATCAATCCATTCAGAGTTCATCCCTCATTTTCTCACAATATGCCATGCTCTTGATCGCCACTATATGTAGATGATGATGCAGATGGTAATATGTTTTTCACACAAAGTGTTAACTTTTACGTCATGCCAACAACGTAACTGAAATTTCCAAAGTCTCTGATGCATGGTCTGCTCTAGCTCAGTTTATCATCTCAATATCATCAATTTGAGAACACTAGGCAAAAATTTTTTTACAGAAATTAGGTTAGAGCACGTGCGGTCAAGATAATATCCTGTCTAATATGCCATCTGCTTGATGGTACTTCCAGATAGAAGAGATTCGGTCAAAAATTGTAACGACGTGATTAGCTCGCCTAGTCTCTATCTATATATATGTCATGGGTCTGAGTTGGCTAGAGCATGTTGAATGTTAAGCAACGTGCATGCTATCTTCTGTTCCTGAATTTCTGATCTCGAGCAAAATTCCAGAAATTTGGTTTAGATCTCAAGTATGCAGCGGGGATTTGATACTCAAAATTGCATGTCAAGTAGTAATTGCGTTATGGGCCAAGTACAGGCCGGCTAATTTGGCCCATTGTTTGTTGCAGCCTTTTGACTCGATACGTGCTGTTTGGGCAGTCACTCGCGGTAAAGCACACATGCAGTGATCATGGAGTTGAGTAGAACACTAACTAGAAAGATAGCGCGACATTTTATCGCGGTTATATAACCCACGACATTGAGCATTCCTTAATACAATGTAAATTCTGCATATGGCAAATAAACTACTTCCATTTTCCATTGCTTTTGTTAGGACAACAAAGCTAGTTTATCTTTGAAATAAACTTATTATTCTAATAACAAAAAATTTAAAAACAGCGGCAGAACCATACCAATATGTTGCAGGACTATGGTCTGATAAGACTCATATTTTTCAGTCTACGAAAATAGGCAAAAGAAACTGAAAAAATGGAGAAGATGTGGTGGGACTCAGGTTTCTGTTTGATTTAGCAGCAAAGGGAAACAGAAAATTTTTTTTGCCATCTCAGTGAACTTCCTTGAGGCGCCTATTTTTATATATTGTTAAATGTCAGAGGTCCTGAGAAAACACCATCGACACCATCCAGCAATGAGTATATTCGTCTGCACCGCTATTAACAAATGGCAGGAGTTGTCGTGTGATAAGCTCTCCTTTATCTTATCAAGCCTCTTGAGGATCCTTATGAAGGACGGTCTCAGATTGATATCTACAGGCCAACATAGTTCAATCAAACTGCAATTAGAAACCATATTAATAAATTGATGTCATACGGTACTGATTTAGGTTTATGTAACCATGCCAATTAGAAATGTAAAGGTACGTATCATGGTAAAAGAGAAGATATCAAGTTTCTTGTCATATTTCCAGTGCTTGAAAGCTTCAGTGGCCATGTACCAGTAAGCAAGCTGATGATACGAAATAAAAACAGTAGGCTTAAAGTAAGTGGTAGCTCGTGAAACTTAACTGTCAAGCTTGCCATGAGGACTCGCCTAGCAAGGTAAAATTGAATTTACAGTATCTGAAATTATGAGTCTTCCATACTGACATATAAATTACATTTATTCTGAAAAAAAAAGTATACAAAGTACAAGAGTCCACCAAGGCTTTCGACTACCTTTCATGGCATATATCAAATCAAATAATTCTATTTCTCAAATTACAAGGCAGACTGTTTATCCGTATATAGGAACTCCTGAGATTATTCATAAGGCCATTGGTGTCTTTCATGCACGTCATTGCATCTGTACGTTGATGTTTCTTTTGGTGATGAACATCCATCACTATACACTAAGTTATTGTGGCCGACAGAAAATGCAATAATGGGTGACTGAAGTCATCATGCCAGTGATCCACCACTGCCAGCATGGGAAGGGAAGGGAAGTTTTTTTTTTTAGTAAAAAAGAAGGGAAGAGAAGAGGCCTAAAGCGAAATGTGGCGCGGAAGGCAGGCTCTCTCGGATAAGTATTGGAGGCCGGAGGCCCAATAGGGGCATGAGCTCATCGACCTTCACTAATCTTAACTATTAGTTAATAATTAGTTCAATTTTAGTATATTTTATAGCTAATTAGTTCAATTAATGTTGTTGATTTATTTAATAGGTTAACTAGAGTAGAATCAGTGATATTTTTAATTTATAATTAGCATACAATATTACTAATTATAATAAGCCATTCTACCTCAAAAAATTATAATAAACCATCATTAATGATTTTTTATAATTAACTCATGATATTTGAACATAAATTTTAATTTAATTAATAATTATCCTCATCATCTGGTCCATTTGATCAAACAAAAAATTTGACCACCCTGTCCACCCAACCAAACATGTAGCGTGGATGAACTCATCCAAAAGAATATGGATCGCTATATTTCATCCAGCTTCACCCATCAATCAAATGCATCATTAGCCTAGTGTCAGCATCGGCGCCATGGTGGTCGTGGAAGCTGCACATAAGCCATCTAATAAAATAAAATGGAAAACACGGCTCCTACATTTGACCTCCGAATAAAAGGAAAGGTCCAGCGTAGGAGACATATGACAACACCGTCATCAATATCTCTACATCTCTGACTATATAGATAGATTAGATAGGTAGATAGATTAGATAGATAGATGTTTCAAGTTACTTATCATCTTAGCATTTTTAAGTTTTTTTTAATTTACTTGTCATTCTCGCTTTTTAATATACATTTCTCTATTTTTAATACATTTTTATCTTTATCTTTTTTTCTCATTTTCAATATATCTCACCTTTTCACCTTTTTCTCGTACCAGAATGTAGGATGACAGCTAAATTGGGCACGGATGGAGTACTAATCAAACGGATGGCTAAGCCTCTCGAACTCTAGCTGTCACCGACACTCCATGGCTCCACACTGACGGATGACGCATAGACCAGCCATCGGATTGTTTGTGCACCAGGCATACACACCATCGACGATGCAAGCAACAAGCCTCTGTGCATGGGTGTTAGGCTAGCAATGGAACTACAGCGTGCATGCGGTGCCGTTGAGTGTGATGGTATTACATGGGAAATTAAATTGATTGTGGGACGCAAGGCTTGTTATAGGCCTCTTTGTTTCAGCTTTTTTGGTGGATTTTTTCGTTAAAAAGCTAAAAACTAAGAAGCTAAAACAAATAAGGTTATAAAAAGTTAGATATTGGAACACTGAAAAGCTAGTTTTTGTAGAGATGAATTAAAAGTTGAAAAGCTCACTGAAAATTGTTTTTTCAGTTTTTTGTGTGCAGAAAAACTAAATGTATAATACAAAAACCAACATCTAAATTTCATCAGTCAATTTTTCAACTAGCCACCATCCAGCTTTTCTAAAAGCACAAAAGCTCCGGTTCGAACAAAGAGGCCCTAAAGTTGGCCACCGAGTGACACTGTTGATTGTGTGTAAACGCAGCAACGCAAGACAGTTTTTTGCTCTTTTGTTGGCTAGGAGGGAAGGTGCCTGCCTGCTTTACCATGGAAAGGCCTTGTCCAGCACACAGGTTTCTTCAAACATTCCTAGCTAGTGCACTCATTGAACCGGAGTAATTTATTTTCTAACATAAGCAGTAAAAATGGAGGGAGTATTAATTAGATTAGCTACTATATGATTGTAACGCCCTCTTGTTTAATTATCAACCACATAAATTAAAGTTCATAACCAGGACAAAAACATTATACATAATCCACAATCTAACTGACAAATTTCATTCGCAAAGGGACCTCCAGGAAAAAATATGCAGCCTAAAATGTATAATATTGAATTAGCGACTGATCATCTTGGCGAATCACTATGAAATATAAATAACAATATTAACCAAAGCACTAACATTTTTCCAATCTTTGAAATATCGAGAGTATGGTAATTGACAAGTGCGATCAGATATATTTACCATAGGATGCCTATTGCAAACACTGAGGAAAGCATACACGGGACAAATTTGAAGGCGCATTTTTGTTATCGCGCTCGGTAACGACAAAATACATGTCACTATGGACGTGGCATGTATATCTAGTGCCCCCGCCGTGAGGCTATAAATAGCGCCGTCACTCCACTGAATTGCCATATCCCTGTGAGATATGGGTGATACCATATGTACTTCAATGTAAATGTTGCCATATCCTTCTCCAGCCTCGCTCTTGGACTCCCTCCGATTCCGATATATCATTCATGTCTAGTTGTTTTTGCTACACAATGATGAAGATATTCATATCGTTGGACTTTCGAGCTTCAAACCTGTAATTATTTGATTTTATTTCAGTTATTTATTCCTATCTAAAATATATCAAGAAGCCTAGTCATCCTCTGATATTTTTTTATGTTGACAAATATGCTAGATCTACCGTTCTCCTATCAAATCAGCTAAAAGATTAACAAGATATATCTATGATTACAACATTTAATTTGTTGTACATGTTACCGTGTTACATTTCAGTTCTTTATAGTAAGACAACTCCCTATTTGAAATGCAGGAATTTCACTGGAATCACACAGAATTTTCATAGGAATCAGTTCAATTTCACAGAAAAAATACAATATTTTAAAAAAAATTCCAAATGGGGCTTAAATCTTCGATGCTGGTATGTTTTTTTTTACAACTTCAATGCCTATATGTTAACCATGGAAACCAAAACAGTTCATATCTCATAAAACCAGTAAACATTGCCCAATTCAGTGATACTGTGCTTTTGTCTCCATGCTCTTTACACATCAAATTAACAACAGACGTCAATACCACATATAAACATATATTCTGGCTGTTTTTTGATGAGGCAAGCCAGCCGAATGCGGACTATCCGTAAAGAATTTTTTTCCCGCATTGAAGCGACGACACGGCTGCCCTAGCCCTGCATCCGGCCGGCGGTGGGGTGGCGTATGTTGGGTATAATCTCGACGTTGTGTGTTCCAGGACATGGGTGTGTGCGTACATGTGAGCTGCAGCACCAGCTGTGCGTGCGTGTTGAGCGGAGAGTGAACGGCATGCAAGAGACATGGCGAGATGGCCGGATCGTGCGTATGACCAGGAGAGGCTCGCGTACATACGGTGTCCAAGTCTCATGGAGAGGAAGCCGAAGCTCGGAGGTTTGCCGAAGCTCGGAGGTTTGAGGCAACATGCAGCGTGAGTAGATCATGCCAAGGCGGAGAATGGTTCTGGCCGAGGAGTCCGTTGCTCATCAACAGAAAGAAGCCTGGTTGAACGTGCATGTGTGAGCGCGGAGTTAGCTGAAGTCTTTGTGTGGGCGCCGCGTCTTCGTCAGGCTATAAAGCCAAATGTAATCAGGTTGTTTACGGTGAGCTGAGAGAGCGAGTGAGTTCCAGCGTGCGTCGTCGCTGCGGCGTTTATTGTCTGGCAAGCATAAATTGTCCGTGGTCTTCTCTCGTGTTACTCTATATATCGAGTTTAAAAAATAATAAATAAATTAAGATATAGAAACGAGAAGCTCTGCAGGTGTTCGATGTTGTAAATTATCCGTGCTTATTTATTTTTTTTATCGTTGGTAGAGCCTAGGCCTTCTTCTCGCTGAGAGAGACATGCATGACACGCAGTCCACCAGCTCGGAGGACGCCGTGGCCCGCGACATGCATGACACCCAGTCCGCGGCAACAGCGCGCACCGCCTCCACGCGTCAGTCCTTGCCGGCGGCGGGGGCCATGAACGGGGAGATGTCGATCGACGACGGGGTTCTGCGGGCCATCGTGGTCGGCGGAGGAGGTTGCAATCCCAGAGGCTCGTGCAGTGGATGAGATCTGTAGAACACGACTGCAAAAGCAAGAGTCAGGAACAGAAATCGCAGAACGAAGTGGATGAGGATAAAAATCACTTAAAGTTGATTCAATATTACATGCGAACCTTGCTGCTTCAAACAACAATGCACAGGCTAAGTAAATTGCAGGTACGGAGCAACCTTGCTGGAGTACCACTATCAGAAAAACCATCCGTTCACGCAGTTCTGAAACCATCTGTGCCGGCGGAATTTTATTCCGTCAGCCTGTAAAAATACTCATTTGTTTATGCGGTAGAAAACGAACAAATTAAAAAAAAATCCCGGATCCTAGAGCCGCTCGCTGCCACCGCCCACCAGATGCTCCGCACCACAGGTCGTCGAGGGTGGCGCCGCCGCCCCGGGTCCGCCACGCTCCAGATCTGCGGGAGTCCGCACCGCCATCCACCGCGCTGGGAAGCCGACAACACCAAGGAAGGGGAGCCACCGCTCGGGGAGGCCGCCGCCGACGAGGACGGGGAGCCGCTGCGCGGGGAGGCCGACGACGCCGGGGAAGGAGCCGCCGCGCGGGGAGGCCGATGACGTCGAGGAAGAGGAGCCGCCGCGCGGAGGATGGCGATGCTGAGGAGGAGGAGGAGCCAGGGGAGCCACCGCGCGGGGAGGCCGATGACCCCGAGGAAGGGGAGGGGAGGCTGACAACGCCGAGGATGGGGAGCCGCTGCTCGGGGAGGCCGACGATGCTGAGGAAGGGAAGCCGCCGCGTCGGGACGCCGACGCCGAGGAGCCAGGGGAGCCGCACGCGGGGAGGCCGACGCTGAGGAAGGGGCGCCGCTGAGCAGCGGACGCCGACGCCGAGGAGGCCACCGCGCAGAGACGCCGAGGGCGGTCGCGTGAGGGATGTGTGTGAGTGTTTTATTCGACGAGGGAGGGGAGGGGCATTAAATAGGGAGACGTCTCACAATCCGCAGAAAGGGAAAGATGCCCGCTGATTGGTCAAGAGCGCACGCTCGGCTCAGATCGCTGCCCGCGCCTCTACTTTAGGCGGTTCATATAAGCTTCCACGTGCATATAAATATATAGAGTGCAAGCGCGCGCGGTTGTGTAAGAGGACCGTTTGTATTTAATATAATCAGTTATTTAAGAAAATTTATTTATATTGTAGCGTTTTTTAAGACATTTTTTTTTTCGGGTCTACCTCGTTTTTAATACAGTCGGTTGATAATTGTCAATCATTTTATTTTGAGTAGAGTGTTAGAATAAATCTTTTTTTATAGCAGTGCACTCAAGCTACAGAAAAAAAATCAAAATCGATTCAGCACTCAAGCTACGGAGCAAATCCAAATCGATTTAGAACTCTACGGAGCAACCTTGCTCCTTGCAGGAGTGCATCGCTGTCGCGCTGGCCCTGCTCCAAGAGGTGGTCCACGGGGCACGCGCAGGCACCCCCAGGACGCAGGCACCTTCGGGCGGCAGCCGGCAGTTTGGGGCGACGGACCTTTGGGCGGCGGCGGGGCTCGCGGGGGACCGTTGAATCGCCGGCAAACGGGTCCTGGCCCCACGCGGCAGCGACACGGCCGCACGACAGCAGAATCCGCGCTTGGAGGGGGGTGCAGAGAGAGAAAAAGAGAGTCATGTAGGCAGGACAACGGGTGGGTGGCTCCTCTTAATCTGCAAGCACCAATTATGGATCGATGGTAAGATAGCGTGGACTGTGATTCGCTCTCTAGTCGAAGCACGGATCGCTGATGTGGTTCCTGTGCAAGTTGGTGCATGCGGTTGGTTAAATTCTGCGACAGACGGTTGACAATTATTAATCGTTTGCATTTTGAGCTAAGGGTGTTAGGATAAAACTTTTTTCAGAGTGCCAAGCCGCTTCCGGCGCCAAACGGGATGAGCTCGCTCGAAGTCAGCCCCTTTGAGGTCAACGCTTCTGTTCTCCGTGCTCGCCCAGACTGAAAGCAGCATGAGCGGGCCGTGGCACCGCGCGCTGTGGTGGTCCTGGTGGATCTCGGGAGCGCCCACGGAGACGGAGGGGAAAAAAAGAAAAATAAAAATGATCACATGCGCCTGACAGCTAAGTGGATCTTGGGTCGACCTCCAACATATGACCAAAATGTATGGCCCTGATTTAAACGAATGCAGCCCACTAAAATATACGGCCCATAGATGCCTCTCCAACTTACTCGGCCGCTTCACTCCTCGCAGACTTGCAGTTGGTCCATTCCCGGTCCGGCCGCCGCGCGGAGAAGCCGCCGCCGCCTCCTGGCATCCCCGGCGCCCTGTGGTATCCCTGGATCATCTCCGGAACTAGCTATTGGCGTACATCAGCTCCTCGTGGCGTCCTCCTGCCTCATCTCCTCGATTGGCGTTCGCTCTTCGCCGTCCTCCCCTTACCACAACCCGGGCTTCTCCTCATTCGCCTTCCAATCGCTCGGTGAGTTCCCGTACCTCAACTCAACCGAGTGTCCCATCTTCTCGTTGTCTTGGGACTTGGCTGGCCCGGCATTTCGTCGAGCTGGTGATCGGTGCGCACTGTGTGGTTAACTGCGCGATCTCGATGTCATCTAGCGCATGGATTCATGTTGTTATCAAGCAGTTTTACTGTACTCAGTCAAAGTGGGTATGATCGGCTAGCTGGTTCTTAGGAATTGGGCTTTGTCCGTATGATTTTTCCTTAGTATGGGTTTTAATTAATTTGGGGCTGCTGAAATTGTGCATGCTAATTTTCTCTTGGTAAATTAGGTAAATCGTTATTGCCATCCATGACTTCTTTTTGGTCGAGTGAAAGATCAGTTGCTATCATATAGTAAGAGCTCACTTCTTGACGGAAGCAAGTGATACTGGTCACCCAGGTAGTTTTTTTTTACTATGTTCTGCTTGCCATTACTTTCAGTTACGTGATACTTATTAATTGAATCTTAGCATGTTGTTTATTTTTCCTGTATCATCTTGTCAATAATCTTCTGGGTGTATTAAGCTTTTTCTGGTGTAAGTGACTTGTTGCTGTAAATCAGAAACATGGTTATGTTTTGACTCTAAATTTTAGTGGAAAGGTGATGATATGATAATTATTGGTTCGGTTTAGTTTTTTTTTTTTTCCTTTCGGTCTGTTTCTTGGAAGAGTTCTAAATATTGTGTTTCCATTTGTTAGTGTCATGGATGGCCACAGAAGCTGTAGAGGAGCAGTACCAAAAAATATTGAAATCTGTTGAAGCTGAGACTATGCCTCCAAATGCATGGTTGTGGTCAGTGATCAGCAGCTGCTCTAATGAGGACATCGAACTTCTTTTTCAGATTTTGCAGAAGCTGAGAGTTTTTGTAAGCTCCCAAACTATATGTTCTACTCCCTGCGGTTTTAAATTATTGACACTGTTTACTTTTAGCATCAACTTAGATCATTTGTGTTATTTAAAAAATTTGTTCAAATGTGTAAAATTTTATGATTATTTGATTTATCATTAGTGAAATTTAAATTATGACTAATAATTTAACACATTAGAATAAATTTTTTAAATAAGATGAATAATAAAAGTTGATGTTAAAAATCAATGATGGTCAATAGTTTATAATCGGAAGGAGTCCACGTTTGGAGTGCTCCTTCTGTTACCTCATTACATCGTTTCATCTTTTGTTACTACTACTGTTGCTCGGACCCACCAGAAGTCACTTCCCTTTTCTTTTCTCTCTCCCCGCTTGGTTCCCAGTGATTAACGGCCCTGCTGGCCCAGATTTCTTCTTCCATAGGTTCAACACGCTATGGCTGGACAGCCTGCACTCACCTTCGAGTCTCGACTCCAGGTTACTCAACCTACTACGTGCGCCAAAAACTCGCCTCTAGCAACTGAGGCGCATAGGCAGCTGGGTCTCAAGGAAAACTTCCTAACCTCTAGCGCATGGCTACAATAGAGGGACACGGGTTCTAAGTGGCGACGGAACTGCAACACGGCTGGCATGCGAGGCTCCCACGCACGGTTGGAAGCAGAACTAAGAGGAAAACGATTTGTGGAACAGGGCACGGTTTAAGGATATTGTTTTAAAACAGTTGGTATACAAATTAGAGTTGCAAATAAAATATAGTTTAAAATGCTAAATACAAAAATGATCAAGGAACACGGTTTGTCTGGCAGCTCGAGATCGTAGTCAAGATCTGAGTCGTCGAACTCAGCGGGCTTACAATACTCCTTCTCGAGATCATCAGCTAAACACAATACGAACAGAGGTGAGACTAGATACGCGATAATTTAAATTCGATTAATTAAATTTAAATTTAAATTACTAAGCTAAACGTACTCAAAAAAAATTTCGAAAAATTCTACATCACATTCTCGACAAGATAAATTTAACGAAACAATTTTAGAAATCATTAGAGACCAAATGAAGTTCTAAAAAATCTCCGAAGATTTAAACTACAAGTAACTAAACTAACCGCATAACTATCTGACCAGAACCAAAACCCATAGGATTCTCAACTCCTCTGACAAAAGTACCTGGCAGGCGACGCCCCAAACTCCATGCTACCACTCTGCACAAAACTATAACAAGCTCCTCTCTGAAGACCTCCACGGTAGCTGCTCCCTCGAGACTCTTCGATCTCCCTAAGAACCAACACACACTGAGAACCAAAACGGCACAAGCAACACTTTGACCACGGATACAGACCCAACACGATCTACAACAAGTGCACAAGGAAGAGTGTTCAATCACCTCGCTCCACTGTCGATCAGTTGAAAACGATGGGACATGGATCGATCGAAAGCAGTCGACGGTTGCTGGACGGAGACGCACGGACCAGGGACTGCATGGGCGCGCGTGGACAGGAACAGGCGACGCAGCTTGTGACCGGAACGGCGCAGCGACGGAGCCAGCGCTGGGCGACACGAGATAGAATCGATGCACGGGACGGAGCGGTTGACCGGGGCGGAGACAGGCGACACGTGCGGTGGACGGAGTCGCAGTGACAGCCCGCTTCCTCTGATCGGTTCTGGAGACTTGGGGAGGAGGAAAATAAAATGAGGAAAAGAGAGAGGGGTTGATGAGAAGAGATAAAATAGAGAAGTATTTATAGGAGACATTAATTAAAGAGGTTTATGAATTAATTAAAGACTTTGAAAATTAATTAGAGAATTAATTAAAGGCTGTTGGAATTAATCTCGGCCCAACAAAATCCCGCGGACCAAAATTATTCCAGCGCCAGGTAATGAAAAGAAGAAATTCGAAATCGAACGGAACAAAATTGGAATAATCTTCTCCTCGATTAATTTGAAAATTCCGAGATGTTACACCAAGGCTGGTCGAGGTGGGGATGCCGAGGCAGTGGCGGCGGTCTGCGGGGACAGCCGAGGCAGCGACGGAGGATGGGGCGGGGGCAGCCAGGGCGGGGCCACGGGAGTGGCCGAAGCTTCTAGTGGAAGCGTGGAGCTGTTTCTTGGGAATCAATGGACCAAATCAACAAACAGTAGCTCGACCAATCAGCATCCGAAAAACCGTCCCCGACGTTTCGATAGAGATTAGAAATACCATGTGGCCTTGCCGCATTTTTCTTATTTGCTGTTACTTGTTACGATCCTATTGTTAAGCCATCGTGTCCCAACATGTAAGAGAATATAAATTCCAAAAATAGAGTGGATGGTATATTTCAGTATAGCATAATATGGCTTTTCCAAATATTTACATGTTAAAATACATGTTTCATATTTTCAAAGTATAAGACTAAAAAAAAAACAAATACAGAAGCCAAATGCAAATATCTAATGTACAATAAATCTGAGTGCTGAAGATACGTAGGTTAGAAAATCATATCTTACAGAGTGTGACAAAGAAAGATGAGCAAATGCATCTTTCCAATACCGAATTGACCTAAGGAGTCTCAGACCTCAAAGAGTAAAGTCTGGTAAAACTTAATCAAAAATTAAGATGGTCTGAGATACAAATGGCACTTCATAAACAACATTCTTTGGCCAACACTCCTGTTGCCACAGCCTTTGCAGTTCTAAACTCAATACGTCATACTCAGAAGATGATTCTCGCTCCAAAAATTCTCTTGTTCTCATGTACGTCATGAATTGCCCTGGTATCTTAGCAAGCAGTGATTGAAGAGAGGATATCCCACTGCCTTCAATTGAGAATGGAATGAACATCAATTCGTTCAGTTTTACAAATAAAAATGAAAAGGCCAAACTACAGGTGCTACCTATATGAAGATAATTTATATTTTTTATTGTAAAAAAAAGATTTTACAGGCCGAGAGATGAATAGCTACATCTTTTAAGGAAGAGGAATATATATGCATACCATGTATATCCTTAATCGGGGCAAACTGAATCGTAATCCTTGATGCAACTCTCACTAGCCTTCCAGTCTCTCTACTTTATTTGGATCTAGAAATTGAACAGCAAAAAATTATAATATTGAAATGTGTTTACACATTCTCTACTTTGAATTGAAGAGATGGGAAAAAATCACTTATGAACCGAGCCCCTATAGTTATGGGCAGTGTTAGCTAAGAATTTCAGTTTTAGCTCCAATAAAGAAGAATGCATTAATGAATTACAAAACTGTAACAACTTATCTGGTCCTTGAATTACCTCCTTCATTTTCCATGAAATTAGTCCCACCAACTCCAACAACAATGACGGATAAAGGAAAAATCAGAAGCCTTTGTGATTGTGTCAATAGTTTTTTGAGAATCAGTCACTACAACATCCTGGCACATGGTTTCACAGCAAACAAAAACATATAGCACTCTTTCTTTCTCAGAGTTATAGATACAATGAGTATCAACAAAATAAAGTACTTCCTCTATCCCAAAAAGACTTATTATTAGGTTTGATCAAATCTGTCTTTGGTTTTAGTTACAGTCTGAGAATTATTTTGTGGCAGCAAAAAGGCTTAGCAAAATTAAAACAGTTATTTTTATTGAAAACTTCTCAATGACTTAATTCTCAGCAATTAATTATAAACGGAGGGAATATATTACCATATGAGCATTTTATAAATACTGCTCAAGTTGATACTATCTACTGTCTCATGCTCAGGTTAGGGTGAAAACGGGCTGAAGAAAATAAACTAAAAATAAAGAGGGCTGGATCATATTACGATCGGGCAAAATTTATATTCATTTTTAAACTAAAATTTAATAAGGGCTGATTTAATTTGTAAAAAGGTGGCCAAGCCCTTTTATCACCCCTAATCATGTATGCTCTGTCCAATTTTGAAAGAATTGCTATTACTTGAGCTTCCCTTCACAGTCCCAAGCTAGAAATGCTCATCACTCGTTACATGAACAGGTATTCGATGTCTCAAGCAGAAGCAGCATATAACTTATTTGATGTATTCGCCATCGGTATCACAATTGTAAATCTCAAAAGAAACTCATCTCAAGCAAGTGACCTGCACTGGAGCAAGGGCTGGACGTTCACCTCTCAACCCCTCTCGCCTCCGCTCCACTGCAGTGCACATTGCTCTCTCGAATCAATAGTTAGATCTGGAATCAATACTCGAACCTGCTCAGCTTGTTTTGCTGCCGCTGGTTCAGTAGCCGCGTGAGGAAAGGCGTGGGAGGAAGCGGGGCTGCTACAAGAGCAGCGAAGCTTCTTGTGGAAGCTCAGAAGTGAGAGTCGACGCATCTACTTCCCGATGCTCCAAGAACTGGGACGGGGCAGCTGAAGCGGGGCGGGGCTTCGCCAGGGAGAGGGCGGGGACAGTGGCTGTGGTCAAGGCGGGGCAGGGGATGGGGAGGGTCGCCAGGGCAGCAGCAACGAGACGGGGCGAGTCCATCGCCCGTCGAGGACATGGCAGGGAGCAGCCGAGGAGAGGGGCGACGAAGCTTCTCGCATAAGCGTGGAGAGCCGTTCGTTTTTGTTTTCCTTGATCAAGCGGACGTGCTGGGTGCGGTGGGCGGCGGATCAATGAGAATCTTTACCGTTCCTTTTCAATCGGACGAATAAAATATTTTTGCTTGACGTGGCACGCTAGCATTTGAGAGAACTGACGCGGTTTAATATATAAAGATGGTGACAAATTTGCGGGAGCCTTGTGGCGTATGGAACACGGATCGGAGGGCCAGTGATGGCGGTGATCCATCGGTCGGGCCTGGTGAAGGGGACCGGACATGCTGACAAGCCCATCTCTTCTTTTAGCCATAGGCCGCAGGAACAGCCCACAACCAATATGCTCATGGCATAGAGCCCATATAAGAAATAAAAAAAGGGCCCAGGCGCCGGAACAGTTCACTGTACCGAAAGCTCCTCCTTTTGCACCAAGCATGGTGTGAAATTGCAGGCCCGCGCAGACCTACGAGTTGAAATGCTAGAAAGAGTAATGCTACGTCTACAAAGAAAGCTTACAAAAATTTAAAAAAAGCTGATATAATAATTAATTATAGTACCAATCTCTGTTTATAAATACTTGACGATTTTAATTTTTACTATTCATATTTTTACTAATAATAACTTTAAAACATTTAGTTAAGCAAATCATAAATAGTATTTTGAGATTTATCATCATATATACTTTAAGAATGTGTATGTGTGTGTATAATATGTATGTCTAAATTTTATAGAAAAAATGAACAGTCAAACTTTAATAAAAAACTAAAAATAAAAAGTATTCTCTCCGTTTCTAAATTTTTGTCTCCATTGATTTCTAACATCAACTTTAACCATTTATTTTATTCAAAAAATTAATTCAAATGTGTAAAATTTTAAGTTGTGATTCAAATAACTTTAATGATAAAGTAAGTTATAACAAAATATATAAAATTTATCAAACTTTTTTAATAAGATGAATAAATGTTAGAAGTTACTGATGACAATAATTAAAAACGGAGAGCATTTGAACCGAGGTTTCTATGACCCCCATTGAATTAAGGAAATCCAATATTCTGTGGACCAATCTCTTGTTGCCACATAATCTATACGTGGAATTATAGCAACGCTTGGCTAGAATTGCCTAAGTATCGGCGCACGGTGGGTGCACTGTAGTAGTAGTAGCAGCACTAATGGATGTGAGTGGGTTGCAAGTTTTCTGTCTTTTGGGTCACTGGTTGGCTCAAAACTTTTGAAATGAATTAACTGGGGCACCTTATATTGTTGATGGGATAAAATAAAACTAGATGCTTGATTTACAAATGCTTATTAGGTAACTACTTGCATCTCTAAGATATGAGTCGTGCAATCGATAATTAAGTAGGAGTAGATCGAGATTGAGGTTTTATGTGCTACAGAAGGTTTGTTCGTGTCCCGGCCAGTACTGCAGGTCCACTGGTCGAGTCGGAGATGGTGCAAGGGTCAAAGAACACCGCACCACATGTGACGTGAGGTGTCCTGACCCAGTCATTCTATAGCCAATCCAACGGTCTCACACAAGGATCCGCCACGAGTTCAGTCGACGCCGTGCGGCGACAGCAGCACCAAGATGAACCGTATCTCTATGGCGGCTCCGGGATCACTCACCGGCGCCATCGATTCTCCTCTAAATTCTAATCGCGGTGTCCGTCGCGCACTGTATAAGGGCACAAGCGAACCCGGACTCTTTCTGCCTGCCTCTCCCGTTCTGACCCGCTCGCTCACTCTCAAGCAAACAGCAGGCAGCGGGAAACAGAGGAAGCTCGTCTGTCGTCTCCTCGCCAACGGTCACCAAGCTTATCCTGCTTAGGGAGCCATGGCGAAGGATTCGCGCGTGGAGGAGCCTCTCCTCGCCGCGGGGGCGGAGACGGGCCCGTGCGTGCGCGAGGAGGTGAAGAAGCAGCTGTGGCTGGCGGGGCCGCTGATCGCCGGCGCGCTGCTGCAGAACGTCATCCAGATGATCTCCGTCATGTACGTCGGCCACCTCGGCGAGCTCCCGCTCGCCGGCGCCTCCATGGCCAACTCCTTCGCCACCGTCACCGGCTACAGCCTCCTGGTACGCCACTACGCACTACTGCTGTACGTTTATTGAATTGCGTTTCCATGGCCTTGATCGAAACCGAGATTCGCTCGCTTCTGTTCTGATGCATGAAGAAAATTACCTGGCCACACGACCTCGCGCATCTTGTGTTTGCTAGAGCATCTTTTTTAGGAATTATTTTTGCAAGGAAGGTCGTACCACAGTAGGTCTACTTGTAACTTGCCGCCGTCCGTCGTTTGGTGTTGGTCCATTTTTGCGTCACTGTCCGCTCTGCTGGGACGACAAAGATCACTGATCCGTGCATTTTATATTATCTGAATCATTTGGCGCTTTTGACTCAGACGCCGAGACTTGTCCTTTCTGTAAAATTTCTACAACGCCATATTATTTTAGAAGCAAAAGATAGAAAGTTCTTCTAACATGTGTTGCACTGTTGCTTGCATTCTATTGGCCACTGTGGAGGGCTTCGCTGTCACGCTCGAAGATCAGTTTTTAATACGCCAAAGAGAGCAGTATTCGTTCTTGTTCATGCTTGATTATTTTCCACTGAATTGTTGCTTACCTATATACGTAGTAGGTTCGTATATGGTCGTGATCAATGCTTCTCGTGCATTTAGGTTGTGTTTGGTTCATCCTGAACCTGGATAGGATGGTCCCATCTAATTTTTCGAATTATTTGGTTGGTGGACAGATGGATGGATCCATCCAGCTTTGAGAAATATTCCTTGTAGATGCTAGATGGAGTAATTTAAGATATTTTGCTGGATGAGTTCGTCCAACTTGTTTAAGCGTGATTATTACTAATAAAAGAAGTAATAATTATCTATATTTTATTGTTACTAGTATTTAATAATTATTTTCATCAATTTGTGCATCAACTATAATATAATTAGTGATAATTAACATAATTTATTATTAATTAGGATATATAAAATTATTATAATTAATATAATTTAATATTAATTACTATACACATAATTATTATGTGTAAAAAGATGGATTTGTAAGCTAATCACCCTCATATTAGTATTAATAATTTAATTATCATCATCCTAGTATATCTCATCTCCAACCAAACAAAAAAAAAACTGGATGTTACATCCAATCTATAAAAATATGGATGGGATCATCCAATACAACCTTGTCCTCGAACCAAATACACCCTTGCTTCTTGATCTATTACTAGCTCGATTAAAAATTATTGTCACATGTCAGTTTAAATTTGAAATAACCAGCGACAATAATTTTGAAACATACCGAATAATTTTCAGTGTTGCCGTGTGACATATGGTTGGTGAACGAAACTTAGGTTTTGGAAGGCCGATACTACAATCCGAAAAGAGACCACATTCGAGGATGAAGCCTAACCTTTTTCAGTCATTATGTCAGAATCATTTACTCGCTCGTCTCAGAACAAATGTCTTTATAAACTTTTAGATATCAATGTTTAACCATTCATCTTATAAAAGTTCAATAAAATTATTATTTACTTCATTATAAAATGTTTTATTACTAGAAATACGTTAAATATGACTTAATTATTTTTATATTTTCTTTTATTTTTCAATAATATGAATGGTTAAATGTTGATTCTTAAAAGTTAAAAGCGACACTTATTTTGAGACGGATGGAGAAGATTTGCAACATCTAGTACTATAGTTAGTTGGTTACAGAATGAGGAGAATACCTCTGTATAACTAGCCAATGGGCTGGAATGGGCCGACTATTTTTACATGGGCCGCACCATGCCTAGTTGGGCTGCTCTAAATGGGCTGTGCTCATGCTGGGCCTGCACCTAGTACTAGGCTGGCCCGTGTTATGCTTCAGCCCAGCCCAGCCCAGCTGCCCATTGTATCGGGCTGAAATGAGCAGACCTCTTGTTAGCCCATTTGGCCTGACCCACTTCGCCAGGTACTCCATCAATAGCACAGCACTCACGCAAAGGTATTTTGTGATCATTTTGTTCAAATATTAATAACTCTATCGGCCTTCTTAATCAATGCTTCAACATGGTACATCTTTCTGCGGGATCAAGATCTCAAACGAACTTATAAAATTTTGATTGCCAAAGTATTGTGCATTTTGCTACACACATGAAGCAGAGTGCAGACTGTTCATCTTATCATTCTGCCTCTCTTTGAAACGATCAGCTGGGCATGGCGAGCGCGCTGGACACCCTATGCGGCCAAGCATTTGGCGCCAGGCAGTACCACCTCCTCGGCATCTACAAGCAGCGCGCCATGCTCATCCTCATGCTGGCGAGCGTCCCGCTCGCCGCGGTGTGGTTCTACACGGAGCCGATCCTCCTGCTGTTCGGGCAGGACGCGGACATCGCCGCGGAGGCCGGCGTCTACGCGCGGTGGATGACCCCGTCGCTCTTCGCGTACGGCCTGCTGCAGTGCCACGTCCGGTTCCTGCAGACGCAGAACGTGGTGCTGCCTGTGATGGCCAGCTCCGGTGCTGCCGCGGCGTGCCACCTGCTCGTGTGCTGGGTCCTGGTGTACGCGCTCGGGATGGGCGCCAAGGGCGCCGCGCTCAGCAACGCCGTCTCCCACTGGATCAACGTCGCCGTGCTCGCAGTCTATGTCAGGGTGTCCACCGCGTGCAGGGAGACCTGGACGGGCTTCTCCGCGGAGGCGTTCCGGGACGCGCTCGAGTTCATCCGGCTCGCCATCCCGTCCGCACTCATGGTCTGGTACGCCATGTTCTTTTGAAGTAAATCATTGACGAGCTTTCCTAAAACAATTTAGAGTTTGGAAATTAATCTCACATGACTTTGGCAATTGTTCTTGCAGCTTGGAAATGTGGTCCTTTGAGCTCATTGTGCTCCTTTCAGGCCTCCTCCCTAATCCGAAGTTGGAAACGTCCGTGCTTTCCATCAGGTCATAATCTGAAGCCAGTACTTTTCACATATGTTTATGAAACCCTTCGATACGAATCCATACGCAAACGCATCTTCTTGTTTAACAGCCTCAACACCGCTGCCCTTGTGTGGATGATCCCTTTCGGACTGGGCTCCGCCATAAGGTAAACTCGAACTTCCAAAACGTAACCAGTCCTGATGTTGATCGACTGTGTTGACCATGAGCCATAACGCCGCAGCACTCGTGTCTCCAACGAGCTCGGAGCAGGACGTCCCGAGGCCGCCCGCCTCGCTGTGCGCGTCGTCATGTTCCTGGCCGTCTCGGAAGGGTTGGGCATGGGGCTGGTGCTGGTCTGCGTGCGCTACGTCTGGGGGCACGCCTACAGCGACGTCGAGGAGGTGGTGAGGTACACGGCCAGGATGATGATGGTCATCGCCGTGTCCAACTTCTTCGACGGGATCCAGTGCGTTCTTTCAGGTAACAACAACTCTGTGTTCATCGAAAACAACAGATTCTACTTTCCAATGCGTGTCTCCGAGGACAGGCGTTCTTCCTCCTCCTCTGATGCAGTAACATTACAATTGCAGGTGTTGCCAGAGGCTGTGGGTGGCAGAAGATCGGCGCCAGCATCAACCTCGGTGCCTACTACGTCGTCGGCATCCCGTCAGCGTACCTCATCGCCTTCATTTTGCACGTCGGTGGAATGGTTCGTGTGCCTCTGTCTCTGCTCATCTTGAGCTCCCAAATTGAAGTCTTTGTGTCTCTGCAAGGTTTAGTCTCAGGTTTCTTATTGTTTAACAACAACGTCGTGCATCCATGGCACCGATGAACTAACTGCAGGGCCTGTGGTTCGGTATCATCTGTGGGCTTGTCGTGCAAGTCCTGCTGCTCATGATCATCACGCTGTGTACCAACTGGGATAACGAGGTACTCCTATTGCCCTCCATTATAATCTTGACTCACAAGATGAATGCTAGCTGCACAATTTTTTTTTTACTCGACTGTAATAGTTTTTGACTTACCTTTTCATCAAAGAAATGACCAGAAATTCGTATCCACACTAGCACATGCACAAACAACAAGTCACCTCTGTTTAATACTTTGAACAAACAGGCCATGAAGGCGAAGGACAGAGTGTTCAGTTCTTCCCCTGCTGATTTTGAAACATGAAGAGGGAACAACTAACTCAGAAGCATTGCAGTATTGGCAATTGCAATACGAATCTCTCTGTGTTCACAAATCAATCTTGTCGTTAATGCTTGGCAGATTGGAGTAGAAAGCAGGGCATACCATTGCAGTATGAAGTTAGAACGAAGTGATAGTGAAGCAAACAAACTCAGAGGCTTGTAACACTCTTCCTATGAAATACTAGTGCAATCAGCATTAGAAATTGGAACAGGAATTTATTATATTCATAAGCCATCGTGTCCTGTTTACTTGCCATCAGCATTAGCAATTGGAGCAGAAAAGCATTAGTGCCGGAGTACGTCAGACCAAAGCAGCATCGGAATTTGCATAAGTCAGTGTTTTCTCTCCGGCAGTCCGACTGCACACGACCACCAATACGCAGAGAACTTTCTCTCGCTCTAACAATCATATGCGCCATGGAGAAGGCCAGCCTCGAGGAATTTTTTTTATCATTTAAATTGGACGGAGTAAAATGCATGAATTACCAGTCTACTGTTTGAATTTGGGCCACTTTACTCACAAAACTGTAAATCGCGGTCTCTAAACTTGCTCCATGTCAATACGCCTATTGGTTCAAATTTGAAAATATAAGCGACAGTTTTAAGACATTAATTACTGAAGTAGTTCATTAGTTTTAGATTTCCTGAATTTTAACCTCCGGTGTCTCTAGGATTTGACATGCCTGATTCAAGAAAAACATAAGATTTTATTCTCTCTCCATAGAAGAACAAAGCAATAAAATCTCAGTATCTTTACTTTCCATCTACATTGATAATTTATCTGTGAAGTGACAAAATACTTGGAACTTTCTAAAAATATATACGAATTTTCTGAATTCCTATATCTAGGTGAAGCCAAACGTATCATTCCTACCAAGAATATTCGGATATTAATTATACCAGCTAGGTGAAGTTGCATGAGAAATATGTTATTTAAAGTCCCCACAAGAAAGAAAGTTGCTTTAGTTTTTTAGAGCAGCACTGTATTACTTGATTTATGGCCCCGTTATTTAAAGTCCCCACAAGAATATTTAAAGTCCCCACAAGAAAGAAAGTAGTAAAAAAACCAACGTATCCGATCCTTATTTTTTTTTTAGAGTAATAAAAGTACATAAATCAAGTAATACAGTGTTACCGCTTAGGCTTGCCATTGCAGCATCTACGAACCGACTAATTATGGCCCCGTTTGGAGCAGCTTCGCTAGAACACGATTACATTGGAAGTTGACTTACCACCAAAGCAGCTGCCAGTAGAATCGATGTTGAGAGAAGCGACCCGTTTGGCATACCGGCTTCTGTGCGAAGCCGGATAGCGAAGAACTTGCGCCGGGGCTAGGCGAGGCGGCAACGGTGGCACTGTGCGTGGGCGGAGGCGCGAGTAAGGAGGGATGGGGAGGCCAACGAGGAGTGTAGGGGAGGAGGAGGAGGAGAGCAGGCTGGACGAGGTGTAGGTGGGCGGTGGGGAGGAGGACGGCCCGTCGGTCGTCAGCGAGGGGAAGAGCAAGCGAGGAGGTGATGACGAGGCGGCGAGTGGAGGGGAGGACTGCAGCGAGCGGGCTGGCGAGGAGAGATGAGCGAGAAGCGTCCCCACGCACGCCGAATCTGGGCTCCGTGGCCGCCTCTGCCACTGCCAGCCTGCGATCTGCTAGCAAAAGGGAGGTCCGAGAGCCAATGGCAATGGCAGAGCGTGACACCAAATCAAGGGGGGCCAGTAGAGGCGTGGAGGCTTACCGGTGTGGGCGCTGCTAGCATGTTCTAGCTGATAGAGCGCCTGCGTTGTCCGCTGGTGGCATGTTCTTCCAACGCATTCGTTTTGGTGATTACCATCTCCCATCTAGCGGAACTATTCATCTCTTCAAGCTATCGTGGGGAGGAAGAAATTGCCAAAGTGAAACAGCTGTTTGACTAGAGCTGCGTAAGCTAGCCCTAGGATTCTTCGGTGCCATTCAAGATGGAATGATCGCCAGTTCAACCACTGCACGAAACTGGCGTATAGAGACACTTTGGTATAGCTATTTTCTAATTTTGCCTCTATACATATTGTAGAGATATTTTTATAACACTTTAAAATATATCTCTTGCATAGAAGTAAATTTAAGAGTTTGTTTTAAAAAAATACCTTTATGAACAATAGAGACATCTTTTGAGGCATTCGTATAGTTTCTATATATACTGAAAAATAGAGTTACTCTTTTGCGATAATTTAGAAATGACTATATCTTGCTGAGATATTATTAAAGACATCTTGTGTATACTTAGATGTGCTATTTTACTAGTTTATTGATAACTAATAAAAATAATACTTTAAATATAAACACATGTTGACGTGTGATTGAATTGTATAGGAAGGCTCAAAATTACTCCCTCCATCTACATTTCTTAGTCGTATTTGGTATCGGTTCAAAGACCAAGGAGTAACCGTCCGGGATTAATTCACCGTGGCTCCCCCAATTACCTAGGCGTTGTGTTGCTTCATTCCGCATGGAAAGCCACATTCGGTTTGCAGCCAAAGTCCAATCCTCACCCCGCATGCTTCATGCGATCAGTTTACGAAGTAATTTGCCTGCCTAAGTCAAAGAGCCATGTAATTAACTTCACAGCTTTTGCACAAGAGTCAAGGAAACCAACCAAAATACACCCAACATTTGTAGAAAAATCTGTTTGGCAAATACGCCCAACAAAAATAGACGGGGGGAGTATTTTATATAAGGTATTGAGTTTAAGGATTCACAACCACCAATTTTTTTTATCTTACTTAACACTATAAAAAATATCTCTATGTTCGTAGAGGTAGAGCAATGTACTTTAAAATTGATAGAGTCTATTCACAAAAATGTCTCTATTTTTTTAGAGATAATGCATGAGAAAGCTTACGAGGCATTTTAGAAAATGCTACTACTGTTGTCTAGAGGCAATATAATAATATCTCTATTATATAAAAAAAAGTGTGCTACAAGCCAATTCTGTATGACAAGGAATCTAATCCTTTTCTCTGCGCCTTGTTTTTACCGCTTGCCGCAAGTATTGTGCGAACTGCAACGATGCCCAACAGCTTGCCGCTTGCCGCCTGAATTTTTCTATCTCCACTAGGCTCCGCCCCTGCCGAGAGCAGGTGGAAGGGACGACTCCGCCATCGGCCCCTTCTCTATCTCTTCCTTATCACGCGTCCGGCCAAAGCTGGTGGAAGAGAGGATTCCGTGCTGCTGGCAAAAAGGTGGTATTGGGCAGAACCGTGGCCGGGAGACGTGGATTTGGAATCGTTCCGTTTGGAACCGTTTCGCGCTTCTGTCCGATGAAAGCTCCACGGAAACGATCCCAAACGCGGCCATATGCCTCTTCATCTCTGTGTTTGTTTCTGGAACTAAGGCCGTGTTTGTTATCACTAGGGATTGTGAGAATCTAATAAATTGTAAAAATCTATACAAAAGTGTAAAAAGTTGTGATACAAAAGCTGAAATAAATAAGTAAATTATGAGATTATGTATTAGGGATTGTAGGTTGTGTGAGACAAAATCTAACAAAACTTGAGAGAGAATAGATTGTGAGATTTTGGGTTTTGGATAGTTCAGCCTAATCCTGCTTTAATTCTCTCATACGGTGAAAACATTAGTTTATTCCTACAAGATTCCTTGCAGATGATAGGTATAATTGTTCTGAGTCTTTTTTAAGGTAAGGTATAGTTGATCTCCGTTTCTGCAAAGAATATGACACTTGGTCCATCTAAACGGACAGCCATAGCTGTCAAGGTCACATAAAGATTGAAAATATCAGCCTTAGATGCCAAAATTAAAGGTTGGATGGTAATTTCTAGCTAGAAATCTTCTAGGATTAATATATAGGCTTCAAAATGAGCCTCGAGTTTGTAAATATAATTAAGATAGTTAAATGTAGTTGTAAAACCAAATTCAATCGAGAAAAAAATTTGAGCTATGCTCTTAACACAAGGGGAAAAAAGAGATTATGTTCATCGAGTTCCAACTCCCAAGTCTTCTAGTAGTCAAAAGCACGAAAGCAATTGGGAGGTCCATGAGTAATGCGCTGCTGGAACGATTTGTTGTCGTTGCCCTTGGATGGACACATGCCGAATATGCATTTCAAATTGGGCCTATAGAAGTGGTCAATATTCTTTTTTCTTACCAGCTGCCAATTTTTGTACCTACCATTGGCATCATTCTGATCAACCACAGCCAAAAATTATTGTTCCGAATTGGGGAACTCAACATTGTAGGACTAGAAGTTTAACAGCCTTTTAATAAGTGGTCCAGGATATAGGGACCTACTGTAGAAGCCGACGACATTTTGGCCTTTTAAAACTGATCAAGGTAGTTGAAGATACCTCTCTTTCGTAGAAGTAGGCTCACAAAGACAGATGTACATTCTAACAAGCTAGCCTGGACGCTAAATACGAAATTAAAAGCCAGGACCGTGGCTTTGTTAGGCACAGTTGAAACTTGTTTAAAAAGTAGCCTATTTAAACAGCTGATGAAAAATTGATGAAAAATAAAATATTTTTTATTTATTTTGAAAAGCTGTTGAACTAATAAACTATAAAATAAGTTTACTATTTAGCACAAATTATGTTTATTTCTATGAATGAGCTGAAAATAAGTTGTACCAAACAGGATCTGTGTATCATGTACATAAACGTGTATACTCTCTCTATCCTGCATATTTCTCTTTTCCGGAACATCTATATCTTTATTTTTCTCCTCGTATTCAGTACATCCAAATTTTTCTTACCTCTCTTTAATTTTCTTGCCAGACAAAAAAATAAGACAACTAATTCAGGACGGGATTACCAAATACTCCTATATAAATGTATTTTGTAAAAATACACAACGAAAGGGACTCCCCTGCTGTATGCCCAGAAAAATAATGATTAGACCAAGACCGAGCGATTCCCGGAGATAAGACAAGGTCACAAGGGCCGTCGATGCCCTTAGCTGGAATCTCGCTTATCTAAGAGTAATTTATTACTTTGGGGCCACACTTTTCTCATAGATAGTGGCATATACGGGATAAAAAAAATAAAAATGCAAAATGCAGATCCGATCCTGGAGTGTAGAAAGTTTTGTTGGGTGCGGGGAAACTGTAAGAGATTTACTGTGGCAGTGCGAGGCACCCAGCTTCTCATCCATCCCACTTTATAAATCGTTTGATAGTAAAAATAACTTATAATTTGGAACAAAAGAGTAGTAAAAGTTTTAAAATAAGACAATTTAGTGGGTTGGCTTGCGCCAAGTACCAAAAGTCAGTTATGCATCTATATTTTCTCTCCGTGCTTAAATGAGTAATTTTCAGAAAGCTACAACTATTTGTACCATTGTAACAAAAAACAATGTCTTTTTTCATTTATTTCACAAACCTATTAACTTTTTTGGTTTGTATGTGAAAGACATGTGGGGCTAGTTTATATAGCGCTTCTGTGATTGCCATCGGGCCATGCAATAAAAGTTATAGGTTTGTATTTTTGTGTTATAAGAGCACAAAGAATTGTAGGTTTATGTAATTTACTCTTCTTTAAATTGTCACAATTGATTTTTGATAATATCTTTGACCATTCTTCTTATTCAAAAAATTAGTTCAAATCTGTAAATTAAGTTATGTTTCAAATGCCTTCAATAATAAAATATATAATACATTTAGTATACTTTTTAACTAAGGTGAATGGTTAAAGATAATATTAAAAGTCAATGATGATAATAATTTAAGAACTTTAAGAGGCTAGGTAAAAAGAATCTAAATTTCAAGATTTTAGCTATTACAGGGGCAGCATCACAAGGAAAACTGTGAACCCCACGCGAGCAGGCGCACCATTAGCGGGGGGCGGTGACAATGGCTTGGGGATTTTGTTGGGCATGCTTGTACAACGACAATGAATCAACATGGCGACTTGGCAAGCCGTGTTTTCAGCGTGACCGGCGACAAGGATGGTGGATTTTTTTTTTTGGGTGGGGGTTGGGAGGGGATCTTGCAGCGGAGGAGGGGCGTGGCGATTTGGGCGACAGAAAGAAGCAAATACGAGCCAGGAGCAGGATCGCAACCTTGGACACATAGAAAGGAGTGATGGTAAATCCTAGTGAGCGAGGAAGCTGTAGAGACGAACGGTTTCACGATTCGTCAACCGAGCCGGTCGTAAGACTCCGTCGAACCTCATCGGGCGCTGCTCCTCGCTGCCGGCACCTCTCCGGTGAGGGTCCGAACCCAGCAACCGCGGGGGTGAATTCCCCTCATCGTTTTCATTGTGATGGAGCTCTCCATTATCGGTTTTGCTGCCGGGAGCCGTGCTCCGACGAGGCTGCTGCCGCCTCCGGTGAAGGCGCCGGCCAGCAGCCACGGCTGCCCCTCCCTAGAGCTCCAGCCGGGTCCTTTGTGGCTAGATGTGCATCCAGTGTGCCAACTCTGTGGCCCATTTTGTAGCCATGTCCAGCAGGCTGAAAAAATTATATTATTGCGAAATCATTTATTGAATTATCTAGAAATTGGTTTAGATTTGTAAAAATCATAGAAACTTCATCCTAACTCCTAAAAATATGAAATAAATTGTGTTAGGATCCTCTCAACTAGAACTATATTTTGAAGCTAGCAACTTTTCAATTTATGCATGAAATTAATTTATTCATTTCAGATCACATATTAACTCATTAATTATTATCTTTATTCCTTGTCATGTTAAAATGTTGTAAAATGTACTTTTATGTTTCTTTATTTAAACTTTCTGTTTTTGCAAAGTTTTATAATTATTTTCATCAAAAAAATAATTTTAAATGATTTATTGTTTTTAAATGGTATTTAAATCCTTATAAATTCATTTGATTTCAATAAATCCTAAAAAATTCTCAAAAATTAATTAGTTTATAATCTCTGTAATTTTAAGAACAAATCAAATTTTTTTATATTTTTAAAAACCCTGTTAAAGAAGTTTTGTAACTACATTTAGTAGTTATGTTTTGAAAATAAAAAGCTATCATCGCATGTGAATTCGTTTAAAATTTAAAAGTTGCATATTCCAGCACTTATGCATATAGTTTCATGTTTAGGAATCGAACCATCTGAGGAGGAGTTCGACAAGTCCCGTGAGCCGAGGAATCTAACTGTGAGCAAGGCCAAGGTAAGCCCCCGTTTATTAACCCTGTTTTAACTGTTTTATATTTTTATCACTGTATATTATATGGTTAATATACTATGCATTATATTTTAGGAGTTGATTGAAACCGTATACTACATAATAGGTACCTTACCTATGTTAAGTGTCTTTGGTATATGTAACTCAATGTAGAGCTAGGCTATGAGCCTTAATTAACGGTGGAAATCAAGTGGACGAGGATATTCATTCACGAGCTACATGTTATTACCCTTGGTTCGAAGGTATCACATAAACCGGTGAAGTTGGGTTATTTTATCAATGAATTGGAGACTGAGCGGGGAAGAGTTAAGTTTGTCACATGACATGTTTTCTGTGTGAGCTCAGGGCCAATGTGTAGTAGCCCTATCTGTGTCGGTTAAGGATCGTACCGTTGTTGGCCTTATTAAACAAGTTTCAACAGTACTAATTATATATTGGATATATGGAACCCAGTAAACTGACGTAGCATTAATATTCGTAGTGACTGAATGTAACCGAAACCCTTTAGGGAGAGCTTTGAATCTAACTATGAATAACACTGGTGTGGTATCGCATGGAGGATCTCTGCTCGGGAGGAGTGAGCATTGGACCGGTTCTATGAGATCGTTGTGAAAGGTTGCGGCGTACGACTTCGCGGAAGTATGTACGTGTCGTGTAATGAGGTTTTTTTTGCAAGATGTAAATTGATTATAATTGCTGCCCCTTACAGTAATGAGTACCGCTTGTCTCAGTGTGCAACATCGTAGTTAAGAAGTGGAATAAAGAGTGAATGGAAAAGTAATATGTTTTGATGGATATATTTGTCAAAAATTGATTGGCAACCATGATTGTGATAGCTTATAGTGCAAATTAAATTTACATTTCTCAAAATTTAATCTACTGCTAAAATTTGAAAGTAAGGATGTGCTATTAGTGCCGATGTGCTATTAGTGCCGAATTTTGCAAATAGCCATCCATGCAAGTCAGCTTCTCATGTTTAAAGCCGGTTGTAGTTGGCTACTTTAACAATAAAACTTGCTGAGCATTAGAATGCTCAGCCTTTTGCTCTGTTGTTTTTGTTTGTAGTTGATCTCTCTTTCCCATCCCTGGACCAACCGGCAGGAGCAACCCTGAGGATAGCTATGTTCGTTAGGAGCTCTGCTCGCTGCGCTGAGTTGTTGTGTGTGCTAGGAGATGTATCGTACGGGCTCGATGTCATCTTTTGCTTAACATCTAGGAGACCCCAGTAGTATCTTAAATAAGTTTGGAGCCTTTTGCGCTTTTAAAAACTTTGGTTTGTAACTGGTGTAATATATTTTGACATGCTTGAATTGTACTGTTGGTCCTCGCTTCACCGACTAACACCCGATGGATAAATGAGACGATCTTGTTTGTATCATGCCAGAGAGAAGAAAGAAATAGTTTTAATTTTTTATCACTTTACACGAAATACGCTACAATTTGGCACGGCGACAGGTTGTATGCCTGTGAATACAGTGCCTTTTTTACCCGTGGCTAAAGGTTTGTTTTGTGATTATCTCACCCAAAAGCAGTTTGTTTATTTAAACAGCTTCTGACAACGTATGTCCATAGTTCAATTGACCTCCTCGTAACTGCAATGCGAGTTGCCCTTGGTAATCGGCATGTGCGCTTGGCCTAGCTGACCGGGTCAAAGCAAATTAGGCATGCATGCAACTTCCAGCGGGCACCGTGGCAGGTGCGGGTCCGGGTCCTCTGCATTAGGGATAAATTCAGGTTACCGTAGCATTACTACAGTATCATAAGAGACGGTAAACAGTATTTCAAATTAATATCGCAGTGAATTTACTGTTTACATAAAAATCACTGTTCCGTCGAATACTGTAGTGATACTGTATCAATCAATCTGTTCCATTGATTTCTGATAGGATGGTTGAAAATAAGAAAAGTTCAAATTACTGTAGCTCCATGTGCTTCACTTCAAGGGACCCCTCGCGATAGGTATCGAGATCTGTCCCATTGATTCCTCATCGGATAGTTGAAAATAAGAAAAATTAAAATTACTGTAGCTCCACTCAATTTAGTGCTTCAACAATTCAGGGACCCGTCGCAGTACGTCCATCTAACAATGATTCCAGTGGTATAAATGAAACTACAGTAGCGCGGGAAAGAGCGCACGCATCTCATAACCCCTCTCCCTCGCTAGCTAGCTCACAGTCACAGCTCGGATGGAGCGTCGACTCAGCTTCGTCGCAATGCTGCTACTGGTTGCTGCATCACATGTCATTGTTCTGCAGCTCCCTCCGTTCGTCTCAGCTGCCGGTCCCCGGCGTTCCACTACCGGCGGCGGATCCTACTCTCTCACCTCCCCCGGGCGCTCAAAGCAGGTCGTGAAGTTTGTCAGGAATTTCCTCAGGAAGAACTGGGTTGGCGTTGCCATGGACATCATCCAGTTCGTCGTAGAGTCTTCGGCGGGCGACAGCGGTGGAAACCGTCGCCGCCGGCCAACGGCAGTAAGAGCCAGCCGCCAGTGTCACCAACGCCGGCAGGAAACAGTAGCGAGGCTGCCGAGTCCGTCGGCCTCTACTACGTCAAACTCCTCGTCGGCTCGCCGGCGCAGACCCTCGCGGGCGTCGTGGATATCTCGAGACAGCTCGTGTGGATGCAGTGCGACCCCTGCACCGCCACCGTCTGCCAGCCGTCCTCCTTCAAGCTCAGTGCCTCCAGGAGCATTCAGCTCTTACCCTGCACCAGCATAGTGTTGGAACCGGACGATGCTCCGGTTTCAGACGTGACGCCGCTGGCGAAGTGAGTTCGCCGGAGCACACACACGAGAGTGGAGAGTTTTTGTGCTGCAAACATCGCAGCGTTTTTCAGGTCTCGTGTTGTCCTTTTATTGGATCATAACCACGATCATACAACGGTCTAACGACCGATTCTCACGCCACTTCGCCCTGGTGCGCGACGCGCTATTTTACCGCATCGCCGCGCGACGCGCTAGCCAAGGAGCGTCGTGGCGCTGAGTTATTCAGCTACTGGCCATGCAGTGGACTGCGCACAACTCCACCCCACGCACGACTCGACTCAACCAGCTAGACCAAGTAAGACACGATTACAAAGGATTTATTCTAACAAATCACTCCCTAAATCCTTTGTACTGAACCGACTCCAAGCTTGTTCTTCATCTTCATCTCGACAAACTTGATGCGCCCAAGAGCTTTTGTTAGAACATCTGCTAACTGATCTGCAGTTGCCACATGATCAATCTCCACGCTCCCATCTTCAACGCATTCCCTGAGGAAATGGAACTTCACATCAATGTGCTTGCTCCTGTCACGATGAACCGGATTTTTACTCAGAGCAATTGCTGACATGTTGTCAACTTTCAGTCTAATGCTAGCTGGTTTATTGGCTGTCAGTTCACCAAGTAAGCGACTGAGCCAAATTCCTTGACATGCTGCCCCTGCTGCTGCTACATACTCTGCCTCACAGGATGAAAGAGCCACAATTCGCTGCATCTGTGACATCCACGTGATCAGACTTGAGCCCAAGAAAAATACCATGCCTGAGGTACTTTTCCTGTCATCAGTGTCACCCGCAAAATCACTGTCACTGTATCCCAATAGATCAACTGCTTGTGACTTGTTTCTCTTGTAGTGACAGCCATGTCCAATTGTCCCTTTAATGTATCTGAGAATGTGCTTCACTGCCTTCCAGTGTTGCATCCCTGGCGCCTCCATATACTTGCTAACGATTCCCACAGAATGAGCAAGATCAGGTCGAGTGTTTACCAAGTATCTCAGACTTCCAATGAGGCTTCTATACTTCGTTGCATCTACAGGTTCCCCTGCATCTTTCTTGCTCAGCTTCATCCCAACTTCAAGTGGTGTTTTGGCCGGGTTGCACTTGGTCATGCCTGCTCCTTCTAGTATCTTGGCTGCATATGAACTCTGACAGGTAGAGATACCATCAGCTTCTTGTCTCACCTCGATCCCCAGATAGTAGCTCAGCAAACCCAAGTCACTCATGCTGAACTTGCGTTGCATTTCTTTCTTGAAGGTGATAATGTCATCAACTCTTGGCCCTGCTATGATTAAGTCATCAACATACACTCCTATTATCAGAAAAGATTTTTGATCACCTCTTCTATATACTGCTTGTTCATATTTGCTTCTGACAAAGCCAAGTTGAACCAGCTCTCTGTCAAGCCGAGCATTCCAGGCTCTTGGCGCCTGACGCATGCCATATAGAGCTTTGTGCAATTTCAGAGCCTTCTGTTGATTATCACCAATCACAAATCCTGGTGGCTGACTAACATAAACCTCCTCTTTTAATTCTCCATTGAGAAATGCGGATTTAACATCCATATGATAGACTTGCCAACCACTGTGAGCTGCAAGGGCCAGAATTAACCGAACTGTTTCAATGCGAGCTACAGGAGCATATACCTTATCAAAGTCAACCCCTTGACGCTGGGCATAACCTTTGGCCACTAATCTCCCCTTGTGTTTTATCACATTCCCAGCAGGGTCCTTTTTAACTTTGAACACCCACTTTAATCCAATTGCACGCTGTCCAGTTGGCAGCTTGCTTGGCTCCCAGGTGTGATTTTCCTCGATGGCTGCCAGTTCATCTTCCACTGCCTTTCTCCAGCAATCCTCAGCCAGAGCTGCTTCAACTCCTGCAGGCTCATCAGCAGCTACAAGGCACACTCCACTGTACTCAAAGTCTGTTACCACTTCAGTAGTGTCCAAGAGATCAGAAATGGTTCTGTACCGCAGCGGTACACCTTCTGAAAAATCTTCAGCTCCATTAGTTGGTGGTGTTGCCCACTGTGCTTGGACTGGTTCTGGGGTAAATTCTGCAGCTTCATGATCATCATTGAGATGATGTGGTGTTGCTGGGGAGCCAGCTCCATCCGTTGACTCCAGTGTCTCTGGTGACACTGGTTCTGACGCCGGATCTTCATACAGTTCACCAATAATGCAGGGGTAGTGCACTGTCAGTGGTACTTTAGTGTCGACTGTTGTCACACCGTCAGCCTCCCAGTTCCAAGCCTTTTTCTCGTCGAAGATGACATCCTTGCTGATCATCATCTTCTTGCCTACAGGATCATACACTCTGTAACCTTTGGTCCCAGGTTCATAGCCGAAGAACACCCCCGGAACTGATCTGTCCGACAGTTTGCTGATGCCAGGGCTGACGCGTTTGACGTAGGCCGTGCACCCGAACGTCCGCACGTGTCGCACCCCCGGCTTCTTGCCGTACCAGGCCTCGAACGTAGTCCTCCCTTCAAGGCTTCTTGTGGGCGATTGGTTCAGAATGTACACCGCCGTCTTGACTGCTTCTCCCCAGAATTTGGCTGGCACTTTCATGCTTTTCAGCAAGCACCGCGCCATCTCAACCACGGACTGGTTCTGACGCTCAACAACGCCGTTTTGTTGAGGAGAATATGGCGCCGTAGTGTTGTGCTTAATGCCCTGCTCATTATAGTATGCAATGAACATATTCGAGTTGAACTCACCACCGCGGTCGCTTTTGAACGCCTTCAGCTTGCGTCCTTGCTCACGCTCGGCGCCGCTTGGACCTTCTTGAAGTACTGATATGCTTCGTCCTTCGATGCCAGCAGCTCGAGCCACATGAACCTGCTGTAGTCGTTCACGATGAGGAGGAAGAAAGATTTTCCTCCTGGAGTCGGTGGAGTGATGTGGCCGCAGAGATCACCATGGAACAGGTCCAAACCGTGCTCTGCACGATAAGCTGAAGCCTTCGGGAATGGCGCGCGATGGTGCTTGCCGAGCGCGCATCCATCACACACCTGTTCACTTTGCTTGATCAGAGGTATCCCAGCGACCATATCCTTTGCTCCCAGCTCCCGAAGGGACCGGAAGTTCAGGTGCCCGTAGCGGGCATGCCAGTGGCCATAGATGCCGGTGATGCGGACGGCACCTCGACTCTTGCTGCATGGGAGGCTTCCTTCCGCTCCTTCTTTGGTTTCTTGCACTCTTTGGCCCAGTGGCCATAGATGCCGCAGTTCTTGCATTTTCCCTTGCGTCGCGGCGTGCCCATGGTCGTGAGTTTGATGCTGGAGTCGCTGCGCGCCACGGCCTTCCCATTATCGCTGGTCTGTGCACCATTCTTGCCGCCAACAGGTGCTGGCGACTCGGACTGGAGTCGATGCTTGTTCCTCACCTCCCAATCTTCCTCGGTCAACAGGAGCCGACCGGCCTTGTCAGTGACTTGATCCACCATGGGCTCGAACCGATCTTCAGCAGCTCGGAGACGTCCCACGAGCTCTTCGATCGTCAGCGTCTTCATGTCGCAGAACATCACGATCGCGACCGCCACCTGATTGTAGCGTGCCGGGACGACACGAAGAAACTTCTCGACCACCCTGGAGTCGTCCACACTCGTCTCCCCGAGCGCCTGCAGATTTGTGACGATGTCGGTGATGCGGACGGCGAAGTCTTCGACGGTTTCTCCTTCACGGAACGTGATCATCTCGAACTCCCGTAGGAGTTTCTGAGTGTTCACTTCCTTGACGCGATCCGCTCCCAGCCGCATCATCTTCACCGCGTCCCACGCCTCCTTCGCGGTCTTCTTAGCCGCCAGCCCAGCGTGCAGCTCTTTCGGAACGCCACGGATCACAGCAGCTAGGGCCAGGCGATCTTGCTGCCTGTCCACCTTTGACGACTCGATCGCGTCCCACAACCGCATACCTTTGAGGTTCATCTGCATTAGCAGTGACCACTCGTAGTAATTGGTGCGAGTCAGCATCGGCCAGGTGAGGTTCCCAGCCGCCACCTGCATCGCGCGCTCCTTGGCCGCCTCCTTCTCGCCGCTGGACGACATCACCTCCGCAGTTCATCGCTGAGGTGTTTGGACGATCTTCTTGCGCGCTGGTTCACGAGGTGGGCTGATTGATCCGCTATAGGACATAAACCTTCGGCTCCGATACCACTTGTTGGAACCGGGCGATGCTCCGGTTTCAGACGCGATGCCGCCGGCGAAGTGAGTTCGCCGGAGCACACACACGAGAGTGGAGAGTTTTTGTGCTGCAAACATCGCAGCGTTTTTCAGGTCCCGTGTTGCCCTTTTATTGGATCACAACCACGATCATACAACGGTCTAACGACCGATTCTCACGCCACTTCGCCCTGGTGCGCGACGCGTTATTTTACCGCATCGCCGCGCAACGTGCTCGCCAAGAAGCGTCGTGGCGCTGAGTTATTCAGCTACTGGCCATGCAGTGGACTGTGCACGACTCCACCCCACGCACGCCTCGACTCAACCAGACCAAGTAAGACACGATTACAAAGGATTTATTCTAACACATAGCCTGCCAGAATATATTCGCGGCAAGGTAGGCAAAACACAGTCCGTACGAACTCTTGTGTATCCTCAGTTCCTCACGCGCTCTGATTTTTAATATTCTGGTCTGATAACTTTACCTCCTTCGTTCAGCAGTGGGAGGAGCTGCGCCTACGCAAACGATGCCTGCACTTACTACACTGCTTACGGCAGCAATGTCTTATCATCTGGGTACTTCGTCTCGGACACCTTCACCATCGACGGGTCCCCGGTCCAAGGTACAGTGTTCGGGTGCACCGCCCCGAGTGCCGTGGACAGCTCCGGCGGCGTGTCCGGTGTCATCGGCCTCGGCAGGGGCCCGCTATCCCTCGTGTCGCAGCTGCTAGTCTCCAACTTCTCCTACACATTGGGACAGGAAGGCTCCATCGATCTCCAGCTGGGCAACGTCGCCGCGCCGCGGCCCGACGATGGTCGTTACCGCAGCAGCTCCACTCGGCTCCTGCGCAGCAGAATGTACACCGACCTGTACTACGTCGGCCTCGCCGGCATTCGGGTGGACGGCGAGGACCTGGCCAGCATCCCGCCGGGGACGTTCGACCTCCGGAGCGACGGCTCCGGCGGGGTGTCCCTCAGCACAACCGTGCCCGTCACTTTTCTCGTAGAGGACGCCTACAAGGCCCTGCGACGGGCCTTCGTGAATAAGATCCCGTCGACACCAGTAGGCACTACACACCTCGGTGGAAGCCTCGACCTCTGCTACGCGGCGAAGGCCTTGGACGCCGTGAAGGTCCCGAGTCTGACCCTGGTGTTCCGCGGCGAGGACGCGGCGGTGGAGCTCAAGTCGGCCAACTACCTTTTCAACTTGAACGACGGTCAGCGTGACCTGACGTGCCTTACCCTGCTGCCTTCTCGCGGCGGGTCGATGCTGGGCAGCCTCATGCAGACGGGGATGCAGATGGTCTACGACCTCCAGGACGAGCAGCTCACGTTCGTGACGGAGTAGGCGCTGCCACCCTCGCTGGCAACTCCCAGATCGCAGGCAGCGTGGCTGGCAGCTATAGTCGTCCCCGTCGCCGTGTGGTGGTCACTGGTTTTCTAGCTCTCGTACGTCCAGTCGCCGTATATTCATTTGAATTATATTGCATGCGTGTGTAAGTACCATTCACGTACTTAATGTGTCGCGGGCCAAATATATATTATATTGCATGTGTGTAACTACCATTTACGTACTTTTATCAGTTCTTCAGTTTGTATTGAATTGTAAATGAGCTTAATTTGTTATTTATCTTCAACCACTTGATGTTCTTTAATTTTCGAGATACGTATAAGATTTATATACTTGTTCAATATATTGGAACCTTCTAAGGTAGACCAAGTACTTAAGAGGTAAGATATTAATTTGATCACAACCATTGATTTAAGTAGAAAATATAAGAAAACAAATTAATATCGCCCCGACTACATGTCCTTATTACCATCACCTGCCAAAACCCTCTAATTACTTTCCAAATTTAATGAAATTTTAATTAATAATAATTGGAGAGCTTTTATCTCCTAGCAGGTAAAATAACAATTTAAGTCTCGATAGCAACGCAAATGAATGGTCCAAAATCATTTGGTGTATTTCAGAATCTGCCATATATTGTGTTTAGCAGTGAGAGATTCCACGCTATTGTCATTGAGGCGGGTTCTGCAGAATCAGCTCATCCAGTGTTGTCAATGACGCATGAGCTAGGGTCCCTCTTTCTGACTCACACATGTACAAAACCCATCTGATCTTCCACTTCATTGAGTCAATTACTTAAAAAATCATCACAAAACTATTCATTTACGTTACAATTTCACAAAACTATAAATTTTCACTACCACAAAAGGAGTCATTAGAGATGGGGGTTTTCCCTTATTAGCGATGGGGTAACACCCGTCACTAATTTTACAACACTGATGTACTAGAGACGAGCAAAACAACTATCACTGATATAATTCATTAGTGATGGGTCAAAAGCACATCACTAATATGTACTCATTAGTGACGTGGATTCAAAAACCAGTCTCTGATATGAAGTCATTAGAGACGCAGATTCAAAAGCACTTCTTTGATGTGGAGTCATTAGAGGCGCAGATTCAAAAGCACGTCTCTGATATGGAGTCAGTACAGATGCGGATTCAACAACCCTCTCTGCTGAAAATTAAAAAAAAAAATACTCATATACTATATGATCTATTACAGGATTTACAATACACATTCTCTAAAGCAGCATTTACATAGTAAGAAGCTGTTATAGGATTTACAATATCCATTACATGTTCAACAAGTTGTACTAATCTAATACATCATACTAAGTGTTGTACAATATCCAGTACATACTCAACGCGCAAGTCTGTTTTCAGTCATAGAATAACATGAAGAACATAAGACAAGCTTCAGTGCAGCTGCTCCAGTTCCATCCGTGAAACGGCATATGGCTGCAAACATGCAATTACTCCACCTCTTCCAGAAAACCCTTGCATGATCTCTGCTGGTCTTAGAACCCTACAATTATATGGCAAGCATTATTTGTCAGTAATCCACTTGACTCCAGAAATAACCTTACTTTTGGAGTTATAACATCTATAAGCACAAAAACATTGAACTATTAGCATTAGCGCAAACTAAATAACACAGGGCCTATAGTTAATAGCTTGGCATAAATTTCAGAATAACTGGCGAAGATCTATGTTTATCAGTATCGCGGTGATACTATCGCCTCAAAAGAATCAGAAGAGTAATCTGTAATCGGTGGGAACAGTCACTTGAAAACTCTGAAGAAAGTTACTGCAAAAAAGTGTTACAGAATAAACGGTCTATTTCTCGGGAAAATCTACTGGAAATCAACAACTAGGAGGAAATACTAATTAACTTCTGTGGCTAAAGTGATTTGAAATGAAATGGTGCCCGGGCGCACATCGCGACGTGCTCGCAATGCTCAAATGAAAGACCAAAAACGTCACATGGCAAGAGCTGCCAATGAATAATTTACTGCCAGAATCGACCAACGACCAAAGACGAGATGGTAACAAATTGCAGCCAAACTGTTGGTGCCAGGCCGGCACGGTATACACGCCACTGACGGTTTCCTCTCTTCGATCTCCATAGGGGCTCATCTGTTTCTGAGCATCGCCCCAGATCCATGGGCACACAGATGCTGCCCTACCGCTAATTAACCCAATGGTTACGCTGATTCAGTGCGCCAGACCGACGAAGGTGTCCGTCATCGGCGCCCTGCTGCTCCTAGTGCCCTTGATCGTCATCTTCTTCGTCACCGACCAGTACAACCACGCTTCTTTCTTCCTCGGCACCTTGTCCAGCTTCACCTCGCCTTCTTCATCTTCCTCCTCAAGTGCTCGCCCCCAACCCCATGCCGGGACAGGCACCAGCGCACGGCCGCTGCCGCCCGGCAGGTGCCTAAAGGGTGCGATATTTTCCAGGGCGAGTGGATCCCCGACGACGACGGCGGCGTGCCGTACTACACCAACCTGAGCTGCCCGCTGATCCAGGAGCACCAGAACTGCCTCAAGTACGGCCGGCCGGACCGTGGGTTCCTGCGGTGGCGGTGGCGACCCACCGGGTGCGACTTGCCGCGGTTCGACGCGGCCGCGTTCCTGGACGCGGTCAGGAACAAGTCGCTGGTTTTCGTCGGGGACTCGTTGGCCAGGAACCACATGCAGTCCCTCATGTGCCTCCTCACCAAGGTGCAATAACTATTAATTCATGCACTTCGAAGCAATTTAGCTGTTTTTAGGAATTGAATAATGATCCACGGACAGAGAAAACGTTATTAGCATAATGAAGATTTTGATCCCATTTGCAGGTTGAATATCCCAAAGACATCTCCAAGACGAATGACCCAGAATTCAAGACAATGCGCTACGAGTCCTACGCCATATTCTGGTCACCGTTCCTCGTCAAGTGGAACAAGTCCGACTCCGACCACCTGTGGCACCTCCACCTCGACGTGCCGGAGGACGCCTGGCTAGTCGGGACCCGGGGATTCGACTACCTCGTCCTCTCGGCGGGGAACTAGTACACGCGGCCGTCCATGTTCTACGAGTCCGGACGCCGCGTCGGCTGCCACTACTGCCTCGTCCCCGGCGTCGCGGACCTCACGCTGCGGTACTCGCAGCGCATGGCGCTCCGCGCGGCTCTCCGTGCCCTCGCCGCGGATTTCAAGGGAACGGTGATCCTGCGGACGCTGTCGCCGACGTCGCACTTCGAGGGCGGGGCGTGGGACAGCGGCGGCGACTGCCGGCGGACGCGGCCGTACGCGGCCAACGGGACGCGCATGGCGGGGCTGGACCTCGACTTCCACACGGCGCAGGTGGTGGAGTTCGCAAGAGCGAAGGCGGCAGGCGGAACGGCGAGGATGGTGCTGATGGACACGACGCTGGCGATGCTGCTGCGGCCCGACGGGCACCCTAGCCGGTACGGGCATTGGCCGGAGCAGAAGGTGACGTTGTACAACGACTGCGTGCACTGGTGCCTGCCCGGCCCCATCGACGTCTGGAACGAGATGCTGCTCACAGATTGATCCCATGCAAGTTGTTCTACATCTTGTTTGGCCTCCTTTACATTGTATGAAATTCACAGGAATTGTATAAAGTTTCTTATAACTCAATTCAATTGCACAGAAAAATGGAATTATTTCAGCGCCTTAGTAGTAGTAGGGAAATATGCTACTAGTACGACGTAGCCGCACGTTGAAAGTAATGTGCTTTCTGTCATAATCAGGTTTACAGATTAATTATTATAAGGCAAATTACGATTACAAAACACACCCAATAGGTCACTGTATGTACGCTTGGTAAGAAAAATTAATCACCATGAGGTTGCTCTCCAAACCGTCACTACTAAAATTCACATGTTTTTTATTACAAAATTAAAAGAATGAACTAGTATTTCAAAAGTGGTAGGGATTTTGAAAACTTATTTAGTTCACGTTTTTAACTAATAGGGTTCTGAGGTTAAATTTTGGTGCACCTATTTACACCTCTAATATATGCATGCACACTTATTTCTATTAATGCATGCACATCCTATCTTTATAGGAAGCAAATACTCCCTCTGTTCCTATATTGTAATCGTTTTTGACTTTTAACATTAATTTTACTATACATCTTATTAAAAATTAATAAATATATTATATTTTATTACTATTTGCTTTATTATTAATGTTATTTGAATCATAACTTGCAATTTTACTCATTTGAATTATTTTTTTAATAAGACGAGTGGTTAAAGTTAATGTTAGAAGTCAACGGTGACAATAATTTAGAAATAGAGGGAGTATACCCTAAGCAGAAGGGCATCCATTTATCTCATATGTATTCAGAACAACTAAAATTGGGTTTTGAAACCAGTTTCTATAAATTGGTATCCAAACATCATCATTAGTTTTTTTTATAAACCAGTTTATAGAAACTACATCTACAACGTAGTTTTAAAAAATCGTGCTGGTTCCAAATAGGACCTTAGTGAGACCATTGTGATTGAAACATAAATCATGATATTGTTTATCAACTCTAGCAGACCAAGAGAACTATTTGCATGACTCGATTTTGGATGTTTTATATAAGGCAGATTCTATGATACACTGAAATGAATGTGGACTGTTCATTTGCACATATATGTGACAGACCGCCTCTCGAAAGAGACGATCTATCGACCACAGTATCTTATCGGGTGTCACTCGACAAAGCGAGGACCAACAGTACAACTCAAGCACGATAAAACATAATACAAATAGTTGTTTAAGTTACAAACTAGAGTTTTTAAAAGTGTGAAAGCGAACGAACTTTATTTAAAACTAGTAGGGATTCCTAGATTCTAAGCTTAAGGTGACATCGAGCCCATACGATATACCTTCTAGTAGCACATAAGAGCTCAGTGTGACGAGCAAGGCTCCCAAAGAACAAAGCCATCCTCAGGGGTCGTTCCTGCCGGTTGGCTCAGAGGAGAGAAAAAGAGGTCACCTGCAAAATAAAACCACAAAGAGCCACGCCCTGAGCATTCGAATGCTCAGCAAGTCTTACCCATTAATATGGCTAACTACAGCCGACTCTAAAAGATATGACAAGGCCGACTCATATGGGATAGCTGTTTGCAAAAACCAGCGCTAACAGTGAATCCTTTCTTTTAAGTTTTAGCAGTAAATTAAGTGCAAAGAAAAAATAAATTTAATTTGCATTATCAACTACCAAAATCATGGTTGTCAAACAATTTATAATAAACATAACCAGCAAATCATAATGCTTTCTCATTTCACTATTATTCCACTTCTTAACTACGATGTGGCGCACTGAAACAAATGGTACTCGTTACTGTGAGGGGCAGCGATTGTAATCGATTTACACCAGCTGAGAAAATCCGAAGTACACAACACGTACGCACTTCCCAGAAGCCGCATGTGGCAACCTTTCACAACAACACCATAGGGTTGGTCCGACGCGCATCTCTCCCAAGCACATGGTCCTTCATGCGATCACCACACCAGATACATCTATGGTTAGATCCAAGCCATTTCTCTACTTCTCGCCGAAAGAGAGGTAGGGTTACGTCCAACCACTACAATATCGAGCTACATCAGTTTCCTGGGTCCCATGTCTCCGGTATGCCTTCGGTACAATTCAAACTTGCTCAACAGGGCCACACTCGAATCAGTCCTTAACCGACACAGACGGGGCTACCACCGCGAAGGCCCAGCCTTCTCAAACCCTCCTACACTTTATCCTTGTCCGGTCTCGAGTTTATTCTAGTGCGGGATAAAAATCAAACCTATAATCTCGCGAGTGAAGTTTCTCATTCACTCAACTTCTACTGTTGAATAGAACTCATAGCCTAGCTCCACATCGAGTTACCTGTACCAATATATACTCAAGAGGGGTAATTGACAGTATCATGCATCCTAGGTTTCAATTAACTCCTACAACTTAATGCACAGTATATTAGCTATACAGTGCATGGTGATAAAACAAGGGTTAATGCACCAAGGCTTGCTTGGGTTTGCTCAAAGTTAGCTTCTTCGACGAACGGAACATCGCCGAACTCTTTCTCAGTTAGCTCGGATCCTATACATGCAATGATAGGCAAAGGAATGAATTATGCTAATTTTTAACTTCAACCATTTGAATTTTATATCACATGTAATGACAGATTTTCATTTTCAAAAGCAAGACTAGTAAATTTGATTACAAAACTCCTTTAATACGATTTTAGAAAATACAGACCAAATTTAAGTTGCTCATAAAATCAAAGAGGTTATAAATAAATTTTTGAGAAAGTTTCAAGATGTATTTAAATCAAATAGATTTTTAATGATTTAAATACCATTTAAACACAATAAAACAAATAATAGAATTATTTTTAAAGAAATTAAATATGAATTTTTTTAAAACATAAATTTAACCAAATAAACAGAAGAGTATATTTTGTAGGACTTATTAAAATCAAATGAATTTATAATAAATTAAACAGTATTTAAACAAATATAAGATTTATAAAATTATTTTTGATGAAAATAAATATGAAACTTTGAGGAACCAAAAGGTTTAATTAAGTAAACAGTAAAGTGAATTTTCTAAGATTCTATCATGCCATGGGATAATGATAATGCATTAATAAAGTATTTAGTGATCTGAAATGATTAAATTAATTTCATGCATAAAATGAAATTTTGTTAGTTTCAGAATATATTACTATATGAGTGGATTCTAACAAAATTTATTTCAAAATTTTACGAGCTATAATGGATTTTCTACGGATTTTATAAGTTAAACATTATTTTTGATCAATAAATAAATGATTTTGCAAAATAAATAAAATATCCAGCCTCTGGCCTGAGCCACGCTGGGCCTCAGATTTGGGCTGCACGTGACCAGATGGGGGCCGGAGACGGCTTAGCCGTGCGGTTCCACGACGATGGCCGAGAGGCGACCGGGAGAGAGAGCGAAAGAATGAGAGGGAGAGTAGAGTGAGGGGGGGGGGGGGCCCTCGGCCAAAGAAGGAGGTCGTGCCTGCACTGACTACTCGGAAAGGGCATGTCACATGTATCGTGGCGCGCATGCAAGCAAGAGGCGCCAGGGAGCTGGCACTTGGACTCGTGCGGATGCGGCGAACAACAGGAGGAGGAAGAAAGAGGAGCAGTGCGGCTGACATGTGGGGTCTGCTTTCTTATTTTTGTGATTTTCACTGATTTTTCTGCACTGCTTGCTGATTTTCTTTGATACCTATACTTCCCGAGCTCTAAAAATTTTGAAACTTTGCAGAGAGATAGAACTTTTTGAGAGGAACAACTTTTATTTTGGGCCAAAATTTAAATTCCAAATAAATTTTATTCTATAAAATTTTGAAAACAGATAAATATTTTGAGAGAAATAATTCATTTGGGCCATTTGACTTTTGAATAAAATTTTACAAAAATTTCTAAAATTCAAGCCTTTGCAAGACATTTCAAGAGAGAATTTTTGTTTCACAATATTCCTTTGTAAAAGGTTGAACGCACATTTTGAAATTTGAATTTGAATTTGAAAATTGAAAATTTACATGACCGGTTTTAAATTTTTTTTTTTTGAGCTCGGCTCCAAGATTTCAACTTCGGTTCAACTCTCGTGACTCCTTTGGTGTTGGCAAAATGCCGGATGTCACAATATCTCAAAGACTAAATGGTTCTTTTACCTTCTAGGAGGTAAAATCTCTATTATAATTATTAATTATTATATTATTTAATTTGAAAGAAATCAATGAGTTATGAAAAGTGATGCATGTGACAATTTTAAAAACTAAATCCTTTCCATGTTGGCTAAGGTAATATTGTATTTTATATTTTTCTTTTTTCTTATCTTTCAAAATTCAATGGCTCCGATTAAATTGATGTTTCACCTCCTAAGAGGTAAAGAAACAGGGATTGGTAGCACAGGAATGTTCGCCGGCCGATACAAAGCCACCCTCCACACACCCTTTCCCGGTGGGCTTTTTCTTTTCTACATCAAAGTATTCAGCATGTCTCAAGGAATCAAAAACCTTATACCCGTATTCTCAATTTCCCAGAACAAGCTGTTACAAGTATCAATTCCACATAAGAATTTAGCAAACCTTACATGATGGAAACACTTAATCACACATTTAGCAGTACCAAAAGAAGGGTAAGAAAAACACAAAACAATCTCAGCATTGGATGGGGGCAGAGCGCTGGTCCACACGCGGCGGTGGTGCCAGCACTACTGAAATCGACATATTTCCTTAGGAACCAAAATCCTAGGGAAAACCCAAAAAACCCTAGGGAAAGAATTTCCCAAGAAAATACCTAGGGAACGCTTCTTAGGAAAAAGATTGACGGAAAATTGAATGTACCCTACAGTTTCAAGGAAAAACGTAGGGAAAGTATTCTTTCCCTACGAAACCGTTTCCAAGGGAAACTTAGTGGGGCCCATTAACAAAAGACTACGGGTCACGCCGCCCGTGGCCACGCCCTTACATCCGCACGCCGTCACCGTCGTCCGCTCGCAACCCATGGACGCCACCCGCCGCTCGCCATCGCCCTCAGCCACGTTGCTCGCCGTCACCTGCAGCTGTGTCACCCGCAGCTCACCGTCGCCTGCCGTCGCGCCGTCCGCGGCTGGCCGTCACCTGCAACAGAGCCGCCCGCCATTCACCGCCGTGCCACCCGCGCTCGTCGTCGTCATTCTCAGCCGTGCCGCCCACCGCTCGTCGTAGCCCGTAGCAGCGTTGCCACAGCTGCACTGCTCGCCGTCGCCCGTCATTCGCAGCCGCTGACCTGCCGTCGTGCCTGTTGCTGTGCCTATTGAAGCCGCCCGCATGCGCGCTCGAACCCTCGTGTGCGCACCAGGTTAACCCTTGCGTCTTACGTAGACTAGGCCATCTCGGCAAAAAAAGCGCACCGAATCCCTCTCCAAATATGTAAACTCTACTGTGCCGGTGGTTAGAACACTGATAGTTGGTGCGCCAGGTAGGGGGCATTTTCGTGGTGCATTTTCGCTTTGTTTTTGTCGATGGTTTCGATATTCGCTTTGGTAGAAGAGGCTTCGATCTCTCACCTTCATTTTGGGAGCTTCACGGTCACCGTCGCTCGAGATGTCAGATCGTGGCGCGCTCTCGTCTTCACCGCTGGCTAGGCCTTCTGTTTCAGGAGCCTGGATTTCGTCGCCGACCAGGGCGGCTAGCTTTGTCTTCAAGCCCCGCGCAAAAGGAGCGCGGCCCGCCATCGTCGAGTTTATGTGGCACTGGGTCATGACCCGGCGCGGGTGTGCTTCATGCTGTAGGCCCTCAAGGCCGGGGAGGATACACCCCTCGGCAAGGCGCCAATCGGCGACACCTCTCCTCGTCATCAAACGATGTCCATCATCGAGTAGGCCCTAGGGTGCAAAGCTGTTGCAGCCGGTGCCGACAACCCAGGCAAGGATGCTGCCGTGACCAGCGATGGTGCCTGAGCCTGTGCGCGTACCGCATACCAGCAGATCATGGACGGCGGCACGCCTCTCTTTAATAGTCAGATCGAGAACCTGGCGGCATTGGCCTACGTACTCGACGAAGCAGTCACGCCCGACAACCCAATGCTCAAAGAGACCCACGATCCTCTACGCGTCTACCTCCACGGTGCACTCCAACAACAAGAACCATCGCTCCGGCCACAACAGTCCGAGGTCCGCAACAGCCAAGGACGATGCACCGAGCAGCGCCGCCTGGCTCGTGGCAACCACGACGGTCGGATCGAGGCACGAGACCCTCCACCGCCGGCTCCTTTCGTTCACCAATCCATAGAACAAAACCGCGACGCGCGCCACACCATCGACGCCAGAAGGTAGGCCAAAAACGACCGCTACTCCGAGTCCCAACGGGAACGAACTCTTGACTACCATAACTGTTGGCACAGCTACGACCACCCTCAGAGCCTTAGTCCTGACAAGTTCGGGCCCTGGGCGTTCGGGATGGAGATTCGAAGAGTAAAATTTTCTCAACGGTTCCGCGCGCCGACCAAGATCATCAAGTACGCCAGTAAGACCAATCCGACCCACTGGCTCGAAGACTACCGCCTCGCCTGCCAAGCGGGGGGGGGGAGCCGATGACATGTTCGACATCTAGTATCTGCCACTCTTCTTGACCGACTCGGCTAGGGGGTGGCTCGAGCACCTTCCGGATGGCTGCATCCGCGACTGGTCCGACCTCCGGCGAGTCTTCGTCGGCAACTTTCAAGAGACCTACACTCGGCCAGGTCACTCCTGTGATCTCAAAAATTGCAAACAGAAGTCGGGCGAGTCGCTCCGGGACTACATCCAACACTTCTCGCGCAAGCGCAACGAACTACCCGACGTAAGCGACGTTGATGTCATCAACGCCTTCACCAGCGGCACGACTTCTAAGGCACTCGTGCACAAGCTGGGGTGTAAAAACTCTCGCACGGTTCACGACCACCTCGACATTGTCACCACCTTCGCCATCGGGGAAGTAGCTGGCCAAGCCAATTTTGATAGGGATCGAGGCAAGGACAAGGAGAAGTCTAAGTCCGACCGCTGCGATGACCGCTCCGAGGGCAGCTTAAGCAACAAAAGCCCAAAAGAGCAAGCAGCACAGCGACGAGTTTGTGGGCGTCACTGAGCGATAGCCCCGACCTCAAGCGAAGATGTTGGTTGACCACAACAACCACTTCGAGAAGATTCTTGACAAACCCTGCCCAAATCATTTGACGCCTGTCAAGCACTCGCTCAAGATTTGCCACATGATGAAGCAGTTTTTCAGAGGTAACTTTCGTCCCGACTCCAGTCAACCTCATCGTCCCGACCCACCTGCGAAGGACACCGAGGGCGACACAGACACAGCCTTCCTCGAGTCGGAGGACTGCCTTATGATCTTTGTTGGGTCGGCGGCTTACGAGCTGTGACGCCATCAGAAGCTGACCTGGCGCAAGGTCAACATCACCTACCTCGCCATCCCAACCTACCTCAAGTAGTCGAAGGCTTTCATCACCTTCGACAGATCCGACCACCCCAACCACGAGCCTCAGTTAGGGAGCCTTCCTCTCATGCTCGACCCAATCATCGGCACCACGCACCTCACAAAGGTATTCATGGACGGCGTCAGTGCTCTCAACATCCTCTATATCCACACCTTCGAGGCCATGAAGGTCTCGAGGTCGGACATTCGCCCGAGTCACGCTCCCTTCCACGGAGTCATCCCTGGGGATCGTGCAGTGCCCCTGGGCCAGATCACCCTCCCTGTTACCTTTGGGGATCGCGACAATTTCAAGACCGAGAAGCTCACCTTCAAGGTGGTCAACTTCGTTGACACGTACCACGCCATCCTCGGTCGGCCCTGCTACGCCATGTTCTTGGCTCGATATCATGCTTAGCGTGTGTATGTGCGCAAGATTTCAAGCTGATCCGAAAGAATCTCATTTAATGGCCGTGAAGAGAATCTTACAATATTTAGTACACAACCAAACATAGGCTTTTGGTACCCCAAAGGCTCCAAATTCAATCTCATTGGATATTCCGATACGGATTATGCGGGATGTAAAGTTGACCGAAAGAGTAAACCTGGGACTTGTCAATTTTTGGGAAGATCCCTAGTGTCTTGGTCATCTAATAAACGAAATTCCGTTTCTCTATGCACAGCCGAAGCAGAGTATATTGCAGCCGGTAGTTGTTGTGCTTAACTTCTATGGATGCGACAAACTCTAAAGAATTATGGTTACACTTTGAACTATATTTCCACTTCTATGTGACAATGCGAGTGCCATAAAGCTTGCTACAATTCCTGTGAGCACTTCTGAACCAAACACATAGACAACCAGCACCACTTCTTGAAAGACCATTCCATCAAAGGGGACATAGAAATATTTCATGTATCTACACAAAAGCAACTAGACGACATCGTCACCAAACCACTAGATGAGAGATGCTTTTCTGAACTTAGGAACGAGCTAAATATACTTGATTTTTGGAACGTGGCTTAAGATGTTGCACATCTGATATGTCATAGGCTAGACTTTGAAAAACAAAAATCTTGCAAAATATCTTGTGTGCTTTGTTTTTGAAAACGCTAAAATAATTTTGCAAAATTCATTATGACAAGTGTGATTATTGTTGATTGATTAATTGCTTCTGGTTACACTTGGCATAACTGTGTTTTTCAAGAATTTGTTCAAGAGGATCACTTTCTCTCTATTTTGGATCTACTCCTTGATTCCACCTAGCAGGTACCAGACAAGTCCACAAGTCGTAGACTAGTGTGCCAGCGGACAAGTCCGGACCATGAGTTTCTATTTAAATCCCTAAATCTTCTTCTCCAAACAGCCACCTCCATTTTCTCTCTCCTACCCCAAACTCTAGCCGGCGACTCCTGTGGCGATCCGACAATTTGACCGGTGGAAAGTTGGTCCCCTCCGTGGAAAAGTTTCTCCACCCTCGAACTAGTTCGGAACCTCAAGAGTCCGACACCCTTTTGTTCTCATTTGAAGGTAACCTCTTCTCTAGGGTTTGAGCATGAAATACGGTTGTTCCTGTTCATAACTTTCAAATCACTTTTATGAGGTCACTCCTAGGATGCTATAAGTACTTTGTATGTAACATGGCTAGGAGTTGTGATCAAATCTATGAGTTATGCAATTTTGTTCATTTTGTGTACTATCAAGCTCCAGATAAGTCCGGACTGCCGAACTAGTCTGCTAGCGGCTAAGTCTGCTGTCCCGAACAAGTTCAAGATGAGACAGACCAAATTGAACAATCTCAATCAATCATTGATCAATCATCCTCACATTCTGTTCAAATCTAATCCAGATCATTGTGTTCTGCTGTCATCATGTCAGAACAAGCTGGTTCCTCAAGGCGTGGCACCAAGAAAATAGGAACCAAGAAGAGGAAGATTGCTCTTCTAGTTGTACAGTGTAACAGTGATCATGAGAAGCCAGAGGAAATAAATATGAAATTAGTAAAGCCTCTGGATCATGAGAGAGGCAGGACTGTAAAAACTACATGAAGAATGTCTCCGCAGCGGTTGTAAGAAAAAGGGATGATTGCTACTCTTTGGGAAAGGAATGCATTGATACAAGATTCTGGAGTTTCAGATGAGATTGAGGAAGTGGATGAAGATGATGATGATGATGGTTCTGAGGAGTAGCTACTATCTATTCCCTCTTTTCTCTCCTTTTTGGTGTTTTGATGCCAAAGGGGGAGAAAATGAGAAGCTGTCTCTATCTTTCATCTATTGTTGGTGTGAACCATTTGGACTTGTTTGATTTTTAAAACCCCTTGTTTTGTATTAACTCGTATTCTATGACTTATGCTATTGTGATGATGTGATGCTGATGTGGTTTGCTTTATCTATCTTGTTGCCTTTCATTCTTGATTACAAGTTGAAATTTGTGTAAGCTTCTATTTTTATCTTAGTTTGTTTTGACTGTGCATGGTTTTAGAGGAAGCTTTTCTTGACTTTAACTTGTAACCACTCGATTATCTTCGTAGCTTTTTATTGGTTGTCATCAATTCACTCAAAAAGGGGAAGATTGAAAGTGCATTTAGGATCTCGTGTGGATTTTGGGATGAATTGTGACAAACAATAAAAGCATTTGATGGTATTTTATGAGTATGTTTCCAGGGATATGATTAAAGAAAACATTATTGACCCTCAAAAAGATAAAAGAGAAAAGATGGTTCTTTGACTTCAAGACTTCTAGTTTTATCTATCTTGAGTCATAGGACCACCATACTATCAAGGGGGATTCAGCAACTTCTGTTTTGAAATTGGTTAAGTGCTCTCTCATTCACCATATTTCCAGTACCCATTTCTTCTGTTCCTGGTTACTAGCTCCGGACTTGTTCGGTTCTCCGAACTTGTCCGGGAACGGACTTGTCCGCCTAGTGACCGGACTCCAGAGAGAGAGCAAGTTGCTCACCTCAAACTTGTTCGGGTGTCCAAACTTGTTTGGCACCGGACATAATTTTGGTCAAGCTACGGATTACAGAGAGTTGTTCCCCAGTAGAGCCGGACTTGTCCGCTTCCTCGGACAAGTCCGGGCTCAAACTTGTCTGCCATGTCAAGAAGGAGCACCCCGTGAATACCGTACTTGTCCGCCAACAAACTTCTCTACTGGACTGGCGGACTCTAGAATGAATGCACCTCATTTTGGCCGGACTTGTCCGCCCGGCCGGACTAGTCCGTTAGCAGACTTGTCTGAGCCCTCTCCGGACTCCTGAGAGATGACCATGTGACCGTTAGCCCGATATTCGGACATGTCCGTACCTTCGGATTAGTCCCCTCCTGAAACTTTTGAAAAGTATCCCTTGATTGATCTATATAATCCCCTAGCCCCAACGTCTCAAGGTTACCAAAAGCTACTCATTTCGATCCACACCCTGAGACTCTCTGAGATCCACCTCAGATCCACCTCACCTCTTCTCATGTTCTTCATTGAATTCCCTAGGGTTTGATTGAAGGAAGAGAAGATTGTGAGTGTTTTTACCTCTTGTTTTGTATCGAGCACTTGACTCTTTTCATTGCAGGTGTTGTAGGACCTACTACTACTCTTAGAGATTCATCTCCTAGATAGTTAGTTGTCGTCCGGAATCCATCAAAACTTTTGTGGTGCAATCCGGAAGGTTTGTATCACCCTCATTGATTTAGTGAAAAACCAAATTGATCTTTCTGGTCGCTTGAAGAGGTTTAGGGTTGAGAGAAACCCAGTGCTTTGTGGATCTCTCAATGGAGATGTAAGTTTCTGTGTGGAACTGAACTTCAGTAAAAAATCCTTGTGTCTCTTGTCTCCGTTTTATTTTTTGTTTGATCTTTTCCGCTCCCATCACAGACTTGTCCGCAGAAGACCTGATCAAATTGTTTTGACAAGCGAATTTTTAATTCATTGCCCAAATTGTTTTGACAAGCGAATTTTCAATTCGTTGCCTATTCACCCGTCCTCTGGGCAACTTTCACTATAATTATTATTCTGTTTATGAAAGCACAATGCTAAACTGAACAGAGTTTGTAATTGCCATAAATAGAATAGTAGGGTCGCATCTCAAATCCCAGAAAAGAGCAAAGAAGACATCCCATTTGCCGGAATCAATAAGTTCTATTGACTTTACTTGATCCAACACACATCGAAGAACGGTGATGAACGATGGTGAAGGAAGAGTGAAGGCGCAAGAAGCCGCCCTTCCCTGAAGAATCATAGTCATGTAAAGATGCAGAAAAAATGAGAGCAGAGAATGTAGTACCTACCTGGAGGAGCATGAGAGAGAGAGAGAGAGAGAGAGAGAGGACACCTCCCGTCCTGCCTCAGAGGAAAAACCTCAGATCCAGCGCGGTGCCGGCATCCCTGTCGTCCTGCACGACCGACGGCAGCGCCACCAAGGCTAATGGTAACAGCACCAGAACAACAACCAATCTGAGCGAGCGACTCCCTGCACCAGCGCCAGACAGCTGACCCTGCGCCCGCGCTCGCCACCACACGCCGCACCCAAGCTGTAGAGCCGATTCGCAGCTGTCACACGACCCCCTCCCGGCGAACGCGAGCCGGCCGCGGGCCCGTGCGCCCACTGCGATCCGCTCGCTCGTCGCCCGCGTACCGCCCGTGAGCACGCTGAGCTAGGGTTAGGTTTTTTAAAGAAACAAAAGTGTGGGCTGCTCGACCCTGTTTGGGTTGGGAGGGTGGGGAGAAAATAGAGAAGGGCGAGGGATTCGAAAAATTATTTTTAACTGTGATGGGTAAATGATTACTTCATGTTCGAAAAAAAAAGTCCAATTACGCTAAGAGTGAAAAAAAGATCTATTTTCAGAATTGCCATTTAAAGAGATCTGATTTTATAATTGTTCCAACTTGTTACTACCTCATTCCTAAAATATAAATATTTCTAGGTTTGGTCAAAATCAATTTTTTACCATCAATAATAAAAGAATTTATAATATTTTATTATATATAATTATATTATTAGATTTGCCTTGAATTTTTTCTGTAATATGTAACTATTATAGCACAAATAGTTTAATTTTTAGATATTATTAGTCAAAGATAAATGAATTTGATTTTCAGCAAATGTAGAAATGCTTATATTTTAATACGGAAGGAGTAAACAAAATTAAAAAGAAGAGAATATCAATACAAGGAGCAGCGGAGGTAAATTAGTTGTCGCTGGGAACACAATGTGTAGATTTTAGCCTGGTGGCAGACTTATGTTCGGGTTTTAATTCATTTCATGAGCGAGCATGCCTAGAGTTTTATTGTACTGTGGTGGGTAACTTCATGTGCTACTAATAGCCAACACTTACATTGTCAATGTTTACAATTTGCCGACACATGAACAGTGGTTAAATCAATTTCGACACTTTTTCTGTTGGATGGATCAATGCTGATAGTTGATATGTCGCGTTATTGACCTATTACCAACAGATCGATGAAGATGAATATTTTACCTTTTACCAATAGTTTATTGGACATAAATAAATCATCTTTGCCTACAAGCCACTGTTGGGAAAAGTGTGCCATAGTGTAGTGGGAGAAGGACGGCGCGTCAACATAGGGAGCGGCGGGGGCTATGGCCTGGGACGCTGTGGAGGGTGGGCACGGATCGGCTAACGTTCTCCTTTTTACTGCAAGAGTTGCAGTAAAGTGTCATCACCGTTCATTTTATCCGACGGTCCTTCGTTTCCCAGCGAAGGAAGATGAACTTCTCTAAGCGGCCCCTGGCCATTGCTACATATGCGCACAACATTATTTGTTTATCAGCAATATTTTTTTATTAAATTTATAAAATTAAGATTTCTTTTCGAATAGAGGAAATTTTTTTATATTCTATATTTTATCTGTAAAATTGCTACTTCCTTGTGAATATTTTATTTTTTCCAAAGTTTTCGAAGTTTCTCAAAGTTGCGGTTAATCTTTGAAATTCAAAGGTAGTTACCTCAAATTACTAAAGATTTTCAAATTATTCCATTAGCTTCATCTTGCCGAGGTCTTCGTGTATCCATCGTCCGAGTTATTTCGAGATCTGAATTTAGAGCGTTAGTCCATAAAAAAAAACTATGGTCACCTTTGGAACAAATTTTTTTTTATATATATATTTTTCTATAAAATTTCTACTTCTTGTGAATTTTTATTCTTCACAAAGTTTCTGAAGTTTCCTAAAGTTTCTCAAGCTCCTGCACTTAATCTTTGAAAAATTTAAAGGAAGTTCCCTCAGATTCACAAGTTCCAAAATTATTCCGTTAGTTTCATCTCGTCAAACTCTTTGCCTAGCTGTCATCCGAGTTATTTCGAGACTGGATTTAGAGCTTAATGCTGTAATTTGAATCTGAATTTAATTATTCAAACATGAATTTCCTGTTTATTAGCTCTCAACCATTTTTTCTGGTGTTTGTTCTATTTTGTGCATTTTTATACTAAATTGAACTAATTTCTAAAAACTTCTTATACTATTACTGTTTAAAATCATGCGTTCTACCTTTTAAAAAATGCATTCCAAAGCAGCCCTAAACCCCATTTGGTGGTAGGAATGTTACATGAATCATATAAAAATTTCACAAGATGCAGCAATCTCACAGAAAAAATATAGAACATAAAAAAATTTCTTTTATTTCATAGGAGACCTTAGTTTTATTACGCGGGACTAACGCTCTAAAGCCTGATATCGGAATAACTTGGATGACAGCTACGTGAAGAGCTCGACGAGATTAAACTAACAGAATAATTTTATGAAACTTTGGGAACTTGAGATAACTTCTTTTGAATTTCCAAAGATTAATTGCAAATTTGAAAATTTTTTAGAAGAATAAAAATTGAACAAGGAAGTAGCAATTTTACAGAAAAAATATATAATATAAAGATTTTCCTTTGTTCTAAAGGAAATCTTAATTTTATATATTTAATAAAAATATTATTGAAAAACAAATAATGTTGTGTGCATAAAGAGCAATGATCACGCGGCGCTTAGCGAAGTTCATCTTCTTTTGCTGGAAACGAAGAGCCGTCAGATAAAATGAACGGTGATGAAGCTTTACTGCAACTCTTGCTGTAAAAGGGAGAACATTAGCCGATCCGCGCCCGTGGAGGGTGAGGGTGGGGCAGCGCCTTCTTGTTGGATTGGAGTCCCCTGAATCAGTAGTAGTCAATTCAGAGAAACTTCTTCATGCATTAAACAATATCTAGTTCATTCATTACTCAAGGAAGGGCTGAGATTTATTGCCACTTCTTTCATTAAAAAATAAATATGGGCCCACAAAACTTTCCTTCTGCCTTTCATGCCTGCAGCCTGCTACCCTCTCGACGATCTGCAAAATACGAATTCTAACCGCTCTAGGCATTTTATCATTCTGCACACGTCAGAGTTAGCTAAAAGCACTAAAGAAAAAAAGAGTAATTGAAACCTATTAAATAATAATGCATTTGTTGCAATAATTTTATTATTATTCTAATTTATTTTTTATTTAAATTTGGTTTGGATATTTATTTATTGTTCTATTTTTATTATTTCCTGTGATACGAGTTCCTTTAATCCAAACATCAAGAGTTTTTCATTACTGCGTTTTCGATTCCTATAGTTTTTTTTTTCACTTTTCTTGTTATTTTTCATTTGTTCATTCCTGTTAAATTGGACTGAGGCCTTTTTGAATATTTATCTACTACATGTTTTCTGTGTTTTCATGTAAGGTTGAACTGGGACCCTATTTGGAACGAATAAATGCAAAACATAGATACAAAAAAATTATAGGAACGTAGGAATGAGAAAAGTGAAAAAAAACAATAAGGATAAAGAAAACATAGAAACGAGATAAGTAAAAAAAATTATAGGAATCAAAAACACAATAATGAAAAACTCTTGATGTTTGGATTGAAGAACTCGTAACACAGGAAATAAAAATAGAAATGATAGACAAATATAAAACCAAATTTAAATAAAAAATAAATTACAATAACTTATATTTTACTGATGATTGTGTTTGGAATAAAGGAATTCAAAATATTGGAACAACAATAAATTAACAAAATTATTAACAATATTATTACTTAATAGGTTTCAATTAATCATTTTTCTTTATTCCTTTTAGCTAATTCTAAAGTGTGCAGACGATAGAATGCTTGGAGCGAATGTGTGAAGAACTAGATCATTCCCCGGCGCGTTGCCGCAGGAATTTATAGTAGTGACTTATTATGGTAGGATATGATGAAGCAAAGCTCAAAGAAAATAATCATAATGAATGAAAAAAATTAAAATATATGATAACTAATTAATAAAATTCATTTGAGCTAACAGCGTATGGTGATTAATCATATTTGCTTGAAATTTTAAAGTTTTTTTGGCTGCATTTTATTAATAAAATTTGAACTGAACATCCAATTATCATCATTAGATTGGCTGAGTTGCAATTCCCAGTTAAAATTCCTAAAAAAAACAACAGTAGATAAAACAACAACTTTATAAAGTCGAGTTCGCTAACCTTAATACTATATGACAAGGACTCTTACCTAATACTACAGTACACTGCCGAAGGGTCTCCTTCATCTGCAAAATCTTCTAAGTGGCTCTTGAAAGCACGAAACAGGGCAAAATGCACCCAGTTAATCAGAGGATTCACATGCATGCTCCGAAGTGCGGCTACAAATGTTTTCAGTGGAAACAAAATCAGGAACAGCTCCTTGGTACCTGACGTCAGGCAGGAGTAGAATTGAAAGAGGTTGAGAACAGGGAGACCCTCCAAAGCGCCAGCTCTGGCTTTGGCAGCACCCTCTTGACCGCAGCATTCTGCAAATCCTAGGAGATGGAGTGATAGCTGGCGCTCCTGTTCGCGTGACGACGCTTCGTCCTAGACCGTAGCGGCGTCGCGGCAGCCTTCACCTCCGCCTCGGCGGCATACGTGGCCTCCATCTCAGCCACACGCGCGGCCGCCTTGGCCTGCCGCGTGCTCCGCTGCAGGATTCTGGACTCAAGCCTGGGCGCCGAGGTGGGCCTCCTCTTCTTTGCTGGCATCGCGGGCTCGACCTCCCCATCTGACGGCCCGCCTGCGGCCGCAATCGCCAGGACAACATTGTCGCCCGGTGCCTGCTGCGTGGGGGACTGCTCCTCGTTGTCTCAGTGCCGCTTCTATGGCCCGCGCGGCAGCTTCCCTTGGCGGGCGACGCTCGTCAGGGGCTCTTCGCTCGTGGTGCGGGGTGGGGGGGGTGGCGGCTGTGCCAACGGCCGGGAGATTCGCTCACTGCCTTGTTTCTTGAACTCCATTGGAGTGGTGCTGCCGCGAATCAAAGAGGAGGGTGCGGGTGGATTGAGGAAGGAGAAGGGTCATATTGAGTAGAGGTGGATCAGAGCAGGGCCGTCTCTAAGAAATTGGGGCCCAGTGCAAAATAAAAAATAGGGCCTTAAAATTTGGCAATAAAAATGTATTTAATTATTTATGTAAATATAAAAATATATTTTTATAATATTAGAAATAGAATAAAGTCTAATTTACTCTTCTCAACTATCAAAGTCCATATAACTCCTTAAACATTGTTTTTAGTTTATTTTACCCTATCAAAATGTGATTTTGAATCAATTTACCCTCTTATGTAATTTGTATTTTTTAATTCTCTGTATGCTAGTGAAATATTAAGATGAAATTTTATGAGATGATAAAGCATATTATAACACATATTAGAAAAATAACCAAGGCTTCATTTGGAACACAGTTCCTTTTCATTTCCAGTGTTTCCTGTGAAATTGAACTTATTCCTGTAAACTTTGAAATTCATATGAAATTTCTTCATTCCAAACAGGGCTTACAAAAAGGGTAAATGTTAAAGGCACAATGATGCTAATTAACATTCGTATTTGTAATTTGATAATCAAAATTATGTTGATAATCATTCGAAAAAATCTATCAAGAACGACATCTTTAAAACTTTTTCTATTTCTGAGAGGCATACTCCTGTCTTATTAAAAAAAATTGCTCGAATGTGTAAAATTTTAAGTTGTGATTCAAATAACCCTAATGATAAATCAAATTATATTAAAATATATAGAATTTATCAAAACATTTTGAACGAATAGTTAAAGTTTAACAGCGAACATCAATTAAAGAACGGAGGGAGTAATAAATAATTGGTATTACCGCCTATTGATAAAGTAAAGAAATATAATTTATGAATTAGAAACTTAGCACATAACAAAGATAAAGTATTATGTTGAGGTCAGATGCATATCTTTCCTAGTCTAATTCTTCACAAAACTAGAAATTAGGGGCCCCAACATTTTGGGGGCCCTGTGCGGCTGGCCAGCTTGCCCCTGCGCCACGACGACCCTGATGGGAAGCGGAGATTAAATAGAGGATGGCATCCGGCGGGAGATGAAGGAGGAGCGAAAAGAAAGTTAAATAGAGAGGTGTCAAATGAACGGTCAGTATCAATTGGAGCCTCGTGATTGGACGGTGCAAACAAAAAAAAGATGATGTGGTTTTATGAGGATTCAGCTTTGATAGATAGTGGGTAGTACAAATATAAATATTATAGATTTATATTTCGCAGATCTTCAGAGCATAGCCGCTGCAAAGGAAGAAGGAAAGTTTTGTGGGCCCATATTCATTTTTTAATGAAAGAAGTGGCAACAAATCTCAGCCTTTCCTTGAACGACGAATGGACTAGATGTTGGCTAATGCAGGGAAAAGCTTCTCTGAATTGACAACTACTAATTTAGAAGAACCCGATCCTCCTATTTGTTCTTTGCTCCTGATAGTAAATTATTCACTGCATTGATTGCTACTCCCAGGGATTTAATTTAGGATAAATTCTTTATGAGCGATTAAAAAAATTATAGTTTCTTATCAGCCACTCAAAATTTTCAATTTTCTTATCAACCACTAATGTTAACATTCTTTTCGTATTCATCACTCATGTTCATTTGGAGACTTGAAAAGACCTTTTCGCCTTTCTCTCGATTTTTTCTAAATTTTATCATTACTCATTTTAGTGGATATAGTTCGGTTTTGGGTCATTTAAAATTTCACAAGGAAACACTTCATTTACAATTCAAATTTTAAAATTTAATCTAAGCCATTTTATTTTCTTTTAAGCTCGTGGATCATAATGTGAATTTGTAAGTTAGGATTGATTCCTATAACATTCACTAAAATGAAAAATAAAAAAACTTAGTTAAAAAAGATTAAAGGGCAAGCAAATCTTTTTCAAGCCTCTAAATGTATAAAAGTGTCGAATAAGAAAAAAAAATTAGCATTAGTGGTTGATAAATTCAAAATTTTGAATGGTTGATAAGAACCAAAACTTTCTATGGCTAGTAAGGAATTCTTTCATTTATACTCTTTTTATTCTTTAATTGTTGCCGCCGTTGACTTCTAATATCAATTTTGATTATTTATTTGATTCAATTTTTTAAGAAATGTCATATATTTTTATATTTTATTTTATCATTAAAGTTAATTGAATTTTGATATATAATTTTACACATTTAAACTATTTTTTTTGGAAAAGACGAATAGCTAAAAATCTCTATCTATATATCAATTTCTATGTCTTCTCTATCTCTATGTATAACTCAATCTCTACCTCTATCTCTACCCTTTAAAAAGCACAGTTACTTTTTTCTACATCCACCAACCAATTTACACCCAACAGAGATAAAATAATCTTTGTGTAAAAAAAAAATACACCTAAATTTATCCCCCCTTTAAAATGAACAGACCATATTTCTTCCTCCGATACCTCACTCAGATACCTAAATTTATCCCCCCTTTAAAATGAACAGACCATATTTCTTCCTCCGATACCTCACTCAGATCTCACGGATGAGAATCTCTGCATCTCCCATCCTCAGGCGCGATGCACGAAGCCGAATCCTGTCACAACCGGCCGCCACCCCCGGCCCGAAATAGGAGTTCCTAAGAAATTGCAGCAAAACTGCTGGTGCCGGCCGGCACGGTGACATAAGCCACCAATAGAATCGGTGCTCGTATCCAATGGTTAGGCGGATTCAACGCACCAGACCAACGGCGGTGTCCGTCATCAGGGCCCTGCTGCTCGTAGTGCCACTGATCGCCATATTCTTCCTCAGCTCCTTGTCCTGCTTCCCCTCGCCTGCTTCTTTTTCATTCTCCTCCTCAGATGCTCGCCAACCCCAGGCCAGGATGGGCACCGGCACAGCAACTGCGGCGCGGCGGGTGCCTAAGGGGTGCGACGTCTTCCGGGGCGAGTGGATCCCCGACGACGATGGCGTGCCGTACTACACAAAACTGAGCTGCCCGCTGATCCAGGAGTACCAGAACTGCCTCAAGTACGGCCGGCCGGACCGCAGGTTCTTACGGTGGCGGTGGCGACGCGCCGGGTGTGAGTTGCCGCGGTTCGACGCGGCGGCGTTCCTTGACGCGGTCAGGGACACGTCGCTGGCCTTCGTCGGGGACTCGTTGGCCAGGAACCACATGCAGTCCCTCATGTGCCTCCTCATCAAGGTACTGTAACAATTAGCTCGTGCACTTTCGAATTGTGTTGATCAACGGACGGAGAAAACATTCTTGGCATAATGATCTGTTTCGCAGGTTGAATATCCCAAAGACATCTCCAAAACGAATTACCCAAAATTCAAGACAATGCACTACGAGTCCTACAACTTCACCGTCGCCATATTCTGGTCACCGTTCCCCGTCAAGTGGAACAAGTCCAACCACTTGTGGCACCTCCACCTCGACGAGCCGGACGACGCCTGGCTTGCCGGGACCGCAGGCTTCGACTACGTCGCCCTCTCGGCGGGGATCTGGTACACGCGGCCGTCCATGTTCTACAAGTCGGGCCGCCTCGTCGGCTGCCACCACTGCCTCGTCCCCGGAATCGCGGACCTCACGCCGCGGTACTCGCAGCGCAGGGCGCTCCACGCGGCATTCCGTACCATCGCCACGGGGCTCAGGGGGACGTTGATCCTGCGGACGCTGTCGCCGTCGCACTTCGAGGGCGAGGCGTGGGACAGCGGCGGCGACTGCCGGCGGACGCGGCCGTACGCGACCAACGAGACGCGCATGGCGGGCCTGGACCTCGACTTCCACACGGCGCAGCTGGACGAGTTCGCCAGGGCGAAGGCGGCGGGCGGAACGGCGAGGATGATGCTGATGGACACGACGCCGGCGATGCTGCTGCGGCCCGACGGGCACCCGAGCCGGTACCGGCCGTACGGGTACTGGCCCGAGGAGAAGGTGACGCCGTACAACGACTGCGTGCACTGGTGCCTGCCCGGCCCTATCGACGTCTGGAACGAGATGCTCTTCCAAATTTTACTCGCAGATTGATCCATGCAAGTTACTCTACATCATTTTAGGCCTCCCTTGCAAGACAAGAATTTCGAAAGAATTTTATAAAATTTTCATGGAAAAAATTAAAAGATTCGAGAAGTATTTCTGGGCATTAATAGTAGAAAAACATTCTGGCGCATGTTGAAAGTAATCTCTTTGGTTTTAAAATATTGACGCCGTTAATTTTTAACATCAACTTTAACTATTTGTCTTATTCAACCATTGTTCTCAAATGCGTACAAAAAGATATTGTGTTCAAATATCACTAATGATGAAGTAAATTAGAACAAAGTTTATTATATTAATCAAACTTCTTTAAATAAGACAAATGGTCAAACATGATTTTTCTAATGTGTAAGCCTTCTTAGTGAAACTGTTATAATTGAAACATAAACCATGATTTTTAATTGGCAGATTTTAAGTTAGACCTAAATCATCAGAGATCGTCCATTGAGTAATCTTGATAATTAAATTAATTGCTATAGTATTCAATGGACGATCTCTGATGATTTAGGTCTAACTTAAAATCTG